>JBDPZO010000002.1:19155131-19485143 GCA_039877585.1 Heterodera filipjevi | reverse complement strand
ATTGATTATGGTCAATTATTTTGTTTTTTTTTATTTATATATATATATATATATTTTTGCATTGCAACAATTTATTTTAAATTTTATTTACGTCGCCTTCTAAACTGAAAATATTTAATGGTCGCCAACCAAAATAAAGCAAATGAAGGATGACCGACCCATCGAGTAACAATTCTTGAGAAATTATTAATTACATAATTAAAAAAAAAATTTTTAAAAGCAATAATTCGCTATTATATTAAAAAAGCAAAATAATAAAAATATATTATCAAATTGATAATCTAAAAATCTAAGTTCTTATGAAATTACCAGTCGTTACAGATTGTAATTGATTTAAAAATAACAAATATTTTCTATAAGCAATTACATGACATTGAGTTTGGCTAATGAGTATGGACTTTACGAAGGAAGAAACGGGCCATAATTAAAATAAATGAAATAATTGCCGAAACTATTATTTTAAAAATTATTGAAAATGTCTTTTATTTAACCAGCATTATCATCATTTAATTCAATACGTGAAAAAATCGAATTATGAAAGATATTTAATGAATTTATCAAGTTTTTAAATTTGATAATACGGACGGCAATGGCGGAACTGCAAGAATTATCTTACTACCTAACATGAGTAAAAGAACATTAGTCTTATTATTTAAAGAATTTATTCAATTATTCATAAAAATAAAGCAAAAAAGCAACAAAAAATTATTTTTTCTGAATCATATTTTTTTGTTTAAAAACAATTCTTAAAATAGAATAATTTTTTAGTATACTTTTTGAAAATTTTTAAAACCATTGTTATGGGTTTATTCTTCATTTTTATGGCATTTTAAATTTCTTAAATTCTGAAAGTAAGCATCAAAAACGGCGAAATAGGCACAAAAAAAGCATTTTAAGCATTTGCCGAGAAATAGCTGACCACAGAGATGGAGTGCATCACAATCCGCGAACGGCGTTTTTCTTTCGGCGCCAGCCGACATTCAAATCTCTTTTTCTTCTTTGGCAACCATATTTTTTAAATTAGGTGTCATTCGATAGCTCTTCGAAAGTACTATTTGACTTAAAACCAAACAAACAAAAGGTGCTTTAATAGGAAAAATATATTAACAAAACGTTAAAAAAATTCTGACTTTTTTGCGTTTTTTATGTTGTAATTTTTTTGGTCAATGGTTTAGTAAAAGCTTATTCAATCAAAGCTTTTTAACACAGTTTCGTATGATACCGAATTTATGGAATTGTTTCATCAACAAAAAATTACAACGTTCGAAATGAGTTTGGCGCCGAAATGCCCCTCCCCCCCGCCTTGCCCTCCCCCCCCCCCCACCTCTGTTCGGTCTGCACCTGTCCACGTGCCCATATTCATCTTTCTCTCTTTTTGTGCCATGTCGGCCCAATTTCTTCCGCCGTCCTCCATTTGCCCGGGGGATAGGGGGGGGGGAGGACAACATCCGCCGCAGCTGAACAACCCAATTAGCCGTAGGAAGAGGAGGCCGATGGGGTTGTGCTGAATTGGCCGACCAATGGGGGGGGGGGGGGGCGTAACAGAGAGTGATCGGACAGAGAATGAATGATTGGTTTTGTGGCAAGAGGAATCCGATTACATTAAGCAAAGCAAGGCCATTATCCCCGTTAATCCGTTCGCCAAACATTCAAATGGCAAATGCATTCTCTGCCGCCGCCCGAGGCACAAATAAATAGGCAAAGTCCCGCCCCGGGCATTGGCCCATTTCGCTGTGATTTTTGCCGTGTTCTTTCGCTTTGCAGCTTTTGTTAATTCTTTATAATTAAGCATTTTTAGCACAAAATGCGACTGCCCAATTTCCGGCAATTTGCTTCAGTTGCGGCACTTTTATTCGCCGTACTGAACCGGGTGATTACTATTGGGACTGAAAGGGGAAGGGACGAGACCACTCATTTACCATTCCATTTCCATATTTAATGAAACTTTGGCTGCTTAGTCGTCCGACGGTGCCTTTGAATTGGACAACTCTTTGCTCGGCCAACCGACCATCACTTGTCATCCGGACACAATCGAAATGCGTTTTCGCACCAAACGGCCTTTCACCGGCAAAATTTATGTCCAAGGGCATTATGCCAACCCTGACTGTCGTGTCGACTTCTCCGAAGCGGGCGGGGCTGACCACGACGGGCGAGGCGGCATCCGACTGCACCACGGGTCATGCGACATGGACAGGAAGAGGATGGTGGGCACGGAGGGCGGCACGGGCATGGAATTCTCCACGGTGCTGGTCATCTCTTTCCATCCGGTGAGTGGCACGGGGGAGGAAAAGGGAGTGGGATAAGAAAGAGAGGAAAAGGGAGTGGGATAAGAAAGGGAGGAAGAGCATGGGGAAGAGAGAAAAAGGGAGGAAAAGCATAGGAAAAGGAAGAGCATGGGGAAGAGAGAAAAAGGGAGTGGGATAAGAAAGGGAGGAAGAGCATGGGGAAGAGAGAAAAAGGGAGTGAGATAAGAAAGGGAGGAAGAGCATGGGGAAGAGAGAAAAAGGGAGGAAAAGCATAGGAAAAGGAAGAGCATGGGGAAGAGAGAAAAAGGGAGTGGGATAAGAAAGGGAGGAAGAGCATGGGGAAGAGAGAAAAAGGGAGGAAAAGCATAAGAAGCGGACATGTATAGAGCAATACATTTGGCAGTTATTTGTCACAAAAACTGACCGTGCCTTTCACATCAACTGCATTTACAAAGAGACTGATCGGAATGTTGACGCGAGAATGGACGTTGGGTAAGTGAACGTTCATTGGCACTTTATGAATATCCTTTGTCTCTCTCTTTTCTCTTTGTCTCTCTCTCTCTCTCTCTTTTCTCTTTGTCTCTCTCTCTCTTTTTTCTTTGTGTCTCTCTCTCTCTTTTTCTTTGTCTCTCTCTTTGTCTCTCTCTCTCTTTTTCTCTCTCTTTCATCATTTGCATCGTTTATCTGCCCATTCTTCCAATTGCCCTTCCCTTCTCATTTTTTGATTATTTTCTTTTGGTCATCGCCTCGTTTCGTCTCCATGGCGCTTGGTGAGAAAGGCGCCTATGTTGGGCATATAAATGCCCATTTGTTTGTTGCCATGGGCATTCATTTATTTGGCCACTGTTTGGCTGTCTTTGGTTGGCCCCCATTGTGCCGTTGGGATGGGTTGTCCCCCGTTGTCCTTCCCCCGCTCTTTACTCCTTTCTCTGTGCCTTCTGTTCGGCCATTGCCCCCCGTTCCCTTCCCTCAAAAGTGACGTCACTCCGGCAAACATTCAAAATGACATGCCCATCCCCCACTGCTACTACACCATTCGCAAAGACGAGTTGAACGGAGAGATTTTGAAGGTCGCGCGAGTGGGCGATTTGATAGTGCACCGGTGGGAGTGCGAAAGCGGTAAAAACGAACAAAAAAAGAGGGCCAATTTGGCTTAACCCCCCTCCCCCCCCCCCATCGGCAGATCAATTTGGAATGTTGGTGCACAGCTGTTTTGTGGAGGACGTTCAGGGAGAGCGAGTGCCGGTGGTCGACGAACGCGGGTCAGTCATCAGTGCCATCCAGGGATATTCCGCGTGACCCGAAACCCGAAACCTGACCCGAACTTTTTTTGTCCCTCCCGACCCGACATTTTTTCGCCCGGAACAATCCTGGTGCCATCATTCCCTTTCCATGGGATGCCAAAATACGCTCTGCTGATCAGGTGCCACAAAGACCAGAATCTGCTTGGCGATCCCACCTATTCGGAAGCACTAAATTTGGCCTATCGCGAGTCATACGTTTTCAAGGTGAAGGAACAGAAGAAAAGGAGAGACGAGGGAAAAAGTGGAAAAGGGGATAAAAGGAAAGGGTGACAAAAAGGGATAAATAAGGACAAGAGGAGGGGGTAAAGAAGGATAGAGGAGCATAAAGAGGGATAAGAGGGGATAAAGAGGGATAAGAGGACTAGCGAGGGGAAAGATGGGATAAGGGATAAAAGGGGATAAAGCGGGATAAGAGGACTAGCGAGGGGAAAGATGGGATAAGGGATAAAAGGGGATAAAGCGGGAAAAGAGTGATAGAGGGGCGATAAAAAGGGCAGTTGGGGGAAGGAGGGATAATTTAGGGCATATTGAAAAGTGATTTGGTTTGTGGAAAAGGCAAGTTTAACCAAATGAAAATATGTAACCACAAACAAACAAATTCCTTTTTATGAAGTTCCGCGATCGCGTCGGAGTGCGCTTTTCCTGCGAAATAAAACTTTGCATGAAGGCGGAGGACGGATGTTCCGACATTACCGTAATCAAAAAAGGGCGGGCGCTATTACTGTGAAATCTTACGACACTAATTTTTCCTGAACAGCCTCCGAATTGCCAGGACAGCAGCAGCAAAAGTTACACAACCGAACATTACCAACACTCGCGAGACGACCCATTGGGCGGAGGGGGCAATCAGACGAAAACGGCGCCAATTAAAAGGGTCAGCCAAATTTGAGAACAAACGGTCGTTGAGAAACTGACTGATCGACCACTTCCCATGCACAGAGCCGCCGAGCGATCAGAACGGTCGATGCCGACCTTATTTCGCAATATGTGTTCGTTCTGGACGAACCTGTTGAGGGGGCAGAGGACGACGAGGGGGCGGACGATGGCGGCGGCATTGGGGCGGCGAAAGCGAGCGGAACGGTGCCCGTCAAATTGCGTAGTGAGTTTTGTTGGGGTGTTTTTTTTGGCGCAAAATTTCTTTTTAAACTCTCTCCCCCCCCCCCCCATTTTTCTTCAGACCGAATGGCAAACAATGAGCTGACAAATGGACTGTCCGGCAGTTCGTCTTCCATTTGCATCAACTCCGTTCTTTTCGGCACCATTCTTTTCGTTGTGCTCGTCTCTTTCGGCTTGGCCATTGCCATCGTTGGCCATTCGTTGTGCCTACGGTTTAAATCTTACGGGTTTGTTTGTCTCTGTCTTTCTTTTTTTCTTTCGGGTTTGTCTGTCTTTCTTTTTTTGTTTGTCTCTGTCCTTTGTCTGTCCGACATTTCGCCAATTATTCAATCCTCTCTTCGCCCCCTTAACAGAAATGGCACCACTCTCTGCAACCCATCAAAACATCCGTTGCCTTCGCCCCCTTTGTCCTCCTCTCCGTCCGTTCTCTCATCGCCCCTCTCCAGCAGATCCTCCGACGATTCGTTCCCAAATCCGTCCATGATTCGCCTGCCCCAATCATTGCTGTTCAACAAAGGATGAAAAAAGAAATTCTGGCAATTTGTTCACATTTTGGTTGGATAATAAGTGCCAAACTCGATACTATTGCTTGAACTCTTTTAAGGGTACTGTACTTTTGTACTGTTGTGTTTAAGTTTGGCACTTTTTTGTGCTGCCCTTCCCTTTTCAATTTATTTTTTGCGAATGCATTTTTTCGCCCCTCCGATCGGCTGCCTTTGTTCGGGTGCCACTCATTCACTCACTTTTCGCTTTCACTCACTTTTAAATGGACGAATCTCTCCTCCCATTGGCTTTACCCAACCAATTCATTTTCACTCGTCACTTTTCTTTCTTTTTTTTTTGTTTTGTTTTTTTTTGCAAGTGCTTTAACTTTTTTCCTTCCGACACTTTCAGTCATTTCAAATTTTATACATTTATAATTTTGAATATGTAAACAACTCTCTTTTTTTGCTTAATAAATAACTCTATTTTCCATTTTATCAGTGAGGAGGGACGGGTCGATGGGTTTGGTGCACCATCTTTCTCCTCCCCCCCCCCTCTCATCCGGATGAATATATTCTTTATCCCCTCTTTCTCCCTCCCCGGCCATTCTCATCCGGATGAATACATTCTTCGTCCCCTCTTCCCTTCCCCTCTCCTTTTCATTCAATTTGTCGTCCATTATTCATCCCCTCTTTCTCCCTCCCCCCTCCCTCTCATCCGGATGATCACTTGTCCATTCTTCGTCTCCCCTTTCTCCCTTCCCCCCCCCTCTCTCATCCGGATGATTATTTGTCCATTCTTCGTCTCCCCTTTCTTCCTCCGTTCCCTTCCATTCCGCTCATTGGCATTCGTCCGGCACACAGCTCACCGTCGTCCGTCCGTCCGCCAGTGTCCGTCTTCCCAATGAGCACCCGCGCACCATTCCTTTCGCCGTTTCAATTGGGCAACATTTTTTCGCTTCGTCGCATTGTTCTGGCGCCACCACTTTGGCACTGGGTGCTTTTTCTTAATGAATGATGCTTCATTTTCTGTTTTTTTCTTTGGGGTTTCTTTTTCGAAATGCCCTCCGACTTCGTCCACCTGCCAATGACCGACTTTCGCTGCTTTGCCCGGTCGTTCGGTGGGACGGCCCGAAGAGACTGTTCTCCTTCTGCTGATGCTCATATTCCTGCCCATCAATTAGGCTAAATTGGCATGCCAATTACCATTTTAAAATGCCATTTTGATCATTTGTCTTTGCCTGGCTTCTTCCGATGCCACCGGTGGGCCGTTGAAGCGTTTTGCCACTTCGAAATTGGATGCAAATGGTTTGCTCGTTTCCTCTGCCGATGGCATTGCTTTTTTTCCGTCTTCCCCGCATTTTGCCGTCCCCCCGCATCCTTTCCCCGCCCCGTTTTCCCCGCATGACTCTCTTTCCATCTCCACACATTCTTCTTGGTCCCCGTCACTCTCTTCCGCCCCGTCTTTCGTGCACTTTTTCTTCCTCCACCGTACTCCTCCAATGCATTGGCTCCACGCCAACACTTGGGGCGACTCCGTCGGCACATCGTGCATCCGAACGCGAGCTAACAGTTAATGAATGTGCTAATAGGCAATAAGTAATTTATAATGACATACTAATTACCCGGGAGTTGGAAACACGGCGGCATTTCCATGTAGTCGACCATCTCTCGCCGCTCCGCCGCGTACAAATTCGGACGAGAGAGACGCGTGAAACGACTCAAATAGCAATTTTGGGAAGGCCAATCGAAGAAGAAGCTGACGGACGCACAGTTGAAGCCGAGTTTGTTCTGTTCAGTTGAATAAGACTCGGTTTTCCAAATACAGTAACGGTATTACGCATATTCCTGGTCTATGGTATTACAGTAGCTCATGTCCAATATTCACCTTTGCACTGATACACTTCCTCACACAATCGAGTTGACTGCTCGCCGTTTGCACCGTACCCCCGTCAGTTGTCCGGCGCGGGTCCAAATGGTGCTGCGGAATACGGTGGATGACGTCATCACAACCAGGGGCTAATTCATTCCCTAATCATAGAGATAAAGCAATTAATTAGGCAACAATTAGTTATGTTTTCGGTAAATGGGAACTAAAGAAAAAGACTGACGAGGAATGCAAATTTTTTCGAAGTACAGTGAGTCGGGGTTGGGCACGTATTGGAGGGCCCCATTTGGGGAAATGCCATCCGAAAGGAATTCACAGCGCCCGTTTTGGCGATGGAAAGTGGCGGAACGGCACGGGGACGGAAGACGACGCCCATCCAAAAACTAAGGGGGGGGGGGGGGAGGGGGAAATTAGGGCATTTAAAAATAAACAAATAATCCACCGCATTTTGGCGACACACATGCAGACAAACATCTGCCGAGTCGAGTTGCACCCGTCCGATGGGCCTTTGTCCGCTCAATGCGATGCCATCGATTAGCTGCACGTGGGCACGTGCACCGTCCGCGGGACAGTCCGATTTTCCATCCGTTGCGGAAGAGCCGACGGGGGACGACTGAAATTCGCAATTGCTTCAAAAATTGTTAACTGATGAGCATGGTCAAATTACAGTTTCAAGTTCAGCCACACCATTCCCCGTTCGCTCTGACCGAATGCTACTGTATTTGCCCTTTCCACCGTATTTATGGCCTGATGACGCTACTGTAGTGGGGTGAAACGGCTCCAAAGATTCGCCAGATGATTTTCGGGTGGGCGTTGGCGCTGTAGGCGGCGGTGGCGGGGGCGGAAGCGGCGCATGCAATTCGTTGTCTTCAGTCGGTTCGACCGTTTCCTCACTTTGGTCATCGGTTGACAAAAGCGGAACGGTCGTAGGCGGTGGAGGAGCGGCCGAAGAAACAGCGCAAACGGAGTCAAAGCCAACGAAAACGGAGCCCGAAAAAGGTTCAAGGGTTGGCACGCAAGAGGAGGAAGAAACGGGGGAAAAAGCGGAAGGAAGAGCGGGCGAAGATGGCATTCTAAAACACCAAAACATTAAGATAAGCGGACGGGGAAAAGCACAAAGGTGACTCACTGTGCCAAAGTGTTGACGCCGGGAGTCATTGTCCGACTTTGGTGGTCCAATGGCACTCCGCTTTGCAAAAAGAAACGTTTTCGACGTCGGCGTTTGTTTTTGCTTTCTCTCCATTGTTTTGCCACTTTTGTGTTCCATTGGTCTGCTGTTTTGTGCATGATAATCAAAGCGATTGCCTCACATTATGCCAATTTCTCACCTTCTTCAAAATTGTGGCCTCTGTTGGACGACGGACTCAGCGAATGTTCGAACAAATCGCAAACACTGCCCGCCGGGTCGAATTGGAAGCTGCGACAGCGCGGCATCGCATTCGAACAGTGCCTGAATGAATTGGCTGTGCCATTGGCAAAACCAATGGAAATTGGCACAACCTTCGGCATTCGCTCTCGTCGCTGGGCGTTCGCCGTTCAAACGGAAGCGCGCAGTTGAGGCGCGTGTCAGTGTAACGCTTCGTACAGGACGAATCAAAACTGGCAGAAGCGGACGTGTGAATGGCGGACGAGGCCATGGCCATGGAACGCGACTTGGCCGCGTATGGGACGGAGGATTGGGCCGGGTAAGAGGGGTAAACGTAAGCCGGCGAAGACGGGGCATAAGGGACGGCACCTCCGCCATCCCCACATCCTCCGGGCATGCAACAGCCACCGCCACAGCCCCCGCCGGGGGACATCAGCGGAAAGCACCCTTAGGGGAGAGGAGAAACATGCTTAACACCAGCGGAAGGAACACAAAGCGAAGTGGCACCTTTTACAACGGAAGCGAACGTCAAAGCCAAAGCGGCAAAAAGAGAGTGAATGCCGAAAAAGGAATTCATTGGATGGAAAGTCATTGGCACAATGAAAAAGCCAAAGGGGTGGCCAACAAAACTGATAGGCCTAAATTTGGCAGTAGTAGAGATTTTTGGAATCATTCAAAAAACTATTGGAAGAAGAGTTTTGGGAGGAAATTTGCAGTTTATTAACAAGGGAAAGGCGAATGGACGGCGGACACAGTCGAAGGCACAAAAGGGTCGCCGGGGGGGGGGGGGGGGATTTGCGCGAAAGGGAAATCCCCGCCGGGCATTGCCGAAGGGATTTGCCGATTTGCATCGGCAAATGCTGCCCAACCGGCCATCCTCCGCCCCCTATTTGTCCACCAATCAGTCTCTTCCCCTGCTCCTCCTCCTCCTCAGATTAACACTTTTTGTCCGGTCCGGTTCTGCTTGCCATTCTCGTCCGACAATTCAAATCCCTCAAATCCTTCGAAATCCCCGCCGGACATTCGAATTGATACAAAGCAAAGCACAACAAAATGAGAGAATGAATGGGCGGAAATGTGGTGGCATTGTGTGTTCTTTTATTCACATTCATCTCCCCAAACTCAGTTCTGATCAGTGAATGAAACAAATCGGTGGAAATGCGAAAAGAGAGGAAGGAATGGCATAAAATAGGGGGGGGGGGGGGGGAGAGGGGGGAATGGAATAAAATAAAAAATAAAATAGGAATTTGTGAAAGGACAACGAAAGGGGAGAAAGTGTGAAGGAGAGAGGGTAAAGTACACGTTTTTGTCCGAACTCCGAACAATTAAAATGACAATTGAATTTGCGTAATCATTTTCAAAGAACCAATAAATATTTTGCCGTAAATATTTGCCGCTGATCACTTTTAATTTTGCCGAATATTTTCGCTAAGTTTGGCCCGCCGAAATTCGCTGCGCCTTTCGCGTCGTTTCGTCCGCGTGTTGCATTTCCTGGTGTGCACGCAACGCTTCTGCGGTGGTGAAGCCGGCATCGCAGTCGACGCAAACGTGCGGACGGGCCAAGTGGGCAACATGTTGCTGAAGCCAATGGATCTGAACGGAGGAAGGGCAATTTTAAGTTGCCAAACGGCAAAAAAAGAGGGGGGGGGGGGCGAGAAAACGAAGGAAGCCCACAAAAAAGGTGCGCGTTTTGGTGACTTTTTAAAATTTATGATTTTTTTTTTGGGTTTTAAGAAATTTTGACAAAACTCTTAAAAGAAAACCATTTTTGGGAAAAATAAAATAAACTTTAAGTGGTTTTGCTTGCATTTTTGATGAATTTTAAGTAAAACATTTTCCTTCACAATTGGCATTTTTGAGGATTTTTTAAGGCATAATTTTCAGGTCGAAACTCTGACAAAATTTAAAGAAAATTGACCCACCTGAAGAGCCTCAACATCGGCCAGATGGACACCGCAAAGTTGACAGTTCACAAGGGAAGAGGAGGAGGAGGAAAAGTTGGCAGCAGGCGGAGACATTTTGGTGGTGGAATCAGCAGCCTAAAAGAGCACCAAAACACTAAGAAAATTAGCACAATATCAGCCAATTCAGTCCCAAATGGGAAGGGAGGGGTGGGGGAGAGAGACAGGGACTGAAAAGGCCGCGGTGCGTAAGGAAAAAATGACAACTATAAACAGGGTTTTCTATATGTCCTTTTTACAGAAATGTCCTTTTTGGAGGGGTCGAATATCCTTTAAAAAAACTTCTGAAGGAGGGAAATTAGGTAAACTTTATCCGAACCCCGTACCCGAAATTCGAACAAAGTCAAATGCAAATTTTTTAAAATATGAAGGTCAAAAAGGTAAACGCTTTTTTCTTGAGCTTCATGAATTAAAGTTATTTGAAGTTCTAAATATCGTATTTTAAAAAAATTGAATTTTGACTTTTTGTTCGAATTCGGGTCAGGACTTAGGAATTGGGCAAAATGAATGTCACATTCGTAATCAGCGACCCCGTAAACCCTTTAAAACGTTTTTTATGACTTTAATTTTCTCAATTTTTTTTCGAAAAATGTGGGGGGGGGGGGGAGCGGGGAAAACTAAACTATTACCCCTTTTCAGCGTACCAATCTCCTCCTCGCCCCCGCTCTCTCACCTGCTGCTGTTGTTCCTTCGCAGCCCCCCGCGGCCCTTTCGGTGTCGTGCCGATGCCTCCGCCTGCCCCTACGGCATTTCCGCTAATAAAACAACTCGACGCCACTGACGGTGGAGACGAGTGCGATTGTAAGGCATCGTGATGGATTAGCTGCTCCATGGTGTGCGACTCTTCTGGCACGCCTGGACTTTGTGCGGAGGGCGGCGGCGCGGACGGGGCGGGTGGGTGCCGTTGCCGGACGGACATTGACGGAGAGGCGGGGCATGAAGCGGCGCAAAGGACGGTCTGGTGAAGAATTGGGCTTTTCCTTCGCCACGTCACTTTGAGAGTCACCTGAAACTGTTCTTCGCCGCGTCCGTTCCCTCCTCCGCCGGAATGTCCGGGCGTAGCGCCGCCACCAAAGAAATGCGCGTGGATGTGCGCCCGCAGCGACTCTCGGGACGGGAACACCTTTTCGCAGTTACGACGCGAGCAGCGAAAGTCGCGGCCATGTCGCATCACCACGTGATCGGCATGGAAATGTACGGCGAGTTCGGCAGGCGAGTCAAACTGAAAAAATAGGGAATATTCCTTTTTCACTTTCCTTTTCCTCATTCTCTCCCTCTCTCTGTCTTCTCTTCCTTCTCCCACCCCATTTTCCTCGTTCTCTCTCTTCTCTCCCTCTCTCTTTTTCCTCATTACCTCTTATCTCTCCTCATTGCCCCACTCCCTTTTTACTGATTTTCTTCCGCTTTCCTTTTCTTCCCTCTTTCTTCTCTCTCTCTCTCTCTCTATTTGTCTTATCACCAACGTTCTCCCATTTCTTCTATATTTCTCTCACATTTTGATCACACAATTGGCATCGCGTGGTGGCCACCGTTTGGGGAAAGGTGAGCAGCGGCTGCTGGGCGTTGCTGCGCTGCACCGGCGTGGACGATTCACTGCGCGTGCCGGTCGATTCGCTGGTCTCTTCGGCACTTCTGTTGGACAACAAAGCTAAAAGGAAAGGGGGCGGTGTTACTTATTTGACAAAATTATCAGCAAAAAAAAGAAGTGAAAAGAGCTTTCTTACTTCAAAAAAATCAAAATTACCCACTAATTTTCTCTTTCTATCTCCCTCTCGTCCCCTTTATTCTCTCTCATGTGTCCCTTTCCATTCCTCTCCCTTATTTCTCTCTCTTTGTTTCCCTCTTTCTCTCGTATTCTCTCTTCCACTCACCCTCTCTCTCTCTCTCTCACTCACTCACTTCCCAATCTGTCCGTGCTGCTGCCGTTCTGTCCGTTGTGTAAGTCGGGTGTGCTCGACTTGCGACTGTCGCCCGTCGTCGGTTCCGTCAGCTGTTCCAATTTTGGTGGTACCCACACATTCACAACACAATTCGAATTCGCTTTTTGCTGAGTCGGCGTTTGTGCCAAATTTGACGGAGGTGTAACCGAAGTACAAACGGCGGAAGTGCGCGACGGCGGCGGAACGGCGACAGTCGGCGACGAATTGCCGACCGAAGCACCCGCGGCCGCCGCAGCAGCGGCAACTTCGACGGCGACTTGGGCCAACGAATGGAGCGGCGACTCGGCCTAAAATGCCATGGCACTGCGAGTTGAGAGGATAAAGCAAAAAAGCCATCACTTGACTGAGTTGCTCTTCTCGACTGATTTTGGCACGCGAAGGTAACGGCGAGGAAAAGGCGTCACGACGGAGTGCAGAATTAGGGAACAAAGGCATCTCATCCAACAACAACCTGCAGGGCAGAAAAAGTTTTTTGTGCAAGCTTTGGGTGCATTTCATTTCCACTCACCCCCAGAAAATATTGGCATCATTTTAGACCCCTCCCCTCCCTCTATCTCCTTCCCTCTCTCCTACCTCTTCCTCTCTCTATTTCCTCCCTCTCCTTCTACCTTCCTACCTCTCTCTTTCCTCCTCCTCCATTTCCTCCCTCCCTCTATTTTCTTCCCCTCTCCCTCCTTCTCCTTCTACCTTCCTTCCCTCTCTCCTATCCTCATCCCCCCCTCTATTTCCTTACCCTTTCCTCCCTCTATTTCCTTACCCCTCCCTTCCTCCCCTTTCCTCCCTCTATTTCCTTACCCCTCCCTCCCTCCCTTTCCTCCCTCTATTTCCTTACCCCTCCCTCCCTCCCTTTCCTCCCTCTATTTCCTTACCCCTCCCTCCCTCCCTTTCCTCCCTCTATTTCCTTACCCCTCCCTCCCTCCCCTTCCCTTCTTACATCGTCGCTTCGTCGTTTTTTCGCTTCAATCCGTGCGGAAGAGATTCCATGGTGCCACTGCGTTTTTGGGCGTTGATGCTATTGCTGATGCGGAGTTTCGCGTGTGAATTGACTGTTGATACTGCTCCATTGTCTTGTCGAAGGTGCGGCGACTCAGCAACGGAGCCAACGGCGAATTGTTCAAGGAGGGCAATTGCGGTAGGAGTGGGTGGCAAAACGGTCGTAATGGGCATCGCCGAGGGATGACACTCAGCCGCCGTGGGACGGAAAGGCACCATTGAACTGCTGCTATTGATCGTTGTTGTCGGCACTGCGCCACCCGTAAGCACGTCAAGACCAAGTTGTTCACGCATTTTGGCCAACAATACTGCAATGGGGCGGAAAGCATTAGCTAAAAGGCAATGACAAGCCATCTGTAGCTAATTGCTCTTAATTAATCCGTTTGTATTTATCCCCCCCCCCCAAGGCATTACGTTTCGTCGAGTGCAACGCCTTCTCGCAGTCACCGGCATCGATGCTGCCCAAAGCTTTGGAGTGCTCCTTGGCCAACAGATGGTTGGCCTCCTCCGGCAATTTTCCAAGGCCGACCAAAGTTTTCACGTGGTTTTTGGATCGCAAATGTTTGGCCAACACGCCGTGCGAGCGAAAGCCCAAATTGCAATCGGTGCACAGAAAATTGCGGTGATGGGTGTGCGCGGGTGCGGAAGAACCGCTTGGAGAGGCAGTGGCGACGGAAGGCGGAAGCATCAGCGAAGCGGAAGGAACAGCGATGCCGGAGGGAGACGCGGTGGAGCAAACGAAGGGGGAAGGATCGGCTGCTTGTGCTTGCGAAATGGCCACAGACGGGGCCAAATGATGCTGAAAGGGCGGAACACGGCACGGAACTGTACTGGCTGAAAAGGAATGAATGCCAATGTTGCGTTGGGCGTATTCACAGCCGCTTTTGTCACTTGCCTTCGTCCGGTGCAACAGCTTTTGCCCCGTGGACGCTCTCCGAGTGGCGTGCCAAAAGCGCCTTTGATCGAACGACGGCGGGACAATCGCCGCATTGGAAGGCGCCGCCGGCGCCTTTTTGACGCGCCACCGCAGCATTTTGCTCGATCATATGCGCTTGTTTGTGCAGGGACAGCTCCGACTCTTTGCGGAATTTGCGACCACAAAGCGAACATAAAAATTGTTGGGCATCTGTCGCAAGAAAAGCGCCGAGGGTCGAATGACCACGCAGCAAAGAACCTTCAGCAGAAGAAGACGAATGATAGACAGGACCAATTAATTGGCCAATTATTACTCATAAAATGCAAAAGGGCACCCACCGTTTTCCACAAAGGCACTGTTCGTTGCCTCGAGCACTGTCGTCGGTGTGCCATGGCACGGCGCGACTGTCACTGCTGTGTCCAGCATTAGCGTAGCTGTTGATGCCAACGCCGGTGGAGCAAATGCGGACGTCTGTTGGTGATGCTCCAATGGGGAGAACAGCAGTTGATGTTGCGTTTGTTGTCCGTATGGGTCGACGACATTCACATGCAAATTGTCCGTGTTCGGTTGTAACTGTTGCACAATGTTGGCACTGCCGCCGGCGATGCCGCACGGATAAGCGACTCCGATGGGCATTATTCCCTGGTGAAAGGGCGCGGAGGCGAATAGTCCGACCGCGAGCTGTGCAGCCAGCGAAGGCTGTTGCTGCTGTTGTTCAGCAGCTGCTGGCGACTGCTGTTGCGGGATGAAATTGGCGAGCGGAGGAGGAGGGCTCTGCTGCTGTTGTTGCTGCTGCGTCTGTTGTTGCATGTCCGCCGCTTCCGCGCGACTTTCTGCTTCGGCCTCACGCTGCTTCTGCTGCTGCATGCGCTTAAGCACTTTCGCTTGTTGGTTGCGTCTCCGCCTCGCCCGCGAGTGGTCCGGCGAGCAGAGGGCGGCCGGTGGCGCGGAATGGCACCCCCTCTCGCGCATTGCGTCGTCCGGCTCAGGCCATCCCTTGTTGTGCAAGTAGTCCAAACGCGACCGCTTCTTGTTGGCTCCGCGTTTGCGTTCCCATTCTGTTGAACCACTTTCGTCGTCCATCTGTGCTTCCTCATCCGAATCCGTTGTCCCTTTTCCTGCCGCATTGCTTCCCGAAGAGAATGTGTTGCCGCCCCATCCCATCCGTTCCGGACACATAAGCGTCCACAAAGTCGGCGGAGTGTGCGTCTCGCGCTCCACCAATACGTTCTGCAATGGAGGAGTTAATCAACATTGTACCCGCCCTCCTCTTGTCCACCCGCCTCTTGCCCGAAGCGTCGGTATGTCAGAGTGCCGGGAGGTGGTGGTGGAACTTCTCCGTTGGGGCTGCCGTCCTCGTCCTCCTCATCGTCGTCCGCCTCCTCCTCGTCATCGTCGTCGTCGTCGTCGTCGTCCCAGTCATCCACCCGATCCCATCTCTCCACGCGTCGTCTGTGCTTCTTCTCCTCCTCCTCCTCGTCCTCCTCTTCCGCCACCACCAATCGTCCTTCGCCCTCCTCGTCCTCGTCTTCCACGTCGCCGCCTCTCCTCCGCCCGCTTCGGTCCGTTGACGAACTTCGCACGCCGTCCGAGTCCATCACTTTCCGTCGATGCGCTTTGGACACCAAATGTTTGGTGAGATTGCCTGAAGGACAGTCTTTGACTGAAAGGATAAGAAGAACACCAGTGAAATTACCCTTAGTTTTGAAGGAGAAATTGCAGGTCAAACAGGCGAACGGACGAATGTTGGTGTGTGATCTGAACAAAACAAAACAAAAATGTGTTGTTTGGCTGTGGGCAGAATGCCAATGCCATTCATTGCCTTACCGCAAGTGTTTTTTCAGCATGGATGGTTTTTTGCAACGGATGCCGCACCTTTCGCACACGTATCGTCCCCGTCCTCTTCCGCGAATGTAAACCTTTAACCAAAATGGTTTTTTTCCGTTGCAGTGTCCGTTTCCATCTCTCTCTCTCTTTTCTCTCGACCGCAGCCCCCCCCCCCCGTCTCTCTTACTTTCCTTTTTTTCTCCCTCTCTCCCCGTCTCACCCCCTCTTTCTTTTCCTCGTCTTTTTTCAGCTGGTCTCTCAGTCTTTCTCCCTCCCCCCCCCTCTCTCTCTCTCCCACTTATTCCCTCCCATCTTTCTCTTCTTTCTTTTCCCCTGTCTTCCGCTCCGTCTTTTCCCCTCTCTCTCTCTCCCGCTTATCCCCTCCCGTCTCTTTCGCCATGTCGATCACCCTCTTTCTCTTCCTTGTCTTTATCTCTCTTTTTTCTCTCCATCTTTCCCCCGCCCCTCACTCACTTCCATTTCTTCGTTGTGCGAACTCTTCGGGATGGCCAAACTGTTCATCAGCTCATATTTGTTCCTGCCCGTCTTCTTCTCCACTTTTACCAGCAGAGGCGAGTCCGTCCTCTTCCTTGGTATGCCATCATTCATTTTCAGTGCGTTTGATTTTGTTGTGCTGCTGTTCTCTTTGTCATCGACGCCCATTATTCTTTGAATAATTTTTGTTTTATTTTTTGCCATTAGTTTTGGCTACCCCCATTCTTCTCTCTCTCTCTTTCTCTATCCCCCCCCCCTCTCTCTTTTTCTATCCCCCCCCGCTCTCTCTCTCTCTATCCCCCCCCCCTTTCCCTCGCCATATTCATTGACTTACTCCGTTTTTACAATTGCCGTCCCATCAGAAGCAGTGTTCTGCTGCTGTGTGTCGGTTCGTGCCAACACTTTGGTTGTCCCATTCGCCTGCTGTTTACTGTCGCTTAGTTCCAATAGGGACGGTTCGTTTTTTGGCATTTCGACGATCGCTTCGACCGTTTCGACGGCACTCATCAGTTGCTGCTGATGTTCACGCAGCTGAGAATGGTGCTGTTGTGCCTTAAATTGACCCAATTTATTGGCACAAACGACCAACCCAAAAAATCAAAGACTGATTAAATATCAAAAAGACTGATCTATCAGTCAATAATTCACAATAATGATTAATTGATCAGCAGTTGATCTGCTGGTGGGCTCTAATATTTTTGCCCAATTTTGTCTCCGTCTGTCGTCCCCCCATTCCCCGCCGCCGTTCTGCTGCGCTCACTTTATGCTGCTGTTGCGTCCAAAATGACGAGTGTGTCGTGCGCAGTTGCGTGCTCACGGGGCTTGCCGCCAGCGTGTAGTCGCCGTGCAGGCGGGTCCTGTCGCATTCGAGCCGTGCGAGTGCACAAGAACAATTGCGCCAGCAGTCGCTCCTCCGTAGAAAGGTCCGAAGACGAAGGAGGCCAACCGACGCTGTACGCGGAACAATTGTCACGCTGCTCGGAGACCGTGGGACGCACTTTGTTTAGGCAAACAAAAGTCTCTAAAAAGCCCAAGCATCGACCACAATAGTGTGCTAAAAAGGGGTCCAAAATTCGATGCCAAAACCCACCGCTTGTTATGTTGCGAGTGCGCCCCCGCAAATGAACGGTGGCGGCTCCCCCGGCCGCCAAATCCGCGTTCGTCTCCAATTCGGCTGCTGTCAATGTGAGAAAGTAGGGCATTTTGACGGTGGATCGCAAGTCGGTGCTGTAAGTGATGGCGAAGATGATCGCGTCGCGCATGGTCAACACGGGCTGATGCTGCTGTTGGTGCTGATACTGCTCCGTCACCCTTTGCTGCTGATGATGTGCAGCATTTTTGCTGCCGATGGTCTTGCTGGAGGTGACGCTGCGTTTCTTGACTGCCACTTCGCTGCCGATCGATCTGCGCGTGGTGCGGGAACAATCCGCCGGAGGGGAAGGACTGCTGGCGATGGACATCCGCAGCAGCAGCAGCAACAGAAGTCGGACTGGTCGAACGTTCCTGCAAAGGAACAGGGAATTGGTAGAAACTGAGCAAAAGGAAAGTCCCCGAGGCGTAAGGGGTCAAAAGAGTGGGAGAGAAAGATAGAAAGAAGGGAAGGGAAAGAGACAGGGGAAGAGAAGGAGAGAAGAAAAGGGAAAGAGAGAAGGGAAGGAGAGAGAGAGGAAAGGGAAAGATAGAAGGGAAGGAAAAGAAAGAAGGGAAGAAAAGGGAAAGAGAGAAAAGAAGGGAAAGAAAAAAGGGAAGAGAGAAGGGAAAAGAAAAGGGAAGGGAAAGAGAAAAGGGAAGGAAAAGAGTGAGCAGAGTGAAGTAATGAGCGATAAGCGAAGGAAGAAGAAGCAAAAATTCGGAAACAAAAAAAGTGCGGGAAAATGAAAAGGGACAAACGATGACGAGGACGAAAAGCACAACAAAAAGAAAAGGCGGACTGAAGTGGGAAAAGCACAAAACGCGAACAGTCAGCACAAACCTAGAGCAGAGCGCCGAGATGGTCAGTGGGGCTGAACCGGCCGATCAGACCGGGCGAGCGCGGAACAACAACAGTTGGAGGGTGAGTGAATGAAGAACGAAGTATATTCTTTGTCCAAATGACCGGTGATTTTGGATAGGTTTGAGGGAGGAGGGAAACGAATTGGAAGCACGCAAAAAATAAGTAAAGCTTTATTTGTCAATGGCATGACGGATCGGCGCTGCTCTAGGCATAAAGCAAAGGTAAAAAGAAAAGGGGAGAGAGTGGGCAGAGATCGAAGGGATGAAGAAAAAGACGGAGAGAGATCACTCGAAAAGGGAGGGAGAGAAGAAGGAATGGCGGATGGACGAAAAGCATCACAAAAAGAGAAAAAGCAAAAATATACAAACAAAAGAAAGAGAGAGGGAGAGAGAGAAAAAAGGGATAAAAAAAAGAAAAATCATCGGAGAAGAGCATGTCAAGCAGAGAAACAAGTACAAGGAGAACATTCCAATAGAAAAGAGAAACGAAACGCGATTGGGCAAAGTGAGGATCGATCGGAAGGATTTTTGAGACAATTAAATGAATGGGGGGACAGACGATCAGACGGATTGGGTGGGCGAGGGACTATCCCGCTGACTGACAATGCGTGCCATTTTGCTCGACTCGGCCAGGCCCGGTTCCGCCGCAGCACCGACTCTCGCCGGGTCGATTAGCAATTCCGCTGAACTGCCACTCCCTCCGGCGCTGTCAGTGTGCGAATCTTCGGCCGCCAGTCCACGCTTCTTGAGTCGTGCATCCGAATTGGACTGGCCCAGAGGATAGAGTTGGCGAGACGAGTGTTGGGAACGGACGACGGCGGTGGTGCCATTGTTGGACGAGGGGACCTCAAAAGGCACAAAAAAATGATTGCAACTGCTGAACCCTCAAAAACAATCAACCGCCCCACCAACCGACGCTCGTCCGCCTCCGCCTCCGTTGATGATCAGGTCGCGTGCCACGCCCTTTCCGCCACCAACCAATGCCGCAATGGTCGACTGATGTTCCAATTGCTGGTGCAACTGTTGTTGGAACTGCAACTGTTGCTGCTGTTGTTGAGAGGGCAACTTCAGTTGCGGTTGGCTCTGCTGTTTCTGCAACGGTTGTTGTTGTTGCTGCGGCTGTACGTACTTTTTGGAGCAACGCAACTCGTGCGCCTCAAGGCCCGCTTCGTTGGGAAATTTCAACTGACAAAAGTTGCACGTCAACGAGGCGGCTGCAGCGGCGGCGGATGCGTTGCGATTGATCGGTTGCCCCGAGGTCAAAGAGCCACCGCCAAAGCGCATAAAGCCCGCCTCGTGCAAAGAAAAACTGCGAGTGGTGGCCGGGTGCATTTTGGGCGTGGAATTGACAACGCCCGGGGAACGGACGCCGGGCGAACACCGCTGGGAAGAGCCTTCAGGGAAAACTTAATGAGTTAATTAATTAATGAAATTATAATTGGGGAAGTGCCTTCGTCAGCAGGTGAAAGTGAAGGGAAGAGGAAAAGAAATTAGAAAATCCCAAACGAACCGGCAGTTTCTGAAGTTTGGGAAGTCATTGAATTGGAAGTGCCCTGCCGTTGGTACGGTCTCCGTTTCAGTAACACAGGATTCGGTTCAACGATCGCCTCATTTTCACTGATCAATCTGCGAATGGTTCATGACTTTATCCTTTTAGCATGGTACATTTGAGCACCGGCCATTAGTGTCCAGTCAACTGAGCTCAACGCTCAATTGGACACCGTCTGTTTTTTGTCACTGTTGCCCTATTAGCACTACTCTTCCGTTCTTTTACCGTGATATTCGGTCTTGCACCGCTTCCGATGTCAGCAACCGTTCATTGGGCGTCGACTGTCGTTGCGACTGTGTGCCCGCGGCGCTTTCGCTCGACTGTTGCTGTTCCCTGAGTGTGTTGCTGCTGCAGCTGATGTTCATTTGCTGTTGCTGTACTTGTTCATTTTGATGTTGCTGCTGCTGTTGTTGTTCCATTGCAATTGCTATCGCCGTGTGCTGCTGTTGCTGCATTTGTTCCTGTGCCGATGCAAATGCCGCCACTGCTGTGGCCGTCATCGTCGGCGATTGTTCAAGTTGCAGTGGTTGCGGCTCCGAACAGACGGTGCCGACTGTAGCCGCATTGAATCTGCTCAACTGTTGCTGAAGCATCTGTTGTTGCTGCTGCTGCTTCAGTTGTTGCTCCCGCTCTCTCTTAAAGGCCAAAAGCATATGCTCTCTCCCTCTGTCTTTCGTTCTTTTCTTGCTTCACTTTCGCTTTGTGCTCGCATTCTGTTCCTTCTCCCTCTCTTGGTTTCTATTTTCCCTCTCGGCACTCGTTTCTCTCGATCTCTTCCTCGTCATTCTCTCTCTCTCTCTTATATTTCTTTATTTTCTCTACCTCCCCCTTTTCTCTGGGTCCCCTCTCTCTCTCGCCCTGTCTATCTTCTCGCGCTCCACCACACTCTTTTTCTCCTCTGCTTACCTCCTGCTGCTGTTGCTGGTCCCTGCCCTGTTGCTGTTGCCTGATAAGTTGCTCCAACAGAATGCGTGTCTCTTCCTGTTGCGTGGGCTGTTGTTGCTGCTGCTGTTGTTGCTGTTGCACTGCCAATGCGGCCAGCAGATTTTGTTGCTGTCCACCGCCGGCGGAGAATGTTGCCAATGGCGTTTGGAGCCCACCGGCGCTAAGGCCGGAGCCAACCGCCGCAACTCCGCTGTTTACGGCAGCGCCAGATGAAACGCCGCCGCCATTGAGCAATTGGGCGAGGAGTTGAAGCTGAAATGACCAGAAACCAAATGGATAAATGCCCAATTGTGCCATTTGCCCCCCCTCCAAAAAATGTTTTGCCTGTCCCGCCGTTGGTGCCGCCGGTGTTTGCTGCTGTTGGTGGTGGTGTTGTTGTTGCAAATAGCTTTGATAGGCGTACAAAGTGGCGGTGGCCGGGTTCAACATTTGGAGCAAAGCGGCGGTCAATTGGTTGGCGGGTGGCGGCGCAATTTGTTGCTGCTGCTGGTGGGGCAGCAAAAGTTGGGTGGCAAGTGCTGCGAGCAGCGCATTGGTACCACCGCCTGCTGCTGGCGCTGAACAACAGTAATTAGACAGGGCAAAATTCTCCACAAATCGGTCCCTGACGACCGAACGTACCCCCGGGGGCCGATGCCGTTGCGCCCGCCCCTCCTGCCGTGAGCAGCGAAAGCGAGTGCAGCAGGGATGGGTTGGAACTGACCAGTCCGCCGAGCAGTGCGTTCAGCCCGGCCGGTTGAGGGGCGCCGGAGGGCGCAGAGGCCAATTGCTGCGGGAGGACCGTAGTGGCGGGAGAGTTTTGCTGAAGAAATTGGAACATAAAAGCGAAAAGTAGGGACAGAAATTGCCAAAAAAAAAATATTTTCAAAGATAATGCAAATGAAAAAGAAATGCCGTATCATGCAACTCAATTATTAGCTTTTGACAATCAAATGAGTTCATTGTTATTGTCTAATAAATGCCATTTCTACGTTCCCCCCCCCCCTTTTATTTAATTTTTGTCCAAAAGTCACAAATTGCACTCTCCCCCCTCCCCCACCACATTTTGTTTTTTCTTCCCTTTTCTCACACTAATTTCATTTTTTACCTTAGAGGAGCAAAGTTTATTCCTCCCCCCCCCCCCCCCCTCTTCCCCTCTTCGTCTTTGCCTCTTTCCCACTTTTCTCCCTCTTCATCTTTCTCCCTTTTCTCCCTCTTCATCTTTCCCTCTGTCCTTCTCTTCGCCTTCATCTTTCCTCCCCTCCCCTACCATTGCCCTCACCCCTCTTCTTCCTCCTCTTTCATCCCCCCGCCCCCCTCCTGCCACTATGCCCTGTCGTCGGTCGTTGTTCATGGTCATCGTCCAAGCCATCCATCCCCCATCAATTCACTCTTGACAATTGACGGATGGTCGAGAAAGGGAAGATGTTGTGATGCAGCAGCGAGCGAGCGATAAGCCCTCCCTCTTCCCCTCTCTCTCGTCTCTCCCCCTTCTCTTTTCCCGGTCCCTTTTCTCGTCCCCTCCATTGGTCCATCTCTCCCGCCACCCTCCACACATTTCACTCATCGCAATTGCTTTTTGCTTCGAAAGGAAAAAAGGCATATGAACAAATTGCCGTCCAATCGGTGGAGAGAAAGGCCAAAGATCGTTTAGGTTGTGAGGACGGAGAGGGGGGAAGGAGGGTGAGAGGTTGCGTGATAAAGGTACGGGAGAGGGAGGGGGGGGGGGGGGGGGGGGAGGAATTTACAATTCCAAAAAAAAGTAAAGGGCAAATACATAAATTCCTTTTTCCATTGTTTGCTTCCGGTAACTTTTCCGTAACTTCTTTCTCATTTGCTATTCCTTTTTTTGGTACATATCGACCGCCCCTCCCCCCATTGGCAACTCGCCAAATGAAGTGCCGTGTTGAATTGTTGTGGCAGCGTCGCCACCGCCGGTGTTGCGGCTGCACTTGCGCTGCTGTTTGCTGTTCCGACTCCGCCGTGCTGCTGCTGTTGTTGCTGTTGGGCCTGCTGAAGTGCGAGCAGTTGTTGGTAAAAGCCGACCGTCGCAGCGGACAATTGAGCTGAGGCGGACGGCACAGCGCCAGCGGAGGAGGCGCCGTTGGGCACGCCGGAAGCGGCGTTGACGTTGGAAGTTTGGGCGGTCGCCTCCAGCAAATGTTGCTGGTGGGGCAGGAACGCGGTGGACATTTGTGGCGTCTGCTGCTGATGGACAATTTGCGCTGTTTGGTGCGCCGCGTGCGCGTGAGTAGCGGACGCGGGCTGCTGTTGGGGTTGGGACTGCATGAGAGCGTTGAATTGCTGCTGCAATTGCAGCGAACGAAGATCCTAAAGGGCGGAGACGTATTCGAAGGAAAAACATTGAAAAATGGAAGAAATAATTAAGGAAATTAGAGGGAGAACGGGGGTAATTAACGGAGGATGAGGAGGACATTGGAAGGGAACCGATGAAACATTCCCTGGGGCATAAAGAGAGAAAATGAAACATTCCGAACAATTTCATCTGTACTCAACACCCTTTTCGCATGTGTTTGCAATTAAAACCCAAAGCAATTCTTTCTAAATGAACCGAAAATGCTCGGGGGGACATTGAAATGTTTATAAAAGTTTAAAGGTAAAAGAATTAATCAGTTTGGGTTAAACAGTAAATTAATATGCGAACAAAACACACAGAGCAAATATAGGCGATGGATGCCCTCCATACAAAAAATGATCGTTTATTTTACGGGGGGAGGGGGGGGGAATTAAAGGGTTAGGGAAAAACAAAAATAGTATTGCATTTGTAATGATGCCAACTATGGATCGGACACAGTTGGGGTACCCAAAAAAATATAGCATAGAAATCGAAAAAATTGGCAAACTGTCCCAAGGGCATTTGACGATAAATTTAATCACAAGAAAATTTCTGAAAATTATGAGAAAATAATGGTGGATGATTCAGTTTTTGCGGGTATTGGAAAACAAAACAATGCAATTCAATGGGACGAGTGAATGAATGAATGGCCGTTGCATCTTTCCGCCCCCCCCCACTCATTTTACAATTCAATTTATTTTCTCACCATTCCATAGGCAAATAATCCCAATTTTTAGCGATATTTTTGTCCGAAAGGTAACGACGACAAATGGCCATAAATTTGTGTCGTCGCTCGTCTTCATCGTTTGTCCCGAAATGGAAGTGACGGATGGAAAAGTCATTCCCTCGCTGACGGAGAAGGAAAAGAAAGAAGATGATGAAGAGGAAGATGGAGGGGGGGAGTGATGATGAAAAAAAGGTGAAGGAATGATGATGGACGGACTTGGGCAAACCATCCAAACACATCCATTCCCTCCCCCGAGAGGGGGGGGGGGGGGAGTGATGATGAAAAAAAGGTGAAGGAATGATGATGGACGGACTTGGGCAAACCATCCAAACACATCCATACCCCCCACACAAATCAAAATCAGTCCGACTCTTTCTTCGTTATCGCTGTGTTTTGGGGACCAAATATATAGGCGACGGGAGGGAGGGGAAGGAGAGAAGGACTCACTGTCCCCATCCCAATACATAGTCGAGAAATGGGAAAGGGGAGGGTGGGGGTGGGAATGAGAGAATAACACATCAGAGCACAGCAGAGGAGGCGGGAGGGGGGGGGGGGCAAAGGAAAAAAGGGACTCCGCTGGGCCGATGGATGGAAGAAGAGAGTGATGATGATGATGCTGTGTTACTGATCGACGGGGATGATGACGCGTTGCTCATCGCTCCCTGATGAGGGGGGGGGAGGGGGGGGAGGCGGGTGCTGTCGCCGTTCCCACCCTTTCCCCCTCTCGTCCCCCCCCCCGCCCTTTGCGTTCCCGTCCGATTTTTCATCCCTTCTCCCTCCTCTCCCCCCCCCTCCCTCTTTCCCTCCCGCCCATGTACCCTCCAAACATCGGTGGTATTTGTCCCTCTGTTTACGCCTCCTCCACTTCCATTCCCCATTTCTTAAAAAAGACATTTCACTGCTCTCTGACGACCAAATCGTCTTCTCCCCCTCCCTTCCCCGTTCCTTTCCCACTTCATCTGACTCTGTTCTGTTGTGTGCGTCTGTGCGATCGATCAGCCTATATTTTTTGGCCTTTGTCGGTGAAGGGCATTGGAATCACGAGAATCTTAGAGGATTCCAAGTGAAAATGGAGGAGAAAGGGCGGAGGGGGGGGGGGGGGAGATGCAAGTGAGAATTGGCGTGACTTTGGAGTTTTTTTTATCAAATAATTGTTATTGTCTTTGAAAATGAACCGGTCCACAATCAGTTAGCCTAATACAAAGACCGAAAAAACAGAAAAAAAAAAATAATTTTTTTGGTGTGAATTGTCGTAGAAATGGGAAGAACCCTCCCTCCCCCCCCCCATTCTTTTTGCAAGTTTTCTCCTCCTCTCCCCACAAACAAACAAAAGTCGTTCTCGCCCCCTCCCGGGGCTTCCCTGTGCCCCCTCTTCTCTGCCTCTGCCCCCTCTCTTTCTCTCTTCCCATTTGTTTTTTTCTCATCTTTCTCTCTTTTTATCCCATTCTCTTTTCCCAACAATTTCACGTCAGCATTAAAGAGAAAATGTAGAGAGGGACAAAATGACGACAGTAAAGTCTAGCAGCCAGCCGAAGTGACGAAGGGAAGCGGAGGCATAAGCCGCACAGAGTCTGACTCAGCCCTCCCTCTCTCTCACCCTCTCACCGTATTTCGCCTCTTCTCTTTCCTCTCCATTTATTTGTCCCTTTAACTCTCATTTTCCCTATCTTATCATTTCCCGTTCTCTCTCTCTCTCTCTCATTTTGTTTTTCTCTTTCTCTTTCACTTTTTACGTAATTTATTCAATTGATTTTTTTAAAATAATTTTATTTTAATTGACTTCATTTCCTTTGGTCTTCGGAAGTGTCTTTTCTGTGCATTTGCCTTTTCCCTTTTATACATTCTCTGCTGTTTTGCCAAACCAAATAAAATGCCAATACGACATTAACGCACAAAAATGCGCGTTCATTTGCACTGTTAAGACGCCTTTGTGTTCGGTTGTCATTTACTTTGGCAAATTGAGTGATTTTTACACACAAAGGGACGGAAGGAAAGAATTTAAGATGACCTCTTCCACTGATAAGCACAAATGAAAGACGCTTTTCGAAGGATCCATCGTTTTAGCGCGTGCGGTTCGTCCCCCCTCCAACTTTGGCAAATCCCCCCCCCCCTCCCCCTATTAAATGAGTCGGAGTTTGCATAGAGAGTGCGTATTTATGTCCCTTTCTGCTAAGCGCAAAAAATGCAATTGATGTCATACAATAATAGCCAAAGGAAAGGAATTCGCTAAAATTTGTTCCTTGAAAAAGTCGAGTGTTTTTCCCCAAAATGGTTGCTTTTTTGCCCCGCCCCTTCTCTCCCTACGTTCTGTTGAAGTTGCTGCTCCAGCCCTGGCAGCCCATTCGGCGTGTTCGCCCCCGAGTGATGCTGCTGCTGCTGTTGCTGAACCAGCGCAGCCGCTAATGTCAGTGTTTGTTGGCCTCTGGCGCCAGCAGAAACGGATGGAGTCGTTGCGGGCGATTGAACATTGCTGGAAGAATGACCGCCGGGGAAGGGGGCGGACATCGAAAGGCTAAGAGGGGCAAACGAAGGATAGACAAGCAGTGGATTGGCCCACGCACTCCCTTTGCTTAAGTTCTCTCTCCTCTATTCTCGTCTCTTCTTCTGTTGAGTGGGTGTGTCTCTCGAGAATCCCTCCCTCCCTCCCTCCCAGCAACAACGCCTTTTCTCATCCCTCCATCCCAACGACCAAAGAAAGTGTATTCCTCCCCTCCCCGCCGGCATCATTATCTTTCCTCACGTCCCTCCCATGCCCAACGTGATAGGACAGGGACGAACGGTCGGATGGTTGTTCAGGAGACGAAAACGCGCCCAGGACGATAATTGCCCCGGGCACATTTTGACGCTTTCCTCCCCCGCATTCCCTCCCGTCCATTTTCCCCGCCCCCGCTGTTTCGCTCCGTCACTCACTTCAATTTGCGCCAACTGTCAAATGAAAAGGATTAATGCCGCGCAATGAAAATACACAATGCAGCAGCATCGTTAGGCATCACTGGCGAATTTACGTTGGGAAATGGCGAAGGGAAAGAATGGCACACGACGGAAGACCAAATGAATGGTGCCGGGGGGAGGGAAAGAGGAGGGTATTTGCCGATGAAAAGGCGGTTCTGTTGCCGATGGAATTTTATTATAAAACAAAAAATAAATGATTTAAATAAGCTGAAAAGAAATAATACTGTAGAAACAGAAAAGTAAAAAAAAACGCCAAAAGAGACAAACTTCCGCAAAGGAATTTAGCATTTTGCACGACCAATGGGAAAATGGGGGCGGATATTGTTGGATAAATTCTGGTGGGAAAACATAAACAGAATGTGTGAACATTAAAATATTATTATATTATTTTGGCAGACCAATGCTTGGGAATGATGGGAAATGGGAAAAAATGAAAAATTTGGATGAAATTGGAGGAGGAGGGGGGGGGGGGGAAGAGGGGGTGGGATTGAACTTTGAATATAAACAAAATGAGTAGGAAGATTAAGCAGCAGATGGAGAAGCAAAGCAGAGAGTGACGTGATGATGATGATGTTGTACAAAGTGCCATTGATGAGAGACAGATGCCAAAAAAGAAATTAAAAGATTAATTAACAAGAAAACAACTAAGGGTTGTCATTTGAAAAAAAACAAAAATATTTTATTTGTTAGAAATTGAGTGTACACTCTCATTTTGAATAGAATCAGACAAAATGCCCGATAAAATAATGAACGATTTTTTAAGATCGAAGAATGATGTGATGGTGGACGGAGAGGCGGTGGAAATCGGACGGACGACCGATGAGGTAGGAGCAGAGAGAACCCTCCGTCCCCCCCCCCGGCCATCCCCTTTTTCTCTCCTTTCGTCGCTTCGTCCTTGTTGCCCCCCTCCCCACCGCCAAGTTCACCACCACATCCCTTTTCCCTTTCCTTCTGCTTCCCCATTTATCACAAGAAATACTGCTTTCTTTGCATTGGATCTGTTGATGGAATGAGGAGACGAGGGGAAGGGAAGAAAAGAAAGGAAAAGAGTGACGGAAAAGAGAAAGGGGAAAGAAAAAGAAAAAAGTGAAGTGGAAAGGAAAGAATGGAATGGAGAAAAAGGAAGAGGAGTTGAAGGAAAAGTTGAAAGGGGGAACCAACAAAAGATAGAGAGAGAGACCTAATGGAAAAGGGAGAAATAAAGGTAAGGAGGGAATAATTAGGAAAACACAAAATCGGGAAGGGGTGAGAGGATGAGAGAGGAGGGGAGTGGGGGAAAGGAGTGAGGGAGAGGGAGTGGAGTGAGGAAGGGGGAGGGAGAAAGGATGAGAGAGGAGGGGAGAGGGAGTGAGGGAGAGGGAGTGAGCGGAGGAGCGAGTGAGGGCAGGAGTGAGGGGGAGAGAGTGAGCGAGAGTGAGGGAGGATTCACCCCCTCTCCGTTGCACGCCCTTCCCCACCCAATCATCGTCAGCAGCAGATGATTGCTTTGCTTAAGCTAATTCTCATTGGTTTTCCTAGGTTTCATATGCATACTCTCACTACTCATCAAACGGAAAGCGGAGAATGCCTTAGTTTACGTGAAAAGAGAGCTTTAAGTTCGCTGCTGCAGAAGGACCAAAATTCAGTGTTTGGTTTGGGCCGATAAAGCGAGGAAATGGGCGGGGGATGGGAGAGAGATGCCTTTGGTCGGAATGAATTGGAAAGAAACCAAAGATAAGTGGTGGCAAAGAGAACATTTTTGGACAGGGAATGGAATATGTCCATTGCCGGATAGACTGAGCACTTGGAATAGACGAAGAGGCGAAGCCGAGAGCATAACGACACCGTTATATTATATGTGTACATCGTCCTTTATCCCCCCGTCCGAGGGGGCTTTCCTTCCTCAATCCCCAGCAGCAGTTGCCCACCACTTTCTCCATTTGAAGGAAGAGAGAGAGATAAAGAGAGAGAGAGAGCGGCGGTCTACGATTGAAGGTTGGGGGCTATGGGCTGAGAGTGTGTGTGTGTGTGTGTGTGTGTGTATCTGACAATGAGCAAAGCGAAGGCAGCAGCAGCAGCGAAGGAAAGGGAGAGGAGGGGGGGAGAGAGAATGGAAGGCGGGGGGGGGGGGGGGGAAGGGGAAGGGGGGAGAGAGAATGGGCGCAGTGGGGGGGGGGGGGGAGGGGACTGACTATGCACCACCGGTGACGTTGCGAATGGGGGGCCGTCCATCGCCCGGACGAAATGTTTGCGTCGGTGCTGCGTCGACTGCTACGAAGCGGAAGATGGATGGGTGTGGGGAGGGGACGGAGGAAGGGAGGAAGGGACGGGCAGCAGGGAATTCTCCTCCCCCCCCGGCCCTTCCCTTTCCCATTCCCACCATTGCCCTTCACATTTTCCCATGGTAAGCAGCCATCGTTGACAGAGGAGCATAAACACATGCACTCTCTCGGCCTGTCTCTGATTCTTTCTTGACACTTTCTCTCCCTTCGTTTGTTTCTTTTCCTCTTCTACATTCAATTTTCTTTCTGTCGGATGCAAAATCGTCGTCATCCTCCTCCCCTCCTCTCTTCCCCTTCCTCTCTGCGACATCACCCTCCTTCCCCCCCCCGCCCACCAATTCTCTCACGTCTCTTTGAGTCGATATCTTTTCGTCATCCCTTGCAGCATTTTGCAATTCCAAAAGAAAGAAGAGGGGCCGACAACAACGATGTTAGCGGATAAATACCTACAACATTTATTTCAGAGGTGCAATCGAATTTTTTCCGAAATAATAACTCCATGGACAAAAGTACATAGATATGAGGTCAGAAATTTGATCAGTGTTCGCATATGTATGTGCATTTTGATGATTTTGAGGGATTAAAAAAATATTTTTTTGAAATGATGATTTTTTATGTTTTGGAGTTTTTTGAAATTTGAGGGTTTTTGTGGGTTTTTTGATAAAAATCTTCAAAAATGGTCATTTTGAGGTCAAAATCCATTAGCAAACTCAGACCCAAAATCGGGCCACCATAACTTTTGATGGGTAAAAAATTCGTACTGGGCGGATTCGTACTGCCCCTATTCGTACTGGTACCCCGATTCGTACTGTACCACAAATAACGAAAAAAAAACTATTTTTTTAGTCAAAATACTCAATTTATTTTGCTTTAATTGAATGTCTTTTATCAAAAAAAAAAAAAAAGTTTTATCAACCAAAAGCACGAAATTGATTAAAAATAAGAAAACAAAGTTTGCGCCAGCCTTGACGAGAATAATCAATCACCTGTTGAGCCAAACGATGAGAATTTTGACTCAATTTAATATTTTCAATTCAGTTGGCTTTGCAGACATCAACAAACTATAATTGAGAATTTTCACTAAAAAATTTAGTGTTTTTTTGTTTTTTGTGGTACTGAATCGGGAATCTTAGTACGAATCGGGGTACCAGTACGAATATAGGGGCAGTACGAATCCGCCACTACGAACAGGATGCCGTTCCTTTTGATGCTGATAAGTATTACACCGAATTGATCAGCCCCCCCCCCCCCTCCATGGTGCTCTGATGAGTCATAAACAAGCGGTCTTTTGCAATTAATATTAGAGAATTTTGTGCTCTAATTTAAAAGGCTACTCGTTTTTTAGAAAAAAATCCAATCCCTTAGGAATTTTTTCGAAAACTTCAGAGCACCATGAAGGAGTGGAGTGGTCTGATCGCTTCGTGTAAACTAGGGTTCCCATCGAAAAAAAAAATGCATCAGTGATTAGAGGGCGGTTATGTTTTTTTGATCTGTTTGTCGGATGATGCGGGATGGGTTGAAATTTTAGTATCAGTGAATAGCCCACAAAACTCGGCGCTACTTACAAATCACTCCAGTTTGAAAATTTTTTTATTATTTTTTATTTTGCATTATTATTGTTTATTTTTTATACAATAATGAATATTAAGCATTAAAATTATAATTATGACGTAGCAAATCCACAAAAACATAATTACAGTTTTTCTTTAATTTGTTCAAAAAAATTAAAAGGGTCCCCCCTTTGGGTTTCAAAAAAATTCATTTTTTTTTGTCTTAAAAAGGTGTTTGCAAAGGTTTTTGCTGTTGCTGATTACGAATATGATATTTATTTTGGTCAATTTTAATAATAAAAAAATTTGGTCAAAAATTCAAAAGGGTCCCCCTTTGGGGTTTAATTTTATTTTTTTGGTTTTTGATATTTCTGATTACGAATATTATATTTACTTTTACTAATTTTGAAAAAAAAAAAATTTGGGGAAAAAAACCAAAAGGGTCCTTCCTCCATATGGTTTTCAAAAACAGTCCAATTTTTTTTTTATGCTTTTGTGGATTTGCTACGTCATAATTACAATTTTAATGATTAATATTCATTATTGTATTAAAATAAACATTTATAATGCATAATAAAAAAATGAAACAAAGATTTCAAACTGGAGTGATTTGTAAGTAGCGCCATTCTTATCAATTGGTTTGGCGCCGAAATACCCCGATTTCGCCCACCAGCAGTAGATTGATATACCTATCTTGATGAGAGTTATCGATTGGTGCCAACGGTATTCGTCCACGGAAAAAACGGTAGTGGTCGTTTTAGTCTGACCGTTATAGTCGGAGGGACCATTTTGTCGTAGTTTGGTCGGGAGCAGCTCATGCCCGCCTAAAATTAGAAAAAAATTTCTGCATCAATTTTAAGTTGGCAGACTTTAAAAAAAAGTCATGGCTCTTCGAAGTTACCGATCAAAATGCAAAATGCCTAGTAGTCAAAATACCTAGCGGTCAAAATGCCTAACGGTCACAATGCCGGTTCTTATGCAGTTTAACCCCCATGATTCGGACGCTTGAGACTACAGCATTACCGGCATTTTGACCGTTTTTGGCTTATTAGTTATTAGGTATACCAAAGTCAGAGTACCGACGACTGAGTCCCTTGGTTTTCTGCAATTCCACAATTGGGCTCGATCTCTCAAAACAAAAAAAATTTTTTTCATTCAATTTTTTCGCACATACAAATATACAATTGCTAAATAAATTCTGACAATGCACTTTTGCTGCCGCCTATCCTTCTGGTTCTCCACTTCGCTGCAAAGTTCAAAAACTGGTTGGGGTGCGTATCGCCTACACCGGAAAAGTGAACATTTTGTGGGCACTGAACCAAGCATGGCCAAATACCATAACGTACTCCAAATTATTTCCTATTTACACAAAATTTTTACTTTAGATTCCCGATAAAAAGCCAACGCAACCATATGGGCTTCAAGGGACCAATCACCTTCTGCCTGGCTTCGGCAAAATTGCCTCAAAATTACCGACCAGGACGATTTTGAAGAAAGATAAAGTTTGATGAGAAAATTCGTTAGATGAATTTATAATTGCATTTAGGTTTATGCTTGGTGTACTTGTGGATATTCACATAGTCAGCCTCTCTGTGATGGGACTCACCTCACCGTTTACACACCAAGCTGGGCAGGAAAACTCAGACCAGTCCGATATATCCCAGGTAAAATGTTGGACCAAATATATGTTGTAACATTGGTACGTTGAATATTGACCGACTGAGTTTAGCGTACGTTCAAATCTACCAGAAACAAAAAATGAAGAGATGAATATCATTCTATAATCTAGCATTAGCATTCAAAATTTCAAAAATCTAAATATTTTGTTAAGAAAAGGACATGGAAGTTTGGCTGTGCAATTGTAAACAGACCAAGAACCGGCCATTTTGTGACGGGTCGCACAAAAAATTTCTCGAGGCAGAGAACAAGGATTTATTGGCAGACGAATGATTGTAAACTATTTTCGTTCGCTTTTATTTTGATTGCATTTTGTTTAGTGATTTTTCAACTCATTAATTTTGTGTATTACTTTGTGTTTCACCTATAGTAAGATATATTGTGAAAACCTTTAAATTACTTTCCTCAATTTCTGTTGTATTTGTTGTTTTCATATTGTTTTTGTTCATTAAGATTCGAAAATGGATTGCTATTTTTAGTTCGATGCAATTTTTGTCCATAAAAGTGGATAATGAAGAGGCTGCGCGCCGCTTCGTCCATTCGCTGTGTTCTTCGACAGACAGCGAATCGGACGAGCCGTTCGTTGATTCTCTAATTGCCGAACTTTCTGTTCCCGCCTCGACATCGGAATTTGTTACATTCATCACAAAATCGCCAAACAAATCGTCACTGAAAGCGCTTTGTGGTCGGCTGAATCTGCTGATTGACCGGTAAATTTTACTCGCTTTGTCGTGTTATCAAAGCTTTTTTCAGATGTTCGGATGACTCCGCTGCTAATGACAATGAGCTCAATTGGCGTCTTACTTTACTCATTTCTCTTTTGGCTTCCATCCCAACTTTGCGTCTGTCGACTGATGAAAGTCGAAAATGGATCGCTTTTCTCACAAAACCGACCTTCGTTGACACAATTTCCCTGAAGACTTCGTTGGTCACCATTCTTGCCTGTCCCCATTTGATGCCGTATGTTTGTGTTTTTTTCATGCATATTCGCGCGTTTTATTATCTAATTTTCTATTTTCTGATTTGATTCATTGTCAGTGACCAAACTTCGTTCAAAATGGATGATCGAATGGAGCAGTCTTTGGTCGGTTTCTTTGAGCACCTTCACTCGCTCATTCAATCGTCCGAGTACAATTCTCTCAGCAATTTGATGATCCTTATTTATGTGCATCTCATCACAGACAATGGGACGGATTTGGCTGCATTGCTTTCGAATGTTCTCGGAAGAAAGGTAAATGAAAAGACTGAGACGAATGCCTGGGCAAGCCGTAACAACAAAGAAAAGAATTCAGGTGAAGTATCCTAGTAACTTTTTTGCTCTTCGTCTCAAATGAGGACATTGAAAAAAAAATAGGATCTTTTCCCCCTAAAAAATTGTTTTATGGGGTGGGAGGGGGGAGGGAATTCCGGCCCTCCCTGCTTATTGACCTTGCATTTCTTTCTTTTTCAATTTTTCGGTTCTTTCTATCAGTTTGTTACTTGCACTGGGTTTCTCTCCTTTCACTTTTTTGTCCGTTCAGGTGCCTAAGACGTTGCACAAGCAGTCACTCGTCAAAGGCCTTTACATTGGCCACGCGCTGCTCGAGCATGACGTGGCGGAGAAGGCTGCCAGCATCAGTGTGACACGCGACCTTTGCGCACATAGCAGCGGATATTTGCCGGTCCATTGCATCGCTCACCTCCTCCATTGGCAATCATTTGCCAAAAACGAAACACCAATTGAGGTATTATTATAGTAGTTGTCATCTGTTGTTAGTGCAAATTTCAATGTTGTGTGTTCTTTTAGAGATGGATTAAAGCACAACTCAAAGAGTGTCGTGTGCCGGTCCATCCAATTGTCAGTACTTTGCTGGAAAACTTCACCTCCAGTTGCATTCCAAATGACGAAAGTGCCTTTTTCAACAGACCCATTGACGAGCCCTTCTTTGCGGTGCGCATTTTCGCATTTTCGTCCATTGTGTTAACTCATTAATTTCCTCCCCGTTTTGGTCATGTGTTGATTTCCATCATTCTTTCAGGACATTTTCTCTGGCGATCTGTTCGATGAGTCGCGTCTGTGCATGCGTTTGATCGCGCTCACTTATCTGATCGCATTTACTTACAAATTGGACACCCAACAGCCGAAGGACCCCTCTCTCATCTTTCCAATCAGTCGTGACCATCGCAGTCATCGGCTCTCTCCTCCAAAACCGTACTCTCAGCAATTGTGGAAATGCATACCCATCCGTTACCTGCTCATTATGGCAGACCAACGACACACCGATTTTCAACACATTAGGCCTATGCTTTTGCGTTACATTGTGCTCAGCATGCCGCACTTGCTGCCGGAACAGGACCATTTCGACGCGTTCAAAAGGTGCACAAGAATGGGGGAGGGCGGGGATTTTTTTCCCTGCCCCATTGATTTATTGTCGGTCATTCTGCTAAATGACTGGGCTTTCTTCTACCCAAGGGATGGCATTGTGCCGCTTCGTCGTTCATTTCTCATGCCCGTGGACGAATTTGCAAAGGCATTGGAAGAGGCGAACGTCTCGCACAATTTCTGTCGCCTTTCCAAGTCACTCGACATTCTGTTGGAGCGTGCAACGGTGGAGCAACAGTTCGGCTACTATCAGCTGATCCTTAAGGCGATTAGCCTTTCTCTGGACGGGAAATGGCCACGGGCACTTGTCGACAAATTACAATTGGCATGGGAACGCTTTGACAGGTGAGGCGGCCTATAATCGCAAATCTTTCTTTGTTTTACTCCCCCCTCTCTCCCCGACAGTGTCATTCCTCGTCGTCTCCATGAGGACTCTGTTCGTCTTTGGCTGTCCTCCGCCAACGCCGCCAAAATCGATTACCTCGACCAACGTGACAACGCTTTTCTCATTGCTCACACGCCTTTGGTTTTGTTCCGCGCCGACTCACGAATTTTTCGGAGTCCTCCGCATTTGCGTTGCTTCTGCCGCTCGCTGTCTTTTTACCTGGCCGCGTCTCGAGACATGAACATGCTGCAGTTGGTCCGCTCCTCTCCGAACAGCTCCAAAAGGTCGGTCAGCCGCTCTCTCATTTTTCAATGTGATCTTTATTAACTTACAGTGAAATTGAGGAGAAAGAAGCATTGCTTCGTTCCTTCGGTGGCACACAGCGTTTAGCCGTTGTCCAAACATTCATTGAGCTTTGTGACAGTGACGACGGGGCCGACTTAGAGGAAATTCGGCAAATTTTGTGTTCTCAAATTCACCAATTGTTTATTGCTGACACCCATCTTCCAAAACTTGTCCATTTCAATGTTAGTCATGGTCGCTTACCAATTTATTTGGCATTTTCCCCATCTTTCATTTTCAGATGTATCCGCTCAGGTTAATCCCTGTTATTGTGCGAAGGGTGCCATCAGCACATATTCTGATCAATTCCATAAATGAACTGATCACTGGCAACAATTTGGAGCGACGCATTTTCGCAATTGTGCTGATCACTGAACTGCTTGAACTTGTCAGTCAGATTGCCATAATTTGGCTATTTACTTATGTATCCCTTGTTTATTTGGCCAGTATAAAATTCCGAGTGCTTTCTCCGCTCTTTCGCTCATCTCCGACATGTTGGACGCGATGTTGGTCAGCATGGTTACCGACGAGTTCATCGTGCTTATGCTGAACGCCGTTCCATCGTTGGCTCGCCTCGTTCTTCTCTCGCCTTTCCATGCCGAACACTTTTTGGCTATTTTGGAGCGCACGCGGAAACTCGCATTCAGTCGAATGGCCATTTATAGCAGTTTAAGTCAGGCCCGCAAATCGCCCGAACGGAAACTGTTCGAAATGATCAACTGCACAATGGAAGAACTCCCAAAAGCGGGTTAATTGTGTGATTATTATTTTTTTTTTTTTGATTTTCCTTTAATATACAACCGTTTATTTTAATTTATCACTTTTGAAGACTGTTTTGCAATTCAAAAATAAACAATAGATAAAGGAAATTCTATATATAAAAACTAAAATTGCATGAAAGTCATTGCTCATGGACATGGGAAGTATTTCGACCAGTTTTATTGTTTGTTATGGCTTTCCTTCTTCAGCCATTGAGTGCTGTCCCCGTGTCGTCACTCTCTCTCCTCTTTTCCTCTCCCAATTCCCTTATGCTTCCGTAGTCGTTTGTGGTTGTGTTCCTTCTCGGTTCACTCCCTCCAAGGGATGGTCTTTTCTGCTGCACCACAAATGTTTTCGGCACGGACAGTTTCTCGCTGATAAGTGCCTCCGTTGCGGACGATGAGTTGGGCAGTCCCTCAATGTCGTGCCAACCATCGGCCGAAGTGAGCATGGCGGTGTCCATGATGGAGTAGCGGTTGGGACGAAAGTTGTGGAGCACATTTTTCAGCTTAAGTTAGACAGAATTTAAAAAATGTACCAATTTAATAATTGCATTAAAATTCAACATAAAATTAAAAAACCCAATGGGTGGGCCTAAATAAGCCTGATTTAGGTATTTAATGAAGGAATGTTGCGGGGGAGGCGAAGGAATGCCAATTGATCGGTCATTCATTCGTCGGTCACATTTTTCGTCATATTTCCGCCGGGCAATTAATTCCTTTTGGCACATGACTTTTCCCTTTTTGGACACTTCTCCTTCCCTTCTCTTTGCTGCTGTTTTTTTCTGTTATTTTTCTCCAAAAATAAAATGCACTGACGAAAAAAGCCGCCACCGCCACGCCAACGAGCGCCCCGCCGGCGACGTCCGTCAGCCGATGTTTGTGGTCACGGACGCGTGACAAACAGACGAAATAGGCAAAAGGACGACGAAAAATTGGACAAATGAACGCAGTGAGGGAGACAATTTGAACCTAACAAAAAGGGGCGGGGGGATAATTAGCTAATTAGGACAAAATGAGGGAAAGACAATTAAAGAAGGCACCGCTTTTGAAGGTAATGGATGACGAACACGGCGAAATTACAAACGGCGGCCGAATGCCCCGAGGGAAAGGAGAAGTATTCATTCTGAACAGAAGCAGAAGGGGTCAAATGACAACACGGGGTGGAAAGAGGACGACCTGATCGAACATTTTGCTGGTGCATTCGTAATCGGAAATGTACGTAAATTTGTCGGGGGGACAAAGTGCCGACAAATTGCGCGGTTGGCACACCGCCAAGAAATTGGGACGGAGTCGGGAGCACGTGCGTTTGCCCAACTCGCAAATGGTCGACGTGGCCGCCTGCGACGCGTACAGTGAGGCGACGAAGAAGCAGCAGTTGATGGGCAACGGATGGAGCAGAAGGGCGGCACCGGCGGACGACGCGTCGGGCAAAAGCAGTCGCCGCCCACGACGACGGCACAAATGGCGGACCAAAGTGCATTCGGTAACGACCACCTGAGGACGAAAAACGAAACGGATTGGAGGGGAAACGAACGGACGGGCGAACAAAGACACCCAACACTCACCAACAAAATGCCAACAATTGCAAATATCAATTCCATAAGCGGCGTCGGCATTGTGTCGGGCACATTCGGAAAGCGAATTTCGTTGTCGTTGCAGAAGAAACCCTACAGATGGACTACGTATTATTTTTGCTCCATTTTTCCACCTGTCTTGCATAGGGCGTGGATTTGGCCACGGCACGAAGTGCCACCAAAACGGGGAGGGACAGCAACAAATTCCACAGATGGCGATAATTTGGAGGGGAAAAACTGGCGACGGAAGAAGCGGAGGAGGAGGGAGGGGAACAGGCGAACATGGCAAAAACAGAACAGAAAGATGAGCAAAAGGGGACGGATGGTAAAGGAACGGTTAAGATGAAGTGATGAAGAATGGCGAAGAAGGGGGGTCGATTCGAATAAATAAGGGGAGGACGGACAACCCAAAAGGGGACGAAAGGGGCGGGGTGAATTGTTATTCCAATGCAAAGCAAAGCCCCTTCTGTCGCTCCTCCCCCCGCCCCCTCTCTCTCACATTCCCTCCATTTAGTCAAATTTCGTGGACATTTTGCACTTTTTCCTTTCTTTCCCTTTCAATGGCGTCACAAAACATATCTTTTCGGAGTTAGGAAAAGGGAGAAAAGGGAGGGGATGAGAAAGTACCACAGAAACAAAAAAAGGGGATGGGGGGGGGGGGAGATAAGGAGAAAAAGGTGACAGAAACAGAAGACGGGGAGAGGGGGAGGGGAGGAGGGGGAAAGAGTGGGTGCAGTGCACCCACTCTTTGCCAAAAATAGGCGAGACGACGATGCCGAGCAGAAAGTCGGCGCAACAGCGGAAAACGGCAAAGAGAGACGGACCAAAATAAGCGAAAGGGCAAGGCAAATGCAATTCGAATTTGATAAGGAATTTGAAAACCTAATATCATTTGGCATTTATATTTTTTTATGTCCGAACAGTTCGACAAAGTAAATTTGGTAATTTGAATATTTTTTTTAAATACGAAAGTGAGGTTAGAAAATAGGAAAAACGGCATTAAATATTTAGCGAAAAACATACAAAACATTGTTGGTTTATTTAAGGCTCTCAGATTGTATTTTCATCATTTTGTCGCTTTTGAAAGGGTCAATAATGATTTTTTGAGGTGATTTTAGGGTTGAGAAAATCCTCAAAAATTGCCATTTTTAGGTTACGTTTCGTTAACAAATCATCAGACCCAGATTTTCAAAATTCCCTCCTTGACACTTTTCACAGCACCACCGGCCTTTAGTCTCTTTATTTTTCTAAATAATGTTTTTTTTGATTTTTTTTTTTTTTGCTTTTGGAATAAATTTCTAAAAAAATTAATTTATGCCAGCAAAAGAGATTATGAAAATTTCTGAGAGCCCTGTTTTAATAGAGAAAGGACACATTTTTTTGTTTTCTATTCAAAACGGTTAAAAACAATATTTTGTCAGTAGGTCATTGTTGGATTGGAAGAATCATTATCGAATTTAAGGAACCTCATTTTCCTAAAGGATTTTATTTACAACTAATGAGCTAGCTAATTAGGTAACTTAAACCCGATTAATAGCTCTTTTGCTCCGACAGGGGTCGCTTTAATCGGGCCGTTTTAGTTGGGTGATGAAATTTTTTTTTAATAACTAAAATTTTTTTTCAAGTAGCAAATTTCAAAAAAAAAAAAATAGTAGTTATGCAGTAATTTCAAGAAAAAAAAAATGAATCATTTAAAAATATTGGGTAAATTTCAGTTTTTCTTAGAATTTCCTACCAGAAAAATAAGTTCTATTAGGTTTTTCTTTAAATTTGTAGTTTTTAGACCGCGACTGCCCAACTGACGTAGGCCGGTTTTGCTTTTTTGTCTTTTCTTTCACAAATGTTGAAATTCCTCCCCTAATAAGAGAAGTTAGAATATATTTTGTACAGTTTATTCAAACACAGAATTAGAACTCACTAAAAAAACAAATAGTTTTTCAAAATTCCCTAATTTATTTTCATTTAAATTAATTAGTGAAAAAAAATAATTGTTGATTTGCAAAATTGACCACACAAAATACACAAAAAATGTTTTAAAAAAAACAAATGAAATTAATTGACAAATGATAAGAAAAAAAATGAAAAAAAAATTGGACAAAATATTCACTTTCTTTGATTGAACCAACGAAAAGAATTAAATTAGCAAATGAATTGGTGCAATAATTTAACCCTTTGACCACTTACTCTGAAGAAGATTAAAACAGTATTCAAAGTATAAAAAATGAAAGAATGAGCATATTAAAAAACAAAATGTAAAATAAAAAAGAAAATTAATCGAATTATTTATGTCAAAAAGCAATAAAAGATAAAAGTGTACCATGGACTGTCAATATTTGCTTTTGTTAGTGCTAAAGAATTAAATGTTGGTCAATTTCTTAAAAAATGTTAATGAATTATTCAACTTCTTTAATTGTCAATTATTATTATTTTTTAACTTTTTTTTTTTGGGATCTTTCCATTCTTCCGTTATCAAATCTCTCTAAACTTTCGTCCCGATTTGATTCGTTGGTCCGTCCGTCCCCATAATTTTTCTCCGCTTTTCCCTTTACCCCCCCCCGGCCCCTTCCAAATTCTGTCGAATAAAAAGCCCCTTCCCGGGAGGGATTATTCACCCGCCCCCCCTTTCGTCTCCCCCCCCCCCCCCCTCCGTCGTTTCACTCGTCAGCTTTTGCCCCCCCCCCCCTCACATTTTTCGTTTTTTCTGCAACACTTCGGCGAGGGGAGCAAAATATGATGACAGCATCAGAAGAAAAAGCAGAGAGTTTTACTGATTAAATCAATTATTTGTCGAATTTATTGGCATCGTAAAAAAACGAAAATTCAAATTTCCAATTTTACGGGCATTCCCTCCCCCCCCCCCTCTCTCCCGGAGGAATTCATTAGACTGCATTCATTCGTCCATCGAATCCTTCCCGAGTTGCCCCCCCCCCTTAACGCATATTTTCTGCCCATTTGCCCCCCCCCCCCTCCCCCCTTTCATCATCGTCTTCTTCTTCTTCATTTAGCACCTTTTAGTGGGGAGAAGGTCAATTGATCAGCCGCCCCGGGCGATTCATCCCCCCCCCCCCCGCCGCCCTCCGTCCATTTCGTACTCCTCCAATTGGATGATTATTCAATAAATATTCTTCCGTCTAAAGAATTTGAAGTGTTCGCGCATCAATTTAAATCCAAATTCCATCCATTTCAATTCTCATCCAATCTTTTCAACGTGTACATCGTTTGCCCATCGGACGGACAATGGAAGAGGACGAAAGGGGACGAAGGATGAGAGATGTTGAAGGGGAGGAGAAGGAGGAGGAGGAAGAAAAGCTGCTGAGTGGACGCGACAGGGCTGAGGAGAGAGCGGGTAAGTGAGAGGCAAAGTGGGGACGGGATGAAGGCGTGATCACTCACTGATCAGAGTAAGGCGTGATCATTAGCCCATCACCCACTGATCAGAGACTCCAATTTGATCAGAGTAAGCGCATAATCACTCACTGATCAGAGTAAGGCGTGATCATTAGCCCATCACCCACTGATCAGAGACTCCAATTTGATCAGAGTAAGCGCATAATCACTCACTGATCAGAGTAAGGCGTGATCATTAGCCCATCACCCACTGATCAGAGACTCCAATTTGATCAGAGTAAGCGCATAATCACTCACTGATCAGAGTAAGGCGTGATCATTAGCCCATCACCCATGAGACTCCAATTTGATCAGAGTAAGCGCATAATCACTCACTGATCAAAGTAAGGCGTGATCATTAGCCCATCACCCACTGATCAGAGACTCCAATTTGATCAGAGTAAGCGCATAATCACTCACTGATCAGAGTAAGGCGTGATCATTAGCCCATCACCCATGAGACTCCAATTTGATCAGAGTAAGCGCATAATCACTCACTGATCAGAGTAAGGCGTGATCATTAGCCCATCACCCATGAGACTCCAATTTGATCAGAGTAAGCGCATAATCACTCACTGATCAGAGTAAGGCGTGATCATTAGCCCATCACCCATGAGACTCCAATTTGATCAGAGTAAGCGCATAATCACTCACTGATCAAAGTAAGGCGTGATCATTAGCCCATCACCCACTGATCAGAGACTCCAATTTGATCAGAGTAAGCGCATAATCACTCACTGATCAGAGTAAGGCGTGATCATTAGCCCATCACCCATGAGACTCCAATTTGATCAGAGTAAGCGCATAATCACTCACTGATCAGAGTAAGGCGTGATCATTAGCCCATCACCCATGAGACTCCAATTTGATCAGAGTAAGCGCATAATCACTCACTGATCAGAGTAAGGCGTGATCATTAGCCTATCACTCACTGATCAGAGATTCGAATTTGATCAGAGCAAGCGCATAATCACTCACTGATCAGAGTAAGGCGTGATCATTAGCCCATCACCCACTGATCAGAGGACAGAGCATATCACTTACTGATCAAATTCAGTTAGAAATATTTATGCATGAGAATGAATGCTTCTTGCACCCTTTGACGCTTCAATAATTAAGCATTTATGGGAAGGGAAAAGAGTGATTATTGCAGATATTTTTTGAAGCAGTTAACGACTATTAAAGGTCGACTTGTTTGCGTTTGTTTTGTGTATAAAACGCACCAAAATCTCCCCCTCCCCCGGGGGTCCGTCCGATTGACTGACCCTCCGCCGTAAGGGAAACCCGAGAAGAAAAGTCACAACTCACTCATCCTCATCATTGCCCTGCTGCCGATGAGAGAATGGATTCGATTTTGAAAAGAGTCAATTGACTTTAATTTTGTTCCAAAATGTTTTGTCCTATTTTTTGTTTCAAAAATTGACCCATTTACCCTTTCATATTCGACCGGAGAGATTAAATCAGCAGAAAAGTGCAAATGTATCCATCGAAATGCATCATCTGTAAATAACCATCCGTCAAATTTGTTTAAAATTGCCTTTCTGTCAATCACTAAAAATCCGTTGGGTTCTGAAAGTGATTTATCAATTAATTTATTACCCAATTAAAAGTTCCAAAGTCAATTAATCTCAGTTTAGTGGCCGGCGGCACTGCTGCCGATCCGCCGATGCGTCCCAATACGTCGCCAATTCCTTCCAATGCAATTGCGGGAGGAGGGGAGGATCACAACGACACCACCAACGGCAACAATTTTGACAACGAAAACGTATTCCATATCCTTTTTCGAGTTGCATTGGCAGCGATAATGGTAAAGGAAAAAAGGCCGCGGGGGAAGAAAAAGGGAAAAAATTGGGGGGGGGGGGGGGGGAATTATGAAAAAAAGCATTGTCCAGTTGAGAAATTTGTCCATTTGGGGTAAAACCTATAAAAAAACCACACCCAAATTTTGTGATATGGTGCCTATCTTCGGCATCACTATCCCCCCCCCCCCCTCGTTTTTTAATTTTAAATGCACGGCAAAATAGCGCAAATCTTTAAAAAGAATTAATATTTTGGACTACTGAAGCTTGCGATGTTTTGCCAATTGGATCACTTAATAATGGGTTTTGTGCCGTGCTCATCGTCCATTCGGATTTTGCCAATGCCACCGCATGGCATCGATTTGCAATTCATAATTCGTGTATTCTTTAGGTCTTCTCTTATATCCCTCTTCCTCTTCTTCTCTGCACTCTCTCAGAATGCCATTGTCCGTCTGTGTTTGTTTCTCCCTCTTCCTCCTCTCTCCTCTCAACGCATTATCTCTGCGCTAGTCTCTCCTCTCTGTGCTCAATTCTCGTGTCATTACATTCACCTTCCAGCACAAGCACAGGTTGTCATTGTTAGCCAACCAATATAAAGGACCCTCACTTTATGTTGCCCCCCCCCCTCCCAATGCTTAATAATGCCCCTCCCCTCTCTTCCCTCCCCTCTCCCTCTCTCTACCCTCCCTTTCCGCTCTTTTCTTCCCTTCTCTCCCTCTCTCGGTCTCTTCCCCTCTCCCTCTCTCTCTCTTCTTTCTTCCCTACACGTCTCCCTCTCCCTCTTTCTCTCTCATATCCCCTTCCCTACTTCCCTCCCCGTTTTGCTCCTTGTTTTCCCAACCCTCGGCCCCTTTCACTCCCTCTCTCTGTCTCTTCTCCTCTCCCCTTTTCTCCAATCTCTCTCACCCGCCGTACCATTTTTGCCAAAATTCCTTCTCTTCAGCAGCAGGTGACCAAATGGCAATGTCTTTCTCCCCTCTCCTTGTAATGTTCCATAAAATCACAATTCAATTCATTTACTGTTAAATAAGCAAATATTTTCGTTTGCGATGCGCCAAATTACATAAATGGAAAAGCGTGTCACTGCGTCCTTTGCTTTTTTTTTTCTTTTCTTTTTTTTTTTTTTGCTTTTTCCGTCGATCAGTGAATCATTCCGAAAATCTTTTGCCCTATTTTGTCATTTCTTCTTCAAAATCTTCCCTTTTTGTGCTTTTCACAAAACCAAAGGATTTTAAATAAAAGTACAATTGAGAAAAAGGGTTTCTGCTGTTTTAAAAGGAAAAGGAATGGCAAAACGACAGAAAAAGAGAAAAAAGGGAGAGAGAAATATGAGGGGAAAGTGGGAAGGGAGGGGGAGGGAAAGACAGTTAAGGGACAAAAAAGCAGAGAGAAAAAGTGAGAAAAGACAGGAAAGCAGAGAGAAAACAGAGGAAAAATGAAAAGATATGTTATTCAAATACAAATTAAGGCACTTTTTGTTCACTTTAAAATTGTTTTCACAAAACCCGTCCCAAAAAGAATGAAGGTAAATCGAATTGCGCTCTTTCAGCCATAAAATGAAAACATTTCGATCGCACTTTCGCGAACCTCCCCCCCCCCCCCCCCGCACACTGACAAAGTGTGAAAAAGTTCCAATTTAATGGCATTTAATGTTATTTTTTTAAATTTCATTTTTTAATTTTTCTCCTTTTACTCCCTCTCCCCCTTTCACTCTCCCCCTTTCACTCTCCCCCTTTCACTCTCCCTCTTTCTCTCTCCCTCTTTCTCTCCCCCTCTTTCTCTCCCCCTTTCCCTTTCACTATTTTCCCCTTTCTCCCCCTTCAAAGTGTACCTCTTGGCCTTGCCCTCCCCCCCCCCCCCTCTTCCCGGCCAAAAGTGTTTGTTTGCTTTCCCTAAAATCGCTCCCTCATCGATTCCCCATCGCTGCCCCCCGCGCCCCAATATTTCATTTGTCCCACCAATCGCTTTGATCTGTCTCTTCTTTTTTCCCATTGATTGTCGTCGCTGCATCTTCGCATTTCGCTTCATGTCATCCATTCGTCTTTTGTTCTGATTGGCTTTCCGGTCCATTTGCGTTGCTTTTCGATCGGTCCTTCCTTCTGCTGATCTTTTGATCACTCCCCTCCCCCCCCCCCCCCTCCGCTCACTTACCTTCTCTCCCTTCTCTCCATTTTCTCTTCTCCCCTCCTACCTCCCTCCCGCCTCTCCCCCCCCCCCCGTCCTCTCCATTCCCTCTTTCCCCTCCTTCCCCTAATTACCTTTCAATTCCTCTCCCCCTTGAAGTGTTTCATTTCTAACTGATCAATCATACCCATCACCTTCCAAATTCACTCTTTCCCATCAAATCATTGATGTTTGTCCAGCGTCCTCCCCGCCCCCCCCCCCCCCAAACATTTACGGGAATTCTCCCCCCCCCCCCCCCCCCCCAAATGACCGTCCGTCCGTCAGTTCGTTCGCATTGCTCCCGCCGATAATCCCATCGACCCCATTCCCAACCCCACACACTTCTCATCACTGTATGTATACAACAAAACATTGTCAATCAAATGGAATGGACCAATTTGATCAGATCTCTCCGACCAAATTGATGACCATTCTCTGCCCAATGTTTCGTTGATTTTTCCTCCCATAATTAATCAAATGCCAATGCCATCACTTTCTTCTCCCATTTATCACCACCATTCCCTTCGCTTTAATTTGCATTCTCTCACAGGCGTTTTTGTTGGCGACGCAAAGACTTTTTGTGTCCGCAGCACAATCAATGGAATCGCCCGGGGGGACCACGGAAAGGACGGCCAAAATGGAAAAGAAAAGGGCGGAAGAAGAGGAAAAGGAGGAAAGGGAAAAGAAGAAAAGGAAAAGGGACAAGAAGAGGTACGGTAAGGGAGCATTGATACAGTCTGTACTGGCAGAGTTAAACGATTTACTTAATTTATGCCGGGGACAAAGTCCATATGCCCGAGTTAGCCCAATTTTTTGCGAAATTAAAATAATGAAATTCGCCAAAATTTGGCTGTAGCCGACAGCCCGAATAGTGAATGAAAGCACAAATAGTGGGTAATGCAATTGTCCCATTTGTAAATATCCCCCTAATTACCCATTGCTTTTTCAGATCAAAAGGGCCGTCCCTTTCCGCCGGCGCCGCGTCCTCTTCCGCTTCCCTTTGCTCGTCGTCCTCTCTCTCTTCAGCGTCATCATCCGACAGAGAAGACGACCATCCGCCGGATAATGAAGTGAAGGGAAAAGTGCCGCTTAAAATCGACACGGAAAAGCTTTTGCACACCGACACAATGCCAAAAGAGGCGGGAATTATCAAAAACAATTAAATAAATTAATTGCCCAAATGAAGGCAAAGAGCCACTGTATTGAAAAAAAGAGATTAAAAATGACACATTAATGGAAGACACATAAATAATAATTAGTTACTTAATTAATTACTTAATTTGCTATGTTTTATTGTCAGTTGCCAAAATGCTAGAGATTTGACAAGATCCACTGAATGAATGCTTTTATAAATTTGATTGAATTTACTTTCGCTTTTAGACAATTGCCTTTGTGCCCGAGTCGCCGCCAATTGAAATTGAAACGGTCGGTGTTCAAAGGGACAAAATCTGTGCCAAATTGGAAGCCAAAACGGCAAAAATAAGGGAAGAATACGGACAAACGGAGACAGAAAAAGCGCATTCAATCGGAGGAATGGCAAATATTAGCAGAGAAAGAGGAGGGGAAAAGGAGGAGGAAGAAGAGGGGCAAAAAGAGGAAGAAGAAGAGGAGGAGGAAGAAGAAGAGGACTTTCAGCAGAGAATGGCATTTTTTAGCCGATTGGACGCCATTTTGGAAGTGAGAAATGAACGGGGAAAAGAGAGGGGAGGGCTAGGCAATTATGGAATAAACGAAAAGGCATTGGGCAATGATGAGTAATATGCAACTCATTAATTAATTAATTACTTATTGAGAGAAAATCCGCAAGATTTGACGGATCCATTTGTGTTTTATAGTTAAAGGACCCAAAAGCATGACCCACCATTATCATCCATCTATTCATTCACCAAATCCGCCCCCCTTCCCCCCCTAATCAATGAATAATGACCCCTTCCGCCTCCCCTCCCCCCTCAATTTGCGTTCGCTCTCCGCCGTTCGTTCACCCGCACATTGCCCACCATAAAAGAGCACACTTTGCCCCTCCTGACTGGGCGGTGTTTGCTGACCCTTGGCTCGGACACTGCTCGGCTCGGTTTGCTTTCGGCTTTGGGCTGAATGACCTTTCCCCGGAGGGACCTTTCTTATCGCCGTCCCTCTTTCTCCCCTCCCCCCTCCGTCCATTGAATGCCTTTCCCTCCCATTTGACCCATCGAATGCCTTTGCAAAAGTGTTTATTTTTTACTTTTCTGTCCCAACTTTTTGCCTTATGAATTTCCAAGTTTCGCACTTCGTTTAGGAGGACAGCGACGAGTTGCGCAGTGCCCAGTCAAGCAGAGCGTCCACCGCGCGCCAACAGTCGCAAAGACCGACGCACAGTCCGCCGACAAAAACGGACCAAACGCAGCGGGAAGAACGCACGGGACAACAACAACAACAACAACAACATCCTCTCCATTTTGCGCATCCTTTTCAATTCGTTTTCACGCGCCGACAAAGTGCCGACGCATTCAGTCTCAGTTCGGGCGCAAAAGTCGACGAGATAAGCACGCCGGAAGAAGAGAATGTAGACGACGCGGAGGGCGCAGGAGATACAGAGACAGCGGTGCCACCGAAAGTGCCACCACTGAAATTGGGAGAATTGTCACCGGAGGGAAAAACGCCGTCGGAAGTGGGAAAAATGAATTATATCAAATGGAATGAATGGTAATCGCGTGGATTCAGACAGGGACATATAACAGCTCATCGGACACGGACACTGTGCTAATTCGGGAGGAAGAGAAGGAGGAGCAACAAAAAAGGGTAAGCAAAAAACGGAAAAAGAAACGAACGGAAAAGCATACAGTAGGAAAGGCATGGTGAAATACGGTAGGGCAATTGGTGGGGAAAGGGAAGGAGAAAGGAAAACAAATGCCCAAAATGACATGGGCACTTTCTATTTTAAATATTTTAAATACACATGGATGAATTTTTAAAGGAACACATTCTCTGATGGTATTCAATTTTAATTTTTTGTTTTTTAAAAAGTGAAGTGATCGCCTTCAGGGGAGGGGAGGGAGGGAATAGGGACAAAACAAAAAAAGAGCCAATAAATCGATTTGGGCCCCGCGGGGGACGGCGGATGACACTTTGGCCGAGTCGTCGCAAATGAAACGGCCAAACTTGACAGTTGAAAAATCGAAAGTTTAGCCATCTAAATGATGTTTTTTTAAATAAAAAAAATAAATTCCTGTTATTTTAATCATTTTTTCTCATAATATTTTGTTTAGCCAATCCTTTTCCAAATGTTCCATCCATCGCCAACGGACGCCGATCGCGATCAGAGCGAGTTGGTGGAAGCGATGACTGACCAACAGATCACTTCGAGAGGCACTCCGCCAACGTAAGCAAAATGAGAGGGAATGCCAAAAACAAAATCAAAACGAGAGGGAATGCCAAAAACAAAAAAGTCAGAAATTTACCTTTTGCTTCTTACAGGGTTTATTTTCAATTTACCATTAAAATACGAAGTTCCCCCCCCCCCGAGCCAATGGAACCCGTTTTTCCCTTCTTCCTTTGCCCTTTCTCTTATCTTACGGATCTTCTGCCCTCCCCTCCCCTTCCCTCTCCCTTTCCTTCCCCTCGTTTTCTTCCCCTCTCCCCTCCTCTTCCCTTCCCTCTCTTCCCTCCCCTCTCCCTCCCCTTCCATCCCTCTCCCCCTCTCTTCCATTTGGGTGTTCGTCCGTCCCTCGGGCGCTTCCCAAAAGGTTGGCGGGCGAGTGACGATAAATTGAATTCAAATGTTTAATTGTCAAGATTGTTGAAAACAAAATTCGTTTTACAGTGAATTCGGCGTCCGTTCCCCATCCATGTCAATTAATCTCGACCGAAGTCGGTAAGCGAACAAATCACTTGCGCAAATGGAAGCCAAGTTTAACCAATTATAAACCTTTCATTTCAAAATTTTAAAATATTTTTTGACATTTGCCACCCTTTTCAGTGAATCTGAGCAGTTGGACCATTCGATCTGTTCGGACCCGCAATTGGACGAGAGTTTAATGGCGGCAAGTTTAATTGCGGCACACAAAAGGGCCATGGGGGAGGAGGAGGAGGAGGAGACGCCCCGGGCAAAGGAGGAAGAGCAGCAAGGGGAGCAACGCCGAAGGGGCGACGCGAGTGCAATCTCAAGGGAAATGGCAACTTTGACGCCGGGCGAAGGGTGGGAACGGCACGAAAGGTGCGCGAGAGAGAGTCGACAACGGCACAAGCAAATAATCCCCTCTTCACAGACAGTCTTCCACCTCATCGTCCGTCGAATTGGACGAAGAAAAAGACGAACTTCCGCCACCGCCCCCACCGATGGCGCAGAAAATGTTTCGAAATGGTGGCACAATTCCGAGGGAAGTGCAGCGGGCGCAGGAGGAGGAGCAGAAAGTCGCTAGTCATTCTTCACAGCCCTTTCTCACCTATTCTCTTCAGCATCGTCCTGTTCAGTCCCAACTTCCTCCTCCATCTCTTCAGCACCGTCCAATTCAGTCCCTTCCTCCTCCTCCTCCATCTCTTCAGCATCGTCCTGTTCAGTCCCAACTTCCTCCTCCATCTCTTCAGCACCATCCAACTCAGTCCCAACTTCCTCCTCCATCTCTTCAGCATCGTCCAATTCAGTCCCATCTTCCTCCTCCCTCTCATCCTTCTCTTCCCTCCCATGCTCATCCTCTGCGCCCTCCGCCTCCTCCACCGGCACTTCCGCCCGTCTCAAAAGTGCCAGTGACTCCGTTGTGGGGCCGTAATGAACGGTTGGTCAACTACCTGCACGGATATGGAACTTTGTTGGGCAAAAATACGGAAGAGAAGGAGAACATGGTCGTTGGCTTACGAAGAGACCAAAAATTGGAGGAGGAAGAGGGCCGACAGAGAGGAGCAGACGAATGGACAGTGCATCCAATCATGCTGAAGGAGGACAGCACCAGGAGCAGAGCCGAAGAACGCGTGATACCCATCCAACGCAAAACGGCGGAAGAGACGACGCCGTGGCGCGGGTCGCCGCTGCTCAGCTCGCCCAGACGGATCAGCACGGAATGGACGGGCGGAACAACGCGTAACGGACGAAGAAACGGTGGGGACGGGGGGCAAAATGCACTTGTTTGACTGTACTGCTCCAATTCCTCGTGCTGGGCCCTCTGTTCCCAAACTGTCCGTTTGCCCATTCCTTCCCCTCTCCCCCTCCCCCTTTCCGTCCAATCGCCCAATTCATTCTCGGCCATCAATGAATGTGCACATTCCTCCGGAGGATTCCTTCATTGCTCATTGGAGATGATGAGTCACTCGCCACTTCCTTCCTTCGCCTCCCCCAAGGGGAGACGGACGAAGGCGGGGGAGGACAATTTTGGACGAAGAGGGGAGGGACGAGTCACCCCAAGCCCAAACAGTACGGACAAATGATGCGGGGGAGGGAGACCAAAATTCGAAGACTTTACGTCGCCGATTTAATAACACGCATTCCGATCGCTCAATGCTGCTGGACTTACCTTTTTAACATTTGCAAAACGGTGAATTATTTATTGGGGGAGGGGAAAAAATATTATCTCACTCTCTCTCTGTGATTATATTTCTTCAAATTCACTTTGTTGGCAAAAGATGGACTAACCGACCCTTAGGGGAGACTCAGTTGATCGAACTCGGTGGTTCCAAGCCCATTAGTGTCTCCCTCGCCCCCCCCCCCCCCATCTGTCCAATATTCCATCTTCCACCCCTCCCCCGCCCATCCGTCATGTCATCCCTCCCTCCTCCCCCTCTTCTTTTCCCTCGTCGCCCTTCTCCTTTCCTTCCTTCCCCGGGGGGTACCATTGCCCAAATCGGATGGATCGGCGGGCGGAGTGTTCCTCTGCCCCAAGGTCCTTTTGCGCGTCTATTCCCGTTTTATTGCCCCTTCTCAACATTCAAATCGATCCTTCGTGCTATACCGTTTATTACTTAGAGAATCAATTTGCTAATTTAGCACCAATGGCCATCGATCCGTCGGCACATCCGCCGCCGTCGTTTTACTCGTCGACAATACTTTCGAAGGTAATCACTTAATTAATCAATGAAGGACTAAGAACATTTTATCAAAAAGGCACCGATAATTGGAGAAGTCGACTTTTGGGGAATAATATTTGGACAACGCGAGCAAAGGAATTTGCCGTGCAATTCATTCACATTTTGTTGGCCTTCTCCCCCCCCCCCCCTTTGCATTCCTTTCCCTTCTTTTTCTTCCCATATTTTCCGTTCTGTTCAATTCTGCCCATTTTCCACGCGAGCGAAAGTTTTTTTTTTTGGTCAAAATGTGTGTGGTTTAGCTAAAAAGTATAAAAAGCGCACCATCCCTTATCAGCTGACAGAAAAATGCGGACGGAAGAGAAATGGGGGGGGGGGGGGAGGGGAAAGAGCGGCGAAGGGGAAGAGGTCGGGAGAGACAGTGAAAGTGAGCGGAGAGAGGAGAGGGAGAAACAAGAGAGGGAGGGGAGAGAAGAGGGGGCGGGGAAGATGGGGGGGGGGAGGGGGGCTAGAGGGAAGGGAGAGAAGAGAGGGCGAGAGACAGTGAAAGTGAGAGGAGAGGGAGAAACAAGAGAGGGAGGGGAGAGAAGAGGGGGCGGGGAAGATGGGGGGGGGGGAGGGGGGGCTAGAGGGAAGGGAGAGAAGAGGAGGGCGAGAGACAGTGAAAGTGAGAGGAGAGGGAGAAACAAGAGAGGGAGGGGAGAGAAGAGAAGAGGGGGCGGGGAAGATGGGGCGGGGGAGGGGGGCTAGAGGGAAGGGAGAGAAGAGAGGGCGAGAGACAGTGAAAGTGAGCGGAGAGAGGAGAGGGAGAAACAAGAGAGGGAGGGGACAGAAGCCAACCACAATAGCAAAAGCAAGCACGACACACCCAATCTATCAACAGGCATTCATCATTCATTTACTTCTAATCATTTCCACCACCATCAGTCATTCCTTTCCGTTAATGGTTAAGCGGACGGACCACCGACCGATGGATGGGTCAGTGAATTTGTTGTCGAATGAATGACCAATCGAATCCGGCGTAACTTTTGAGTAAGGCAAAGGCCGTGTGACGGAATGTGTCAGTCCCCGACCATTGCCCCGTTCGTTAGTTCTGTCGAATTATCTAACGTTTCAAAACCGGTCCTCCCCCCGTTATTTTCTTTCCCATTATTCCCCCCCCCCCCCCAACGGTGCCTTTAATCAGAAACAAATCTCTCCCAACTCGCCTTCCGCCACTGAAAAGAACAAATGATAACGTACGGTCCATCCCACTCATTCCTTTCTTTCATCCTTCCGATTTGCCAATTTGCGCGTGGGGTACGGATGATTAGCCCACCCCTTCCCTCCCTCCTCCCCGCCCCTCCCAACCACCCAAATGCTTCTCCCCCGCCCCCCCGGCACGGCATTAATCCAATTTGTCCCTCCTTCAACAACAAATTGTCTTTTTTATTTCCCGAAAAAGAATAATTCCCACCAATCGCCACATTTATTCATAGCTTTCCTTCACCTTTCATTTCATTTCCACAAATCCTGCATAGTACTCCAGAGGGCCCCTCCCCCCTCTCTCTCCCCATTCCCCTTTCTCTCTCTCCTCTCCACCCAATGCCTTCTCTCTCCCCTCCTTCTTCCCCCCCTCCACCCAATTGCCCTCTCTCCCAGTTCCCCTTTTCTCCACCTTTCCTCAATATTTTCCGTTACACCATTAACCCTGATCCTCCGAAGAATGAAATAGGACAAAGCCATTAGCAATGAACATCTCTATAATTCGGGGCACATTGATCAATGAATGCCCCCCCCCCCTTCCTTAAGAGAGTATAAATGCCGCTCATTTTTGTCTCTTTTGCCTTTTTTCCATCTTTTGCCCTTTCTTTTCGTTTATTTTTCCTCTGATTATTCTACCCCAAAAACATTCTCTTCAGCCTTTTTCTTGCGCGGTGAATTCATTTGTCTCTTTTTGCTTCGCTTTTCAACCAAAAAGCGATTCACAGAAAATGGAAAGTGCGCCGCTCGACATTCTGCGCGGCAGCGATTCGCCTCAAAGAGGGCGCGAGGGTCAAATGAGAAAGAGAGAAAAAGGAGGTCAGAGAAAGAAGAGAAAAAGAGGGCCAAAAGGGATCATTTTGTTTTTCTTGGCCCATTTTGATCGATCGTAACAACCCCTCACTTTTTTGGTACTTTATTTTCAGTTTGGCCATTTTTAAATTGCAACAATCACTCTCTAATCACCGCCCACTCTTTTCGGCGTCTGTCTTAAATCCCTCGTTCTCCCCCCCCCCCCCCCCCCCCCCCATTTTCCAAATCCCCCGTCCCTCTCCCATTTTTAATTTGCATTTCACTCTCTGTTGTCTCTCCATGTTAACCGGTTACGAAGGTGATGTCTTGCCGGGAGGAGGGGGGACGAAGTGTCCCCCGCGGGGATTGTTTGTCCGTCGCTCACCTGCGTCGGTCAGACATTGCCCCAGGGGTTCTGTCTGTTCCTCACCCTCTGCCTTTCGCATTGTCTCTCTTTTCCCCCTTTGTCTCTTGTCTCTGCTCAGTCCACTCTCTGCCAACTCGCCCACTGTGCATAATTCGCCTCATTCACTATATTTCAATTGAAATTTGAGTGGTCACACCGCCACAATAACAATCTCTCGCCTCGGGCATAGTCGTCGTCGACTGTCGCATTAGACGAGAAAGCGCCCGAGGGCATTCATTCATTTCCCACAGATTTTCTGCCCTTTCTGCTGTGTACTCATACAAAACATTCAGTCATAGAAAGTCATCCCTTCTCACTTACACAGTGTTGAACTCAATCACTTTTAGTATCCCCTCCCTTTCGCTCTCCCTCCTCCCTTTCCTCTCCCCCCCCCCTTTCCCTCCCCTCTCTTCCCTCTCCTCTCTTCCCTCCCCTCTCTTTCCCTCCTCCCTTACATTCCTTTTCCTCCCCTCCCTTTCTCCCCTCCCTTTCTCCCCTCCACTCCGTCTATATTACCTTCCCTTTCCTCCCTTTTTTCTCTACTCATCTTCATCTTTTCCCTTTCGCCCCTTAGGGGATAACTTTTCACCGTCCCTTTGATGAGTGTTTGGCTTGTCCAAACATTGCGCCCTCGGCGGGGAATGTGTTTGTCGTTGTCGTTTTCGGCTAACGCCGCTAACCTCAGCAGTACGCTACGGGCCATTCCATTTGTGTCCAAATATCGGCCAATTATTGTCCCTCCGCCGATCGCCCGCCGATGGTTCTGCTGCTCGTCCTCCTCTTCTGCTGCTGCTGCCCGCTGCTTCCGCAAATAAACCGCGCGGACGAAGCATTTTACGCTGAAGGGAAAGGGAGGGAGGGGGGGGGGCGGTGGGACAGTCAATGGTTTATTTGCGCAACGATACAAATGGGGCAAAGGCGGCGCGAGGGGGGGGGGGGGGGGGGAGGGAGAGAGGCGTCGGGAGGGGCGTCGGAGGATGGGTTGGCGTCCTCAAATCCCTCCCACCACCCTTCCCCCCCCCGCCCCCGCCCACCCACTCTCTCAATTCCAATTCCAATCTTTCCTATTTTGTTTTAGGTTATTATATTATTAACGAATGGAAATGCACATGCTCTTTTGCCGGCATTTTCCCAATTAATTAATGCCTTTCTTTTTCCATTTAGCCAAATTCGCCGTTCGACAGATATTCCCGCGACAGTTCGTCGCCTCGCCATGACCCCAGTCAGCATGACGTGCCCTTTCTGATGTCTTCCTCCACCGCTAATTTCCCACGGTCCTCCGTCCGCGACATTCCCATCCAGCGTTCCGCTTCCGCGTTCGCCCCAATGTTTGGCGGTGCCGCGGGCGGCGCACCCGCGCCACTGCATTCTTCGCGCACCACAACGACCGCACCAACGGAATACTACCGAAGGGAGGTGCGTTGGCTTGGACTTGGCTTTATGTCTGCGCGTTATCGCCTCCTTTTTCCGCCTCAGGTGCTAACGCGCACTCTCGTCACGCGTTCGACGGAAGCGCTCAGTGCACCGCCTCCGCTCGGCCGTTCGTCCCCTGCGGCGCCTTTGCTGACGTTGGAACAGCTGCCACCGCTGAGGGATGAAACGCAGGAGGAATATTGGTAAATGATGGGGAGGGGCGGGGTGCGTTGAGGGTCAATTTTCAGAAAAAGGGAAATGCCCAAGGGGTTTTCATTATGCATAATTTAGACAAATGTTGCACCATTTTCGGCTTTCGTTTTCCATAATTTCCCCTCGCCCAGGGCGTTTTTTTCTCCAATTGCCCCCCCCCCCTTCCCTAAGGCTTCGCTACTCGCGCAACATCGAAGAGGAGGAACGGCGAGTCCGCGAAGGGCAGGAGCGGAGAAAGCGCGAGGAGGAAGAACGCCGAAAGCGAGTGGAGGAGCAGCGCAGACGATGGGAGCAGCAGGAGGTTGAGCAGTTGGAGCGAATACGGCGCGAGAGGGAACGCATGGAGCAGGCACTCGAGGCGCAAGCGATGGACCGCGAACGGACAGAGAGGGACCGCATCAGTCGCGACCGGGCGGAGCGCGAAGCGGCAGAGAAACGTCGCCGCGAGGTGCGGCACGCATCGGAGAACGGCACAGCGGGCGGAGGACTTCGCGTGCTGTTGGCACGCGCCAGGAGCACGCGTTGCTCTCCGCCCAGCCGACTGGGGGTGGCGATGAAGCGCAATTTTATTGAAATGAAAGCACAAAAAGAGGGCAAATCGAGAACAAAATGACACGACTGATCAATCTTTGACCAATTCATTAGTGAACTAATTAATTAATTGCCTTTCATAAATTTTAATGAGCGGAAAGAAATTTAAATTCCTTTTTTGGTAGTTTCTTTCTTTCTTTTTCGGCTTTTTGGCTTCTTTTAGTCTCTTTTTTTAAGTTTGGCTTTCTCACTTTTTTTAGCCTTTCTTTTTTTGGCATTTTCAAATATTTCGCTTTCCCTTTTTGGCATTTCGTTGCGTTTCTTTCCTTTCGTTTTGAGTGAGTGACTTTTTCGTTTGTTCCCAAGGAATGGGAGCGTATTGAGCGTGAACGCCGTCAATATGAGGAGACGGAGTTGGATAAGCGGCGCGAATTGGAGCGATTGGAACGCGAACGGTTGGAGCGCGAGCGAGCGGAAGCGGAAAGGATGGAACGCGAGCGGTTGGAGGCACTGAGACGCGAGCAGGAACGGCTGGATCAGCAGCGACTTGAGCAGGAACGAGTCGAACGGGAGCGACTAGAGATAGAGCGACTGGAGGTGGGCGGAGGGACGGACACTGGCAAAGTGCCAAAACCGAAAACAGAGACCAACTTTGGCACAGATTGAGCGCATTGAACGCATTAAGCGAGAGCAGCGCGAGAAGGAGGAGCGCGACAGAGAGCGCGCGAAACAGGAGGCGGAACGGTTGGCACGCGAGCGGGAGGAATTGGAACGGATGGAACGCGAGCGGGTCGAGTTGGAGAGACAGGCCATGGAACTACTGGTATTAGATGTCAACTATGAATTGTAAATGCAGTTCGTTTCTAACTTCCAGGAAAAAGAGCGGCGCGAAGAGGAAGAACGCGAGCGCGAGAGGAGAGCGGAAGCAATGCGCGAAGCCCGCCGGAGGGAGGAAGAATTGCGCGAGCGTGAGGTGCTCGAGCGCGCGGAACGCGAAGTGCAAGAGCGTGAGGCAGCGCGCCGCGCGCGCGAGCGTGCGGAGCAAGAACGCCTTGAAGCACTGAGACGCGAGCAGGAAAAGCTGGAACAGGAGCAGATGGAGGCGGAGCGGCGAGAGCGGGAACGGCAGGAGGAGGAAAGGAGAGAGCGCGAACTGTTGGAAGGTGAGAGAAAGGGACAACAGAGGCGTAGGGAATACAGTGAGGGGAGAAATGTGGGCGAGGAAGCGATGCCAAAAAAAAAAACAAGGCTGACGAAAGAGTAAAGCGATGCCGAAGCGAGAGAGTGGAGGGCGGGGGACGAGGTGGGTAGAAATGCCAAAAAAGACGAAGGGGGAAGGCAGAGCCATAGGGAAGGGGTCAAGGAAGAAATGCCAAAAAGACAAAACGCCACAAGCAAAGAAAAAGCCGTTTTGAATTTTCGAATTTAGCCTCATTGCGCGCCAAAGAGCGGCGAGAAATGGAGCGACTTGAGGAAGAAGAGCGAGAAAGACAGCGACTGGAAGAGGAGAGACGGGAGAAGGAGAGGCGCGAGAGGGAACGACTGGAGGCGATGGAGCGCGAGCGGCTACGGCAATTGGAAGGTGAACACGCGCTAGTGGAGAATGAATCAATCACTTGGCTTATTTCTTGCAGAACAACGTGAACGTGACCGACTCGCTGCTCTCGAGGCGTCCGCTATTGAAAGGCGAGCGCTTCGTGCGCGTGAGGAGCAAAGGGCGCGGGAGCGTGCTGAATTGGACAGGAGGGCGGAAGAGTTGCGTGAACAAGAGAGGCGTGAACGCGAGCGTCGAGACCGTGAGCGGCAGGAAGAGGAGCGCCGACTTGCCGAGCTCCGAGAAGCTGAACATCGTAATGCGGGGCAACGAGAAAGAGAGCGCCGTGAGGCACAGGAGCGCGAGGAGCGTCGGCGACAGGAGGGCTGGCGAAGTCGAGAGAGACTGGAGCAATTGGCACGCGAGCGGGACGAGCGAGAGCGATGGGAGGCGGAGAAGCGGCGATTGCTGGTGGGGCAATTCGGGACGACGCTGTCAAATAGTATAAAAATGAGTCATCTTTTCAGTCCGACTATGAGCAGGAAGCGCGCAAGCGACAAGCACTGACTTCCAAAGAGACGCTTGAGAGACTGACGCGCAAGCCGTACTACTCGCGCGAGAATCTGACCCAACTCGGCACCGGCGAGCCAACGGAGTTTCGCGGCAGAGGCTTTGAGCCGCCGGAAGTCACCACGAAGGTTGAAGCCGGTGGAGAAGTTGCCTCTCGGCCTTTCAATTGCCCAATCGTTGACAGGTCGAACGGCAAGTGATCGAACGCGTTGACCGCACTTTGTGGACAGAGCCGGACACAATGCGCGTCCCCGGTGGACTGCCCCCTATGAGCTCCGCCTATTTTGGCAACACTGGCGGCATTTTGCCGTCCCTGTTGGACGCTTCGGAAGAGAGCACACGCGAGCGCATTTACAACCCGCGCGACGAGGACTTTTTACGCCGCGGGGGCTCTCAACGGACGTCGAAATACCGCGCTCGAATGGAAAAGGCGCGGAAGGAATTTCTGCAGGGCTCGGGCAGTGGTGCGGAACCATTTCATCCAAGCGCAGGTGAATCGCGGTTTCCGCTGGTCACGCGGTGGCCCGTGCCTTCGTCCGCTTCGTTCGTTCACTCTTTGCCCTCTCCCCCGCTTCAGTTGACCCCGTCTCAGAACGTTTCCGCAAATCGACGGAGGAATTGGCGCGGCGCCGCGTCGAATACCGCGGGCCTTTGCTGCAACGCTTTAATAGTGGCGAGTTCGCGCACCCGCCAACTGAGCAGCCGATGACGCACTACGCGACCGGACTCGGGCGCAGTCCTTACGAGCAGGTGACACCCCTCGGGGGGGGGGGGGGGCATCGGATGAATCAACACTCATTAGGCTCTTTGGGGAATGGGTGGGTATCATCCGTCTCCCCATTTGTGATTTCCAATTTTATCTGTCGTCCCTCTCTTCCCATTTTTCATTTCTGATGATATAATTACTTTTTATACATTAATTTCTCTCTATTACTCCCCCCCCCCCTCACTCCCTCATTTTCTTTCCGTTTGCCTTTGGCTTCCTTTGTGATGCCTAACACTGCTGAAGGTCTCTTCCGCCCCTTTTACCCTTTTTCTCTGTGACCCAAAAAGACAGAACACTTTTCTCGGGGTCGTGCCTTGAAATTGTGACTTTTCCAAAAATCTTTTATGCACTAAAATATTTTTGTACAACTGAATTTTCATTTTAAGCATTTTGGCATTTTCGTTAAAGGCTTTTTATTTTCTGAATTGGAAATGTCCTCCTGCCTCACGAGTGTTTATTCGAAAAAATTATTCATTTAAATTTTTATGATCAATTACATTTTTTTTATCAAATTTTTAAAATGTATTTATTGTCAATAAAGAAAAGGTCCACAAAAGGAAAATCCGCTTACTTTTTGGACACACACAAATTAATTTAAGACTTTTTATACTTTTCGTTCATTTTCTTCTTCTTGTTGCCTCTTGATTTCTTTCCTTTCCCCCTTTTTCTCTCTTTTCTTTCTTTTCCTTTTTTTTTAACTTTTCTTCTTCTTCTTCCTCCTCCTCTTCTTTTTCCCCCTTTTCTCTCCTTTCTTCCTCTCTCTTTTTCCCCTTTTTCTCTCTTTTCTTTTCTTCCTCTCTCTTTTTCCCCTTTTTCTCTCTTTTCTTTCTTCCTCCTCCTCTTCTCTTTCTTCCTCCTCCTCCTCTTCTCTTTCTTCTTCCTCCTCCTCCTCTTCTTCCCCTCTTCTATTGTCCCTCATTCATTCATTTGTTCGTCTGCCGCTCCGTTCTGTCCATCGATGCGTTGTGTTCTTCCAGGAGTTCCAGCGTCTGCTGGCCAAGGCGCGTCGTCAGCTCGCCCATTACTTTCGCCGTGCCCATCGCCAGCAGCTCAATTCCCACTCGGATGCTTACGGCAATTCATTCCATCCGATGCCATTGGCACGGCCCACGGGGACAGCGGCAACAGCGCCAACGGAGCAAATGGCCCACGGGGTACGAGCCAACAAAAAGCCCAGCGGTGCTTTTTTTCTACGGATGCCCTTTGTGGACCTTTTGCCCATCTTTTCATTGGCATGGCTTTTCCCCCATTCTTTCGTTGCCTTTGGCATTGCTTTTTCAATCAGTGCCATCTGTTCAGTTTACTTTCAGCTTCGGCTTTGAGTTTCTTCCTTTTATTTTTTGTTTTTCTCCTCAGGTGTCTTTTCGTTCCTTTCTCTCCTTTCTTTTGGCCCAAAAATTTCTTGCAAAATGCCATTCTCCGCCCCCACAGGAAGAACATCGACGATCGCGCTCAGTGTTGGACTACAGCCCACGCCAAAGTCGTCGGGAAATGGCGGAACAGGAGGCCGAGGCGCAACATTCGCGGTCAAAAAGTGCGGATTATCTGACGGACCCGCGAAGGTCGAAATGGGCGGGACGGAGAGGCTGGGGGCATTAAGGGAATTAATGAAAACCCTTAAAGCATTCGTTTGTCCTTCCGTTCAGGCCGCGTGATGAACACCACATTCCCGAAAATGACCTGCAGAAGAGTGTCATCGGCTCAGTTTTGCCGCCTCCTTCCGTTGTGCCAATGGGCGCCCCCGCGGGTGAGCACGAACTTCGCTTTCGCAAGTCGACGGAACGCATTCAAATGCCGGAGTGGTACCGCGACTATCACCAGCCACCGCCGTCGTACCAACAGCAGCAGCCGACAATGCCTTCGCCGATGACCACCGCCACTTCCGGCATTTTCTCAGCGGGCGGCACCAGTGCCGCGGGGATGGTGAGAGAGCGCAACTCTATCCAATTGCAATTTCTTCGCTTGACAGATTGCCTCTCGTCCCATCGATTTGCTGTCCGCTTCAGCTAAACAGCCATGGGCCTATATGCCCCCTCCTCCCCCGTCCATTACGCCCGGCTCACCCCCCGTCGGTGGCATTGCCTTTCCGCCCGGCATGTTCGACAAGTACAAGAACGAAATTGAGGACATGCGACGGTCTCGCACTTCGCTACATCAGCTGGGCCAACCTCAGCAGCAGCAAGAGCACACGAAGGTTTGTGCCCTGTGAGAGAGAAATGAGAAGTTGGAGCAGTACATGGACGGACTGACGGAGGGAGGAGGAGGAAAAGACGAACTCTGCCGACGCATATTGTGGTGGTGGTGTTGGTGTCTTGGTGGAGATGTTGGGGCGGCATAAGTGGGGAAAGGGTGCGAGCGGACAAAGGGCCAAGAGGGAGCAGTGGGGGGGGGGGGGGGGTAAGTGCCGAGATTGGTCGTCTTTTCTGATCGATCTAAGTGCCCATTGGACTGATCAAAGTGCCTGGTTGATCAGATCAGCAAACATGCTCACAACCAAAAGTTTTCTCCTGCCATCCCTTTTCCCTTCTCTGAGTTTGGCACTGTTTTCTGTTCGCGTGGTGCACCCTTTCCCCACACTTTGTCCTCCGCCCTTTCACTTTCCCTCAGTTTCTTTCCCTTTTTTCAGTGCATTTTGCCCATTATTCCATTAACTGCCATGCCATTCTCCCTCTGTTTTGTTTTTTTCCCTTTGTGCTTTTCTTTCTTTTTGCCCTTCCCTTTGTGCTTTCTTTTGCCCCTTTGTTTTCCCCAAAATTTACACTTTCCAATTGTTTTTATCATTTTATTACTTTCACTTTTTGATGCCAAATAAACAATTGAGTATTTAAACAGTGATTTATTTCCCTTTTTGCTATCATATCATTTCATTTTAATTTTCCCTTTCGCTTCAAAACGGCACTCTTTCGTTCCCTCCCCCTCCCCCCCCCCCCCCCTCCTTTCCATTTTTATTGCACACTTTTTACACTAAAATTTTGGCAAAAGTTTTGTGTTGCCAAACAATACGTTTCACTGGGAATGCCAAAATGTTCAAAATTAATGAGGAATAAATTCCGTACTAAATTCAAAAATGGCCTTTTGCAATGCCAAAATGCATTTCGCATTTTCTTTCGCTTTGCTTTTTAGACCCCCTCTGAGCCGTCTTTACTCACCGAAACACGCACTGTGACCAGAGAATATTCACACGAGGTCCGCAACAAAAACAAAAAAACTGTTATCCTGAGAAAATTGACCATGGAATTTGCTTAGGCATATTCAAAGACCGAGGTCAGCACGGTACCGTACAGCGATGGGCGACAGCAGCCAGGGTATACGGTATCGACAGTGCCAAGCGAATGGGGGACAGGGCGAGACCGGTGGGGAAGAAGAGTCCAATCAAAGAAAAGAAAGACTATGCCAATCTGACTGAACACACAGAAAACACTCGCGTGTGGTCGAAGTGGCGGACACTTTTGTGGATCGGCAATTGCCCGAAGCGGCCCCACTGGCACATCGCTACGGCGGGAGAATAACGCTGGAGGAGGCGTTGGACGCCATTTTCCAATCTACCAAGGCGGTGGAGGAACCGCCTCCGGCCGACCCGGGGTAATTAAAGGGGCCAAGGCACGCGGCAAAGAGAGATTTATTTATACAAAAGGGGCATTGAGACGCGATCGGGATAGACCTTTCTCTCATCAACAGATTGTCGGAACAGCAAATCCATCTGCGCAATGTGGACGGCCCGGGCATTTTCACGCCTGACGCGGCACTAATGGAAAGGCTGACGGAACAGCCGCACTTGGCCGAGAATCTGTTGAAGGTCAGAGACGCACTTGGGACCCTACTGGCAAAAGGAGTGGGGAAAAGGCACTTTAATTGGGAGGGAGGGCATTAATTCGTAAATAGAATTTTCGGCATTATAGGTAATTGTCTACTGGATTAGTCAATAGCCATCCCTTCTCAATTACCATTTGCCTTCAGAATGAGCCTCTGTTTGTTCGTTGCGCTTTCTGTTCCCACGTCCGTCCGTTGCGTGACGCACGCGCGCATTTCTGTTGGTGCCGGCACTGCTACACTTACTATTGCTCAAGGCAATGTCGCCTGAGGGATTGGCACCGGCACAGGGATCGGTGTTCATTCGCCCGAATTAACAGGTCGAAGGGCTTGGCCAATTTTATTTGGATAAACGATGGTTTCAGTTTGTGCAAAGAAGTGATTATGAAGGTAAGGACTTACATCATAATTAGGGACAGCCCGTAATCCGTAATTATGCCCACCCAAATTGCCTTGCGCAGGTTCGACGTGACCCCGAGACGCAATATCACATGTCGCGCGTTGCGCGCGAGGGTTTTCGACGCGAGGGACGCGGCTCTGTGAACATTCGGCTAATGTGAGTTCGGAAATGGGCAAGTGCACCCCATTGTTGAGAAGCGTGCAATGCCTCTGCGTCTTTTGCACAGATCGGCCTATTCCGCGCAGCTTTACCTTGAGCAGGGATGGCGCGTGTTCGCCCAACACGACCCCAACCAATTGTTGTTCTATTACCCCATCCAAACACTGGTGGAGCAGCGCAAGGAGTCAAGCCTAATCCATCTGTGCAGGAAGTACAACCCTAAGTGAGTACAGCTCCAACTTGATGGCAATGGATGCCAAACACAAATTCAGCGAGAAGTTCATTCTCAGCGTCAGTATTATCGCGGACATCGAACAGTGCCCGGAAACACCGCCCCCTGCCGAGCCGGTCAGCAGCACGGCGGGATATGCCATGGTCAGCAATACGATGCCGACCGCCGTGTACGGCACCACGGCGGTGCCGACCAATGTGTGAAAACAGAACCCGTTGGCACAATATTTGGCCAAACGAAACACTGCCGCTCCACTTTTGTTCTGCCGCTCAATTGCTTCTGTTCCTTCCCTTCCCATGGCCTTCGTTTTCCTGACCATTTCCTTTCTCTCATTTATCGTTTCACTTTTACAACGGCTCTTTCACTGCCCTTCAAGTTCGAAGTGTCAATTCAATCCCTCGGAATGCATTTCACCCGGAAAACTACGCTTTATTTACTCGATACACTCTCTCTCTCTTATAATATTAAATGCGCTTTCTATCCAAAGATTTTGCAAACATTACAATTACACCCATAACAATAGCTAATTAATTAGCTTTCAGATCTTTCCCCTTTTCGAGGCTTTCACTCATTATATTATAATCAAATAATTGAATAGGAGACAGACAAATTAATATATACTCATTCACTCAACAAACAACATATTACATATTTTATGCATGAAAATGAGAAGGAATGGCCTAACATCAGCAGAGGACAAAATTAAAAAGAAAAACATCAAAACGACAATGACCAAAAAAAGAAACAATAAAAAAATGGTCATGAATAAAAAATAAAAAGGGTTCCATCGGAAAGAAAATGAACGCCCAATTATTCCATGAAATGAGTGTACAAAATGAGAAGCTCAGACAATCATTGGAATGAAATATAGTAGGAAGAACAAGAGATCGAATTGTTGTGGGTGACTTGATTTTCTGAAAAAGAACTGCTGTTGATGTATATTTGACTTGTTGGCTAAATTTCGACAACCAATCCCTTTTTGCTCTTTGCCTTTCCCGGCCATTTTCGGTCTCTCGTCTTGGTAAGATTCGTGTCCCCCAAAATGTGGTTTCCATGTCATACATCACCACTCAAATAGCCCCTCCCCCCCCCTCCACCCAATGCATCTTTTCTTTTGGTGTCACTGTCAAATGTCGTAGTTCTCCTCGTCCTCCTCCTCGTCTTCGTGCTGCTGTGCTGCGCCGGCGGAATGTTGCGGTTGTTGGATAAACATCCGTTCCAAGTGCGGGTCAAGCGGAATGGCCGGCGATGGTGGAGCCGCAAAAGTGAACGAATTCGGGGCCGCGCCTTCCCCTCCAGCGGCGGTGGCCGCTGACATCATCATCATCATCATCGCCGGGGGCATTTGACCGCTTTCAATGCCCATATTAGCCGCTTGCTTTTCCGCTTCTTCCCGTCTGGCCTATAAACAAAGCATTTGGATGAATAAACATTGGAGGCAAGACGAAACAGTTCAATTATACTGCCAAATGAGCAACCCTCCAGACTTCTTCTTCAGGGGACAAATTCTCTCGACAAAAAAGTGAACAAATAAATGAGCGAATGGCCTAATTAGTAATGTGCGATTGATCTAATTGGCACAATTTACTTTGATTTTGCCCCAATTTTCCATTTCGTACCGCCTCCCTTCCTTTTTTCTACCCGAGGAAACACAAACAAATGTTTCCCCTGTTTCCCAATAATCTGAGAATTTTATTTTCTAATAAAAACTTTGTTCCGCTTTATCGGTTTCGGTTCATCTGTCAAAATTTGGGGATGTCATTTTGTTTTCAACAAGGGGCAGTTGAAAAAGAAAAGAGGAATGGTGAGCGTTTTGTTCAAATGAAAAAAGCGAAATGCTTTTTGTGATTGTTTTCATAACAAATAACTTAGGTCAGAAATAGGAAGACAGAACGCATACATAATAAATGGGGGGGTCATTTTACCAAATAAAATGCCGAAAACAAAAGGGGGAGGGGAGGAATATAAAAAGTAAACTAAATGGAGAGGACGGATGGCATGGCCACAGAAGTGGAATAATAAAAAGGGGATAAATGGCAAAAAAAAGTGAAATAAAAACAAAGGTTTTGTTGGACGAAGTTTGATGTCAGCCATTCAGAAAGAGAATAATAAGTGCACTAAAGCGTTTTTAATTTTGTTTTAATATGCCGGACACCGATTGCCACTCCCCCCCTCACGCCTCCCCCAATTTTCCATTGTATTTAATCCATGCCAACCGAATCCCTTTACTCGGCACCCCCTCCCACCCCAAATAAGCAAAGTATTAGCTCGAAAATAATCATAATAATACATTCTCCTCACACTTCCATAACTTCACTGAAAGTAATCCTTCCCAAAGCCTAATTTTCGCTTGAAGAATGCCTAATGCCATTTTCGCATAACCAAACAAATCGCCTAAAATGGAGGAGGAGGGAGGGGCTGGGAGAGAAGATGAGAAAAGAAGCCGATATGGACACTGCAACAAATATTATTTATATGCGTAAGGCAACGAGAAAAGTGTCTTTTGAAGAAGTCGGCGGATGGGAATGGGGGGGGGGGGGACAGCGGCACCGGGGGGCGCTTGGGGCTCCCTCTCGTCGTTTTCCCACCCATTTCACACTTTTAACATTTCCTTTGCGGAGACGCTTAAAATGAATGTAAAGCTCACACGCTTTTCCCACTCCGCCGCTTCTTTCCCCCCCAACAAAAGCTTCTCATTTCACTGTCGTCAACGGAAAGGGGAGGGGCGTGGGGGAAAGGAGGGGGCGGAGGATGGACAAAGTGAATTTTGGAACAATCCCAATGCGAAGTGAACAGTTGCACCGCCAAAAACAAAACAGCTATGCTTAAGGCCCAGCATTTGCATTTGTTTACTCAATTAAGCCCAATAGCAGATCAAATTTGCAAAAGGCACCATTTGTTGAACACACAATGACGAGAAGCGTTCACAATTACCGCCGAAGAGGGCTATTCAAATTTCCGACTGCCGGCGAAAACGGAGGAGGAACAGCAGAAGACGGACTGATGACAACGAAAAGGGAGGACGACTGGAACAACGATTATGACAACTATTTGATGCAAATGGACAACAACAACGAATTATTCGCCTCTCTGCTGAATGAGGACACAAATGACAACAATGAAAACATAAATTTTGTCTATCGACCGAACTCCGAACATCACAACCACCACGAACAGCAGCAACAGCAGTATATCATCAATGGCAACACCAACGACAACTTGCAATTTGTGCTGCCCCAGCCCCACAATGACGGTGAGTAAGTCGAATTGTCCGCGAGAAACAAATTTCATGGACGGGTGACCTTTTCCTTATTTTTTTGTTGGATAAAAGGCCCGCCGAAAATTGGTGCAAATATTACTCTCCACTTTTTCCTTCTCCGGTGGTGTGCTTTTTGTTCCAAAAAATGCATTGACGAAGCACAAAAATTCATGGATTAACGCAAAAAGTGGGAAAAGAATGGAGTTTGGTGCTGCACCGTGGGAATGAATGGGAAAATTCGAACTTTTGTTGTGAAGAGTGCTCTCAGACGGTTAGCAAATACCCCCCCCCCCTCTGCTCCCTTTCCCTCGCCTCCTTCTCCCACCCCCGCCCATCAATGGTGACTTGTTGTAATGTATTGTCTCCTGTGGGAAAATGGAGGGGACAGTGAAGTCGTTGGATGAGAGCAGTTGAGGCCGGGGGGGGGGGGGGAAGGGAGAACGGGCGAACGGAAAGGAATAATTGCATTAATGGGCCGACTCCGAAGACCGCACGCAACCGCACCCACCACACGTGGCCAATGTGCCCTTCCCATTGCCCTAATTGGCCCCAAAAAGGGATGCATTTTAACATAAAACACTCAAATTTTACAGAATGAAAAGAGGGTCCCGGATTTGAATGGCTGAAAAAGCCCCCGAAATAATTACTTTAATAAAAATAACTGCAAAAAGAGACAAAATATGCGCTTGGGTTTAGAAAAAAAAAACTTTTCGCAAAAAAATTATAAAATTAAATCACAAATTTGCCGCACCATCAAATTCCCTTCCCTCCGTTCGTTTTCCTCTCTAAAAATGGCATCGCTTTAAGGCAACACTTGCAAATCAAACAATCCAAAATAAGTAATAAATTATTTGGTTAATCTCATTTTTAAATTGAGTTATTTTTGCGCTCCCGTTTTCCAATCGATGGCTGATTATGTCCACTCAGTGTCATTGGCACGCGTCGCCCCCCCCCCCCCCACTCTCCGCCTTTTTGTCAATTGCTCCCCAATCCCTTGGCCATTTATGCCTTCTGCATTAGTTACAAATTCGTCTCCAATTAAGCCATTTTGTTAACAGAAATAAGCGACCATTCTGTCACAATTTACACCCCCCGGCCCATGCCCACTTTCCCCTTAAATACGTTTTCCAACGCTAATGACCAAAAATGCAAATTCGCATTTGAATTTGCATTTTGATTGTTTGTCGAACTGTGGGACCAAAAACCAGAGGAAAATATACAAAATAATTCTTAAACTTTAAAAGCGGCAGAACTTTGCAAGAAGGGATATTTATTCCCGACTCAATTCTCTGTGGCACAATGCCATCCAATCACTCTTTAGCGGTTCCTCTTCATTTGCCTTCCTTCCCTCGTTGTTTTCATTTGTCAATCAAATGCCATGATCACTCTTCTGCAGCCGTTCCTCTTCCCTTTCCCTCTTCCCCCCCCCCTCCCATTCGCCCACCTTTTCAATCAGTTGCTGTTGCATTTGCCAAAGTTGTTCCTCGGGAATGCCACACTTGTCAAGTCGCGAATTTTTGCGCTTCAGGCGTTTCTCAGCCGCAATTTTGCACTCGCCCAGCACAGAGTTCGCTGCGTCCACATATTCGCGTGGAAAGCCAAGATTCTTGAGTGCTAAAAGGGGAACAAATCGGTGAATGGGAAGTAATGAGGAGAGATTTGCGGATTTGGAAGTGGGGGGGGGGATTTTCAGGGATGGCAAAAGGATTTAAAAGGAGGGACCGCCGGTTCCGATAGGCGCTGCCGGGAATTTCGAGAATTATAGCCTGATATGTTAACAGACTTTGACCTAACATATCGATTTTGGTTGCTTTGAGTGAAAAGGGATGTCCGGCAGAAAATCAAAGGAGGCAGAATTCCCCCCCCCCCCCCCCCCGCTTTATTAGTCATTTTCCATTTTGCTATAAATGTTTACTAAAATAGCAATTACATTAAAAAATGAAAGGGCCAACACGCGAAAAAACGGAGTCCAAATTGAGGCCAATTGAAGGAAGAAAATCTTTGAAAGAATGTTTCACGAAATGAGAGTGAACATGGCGATTATTTGGCCTTTGGGAGTGCTTTTTTTCGCGTTGGTTGGACGGACGGAAGACGATGAATGGAAATGTCAGCGAAATGCTGCGGAGGAGGGGGTGGAGGAAGCCATCCGACCACCAAATTCCCCAGGGATTTCGTCGAGGCACAGGCCAAATTCGAATGAATTGCCCCGTCATCATCTATGAGTCAGCAGTCCCTTCCACCGGCGTTCCTTCTCTCTGCGCTTTGCCCCCCCCCGCGGCCCAAAATAAAACGCAATAATTACTCAAGCAAAATAACTGAAGGGCATTTTGTGTGCAAATGGACGGCCTTTCACTATCTGTCATATTCCATCACTTGCATTCTCTCCCCCACCTTTCTGCACATGGTCGTGGTAAATGGTCTTCCGTTGGTCCTTAGACGAAATGTGCTGCGCCTCGCGCGACACATGCCGGACGAACTCCACGCAGCATTGGTTGAGCAGCTCGCGCGTTTCGTTGGCGATGCGCGTGTCCGGGAGAGCGTCTTTGATGATCATGTTGATGCCCTTCTGCGGAAGTCCGACTTCGTTTTCCTCCTCCGTCATCTGCCAAAAAATGAAAATGCCCAATTAAAATTTCTATCACCAATTTATACCAATTTGAAATGGACATTTGCGTTTTTTTTTATCGTTTTCACAATTTATGCCAACAAAATTCGTCAATTTTATAATGTCAAATTCGTTTTTTGGAAAACAAACGGAAAAAATCCGTTTCCCGCTTGGCTAAGTTGGCTTTGCCCTCACTTCCTTCCGGAAAGTGTCCCCTCCGCGGCCCCCGTCCATCCCATCCCTTTCCGTCCATTTTGCTGCCGTGCCAACCACCAAAATCCGCACCCTCCGCTCCCATTCGCCTCAAATTTTTCAATTTATTTAACAAAAGCTGGGCAAATTACTTCTCCCCCTCCCTTTCATCCAGTGGAGCTGCTGATGCCTAACAATGATTCGATTCCGCTGTTGGATGTTTCGGCTTTACTTCAACAAGTTTCGACCACGTTGGCCCCCTCATTGACTTGGTCTACTGACCCTGCCCTTCTGTTATTGCCTTCCTCCAATACATCAACGCCTGCGGCCGCCCGGGATAACATCAAAACCATCAAATTAGTGGCTTACTGCTACATTCTTCCTGTTGTCTGCGTGTTGGGCATCATTGGCAATTTGATGAATGTGATCACACTTGCTAGCCCTCGACTTCGAGCAGTTTCTTATATGTATCTACGAGCTTTGGCCATCGCTGACTTGCTTTGTATGTGTTTTGTGCTCGTTTTCGCCACCTTTGAAGTGCTCAAGGAGGTCGTCGGTCTTCCCATCGACAGACAGCCCATGTTCGGGTTTTACCAGGCGCATATGATGCTTTCGGTGAGTAGCGTTGGGTCAGTCGACATTTGTTCTTATTTCTTCGATTAAGTTTATCAATTGGACACTTTCAACGGGTGTACTGATTGTTGTTGCTCTGAGCCTCGAACGTTACATGTCTGTTGTTTTCCCGCTCCATTTTCGCACGTGGAATTCACCCCAACGAGCACTAAAGGCCATCATTGTTGCATATTTGGTGCCTGCATTCTTTTACATTCCCTACGGTATCGGACGGTACAGTGTGAAGAGAAATGAAGCATCCAATGGCGACGTATTCTATTACCCGGACGACAGTGCCGTGTCAAAAACGATGGGATGGCAAGTGAGAAATTAAAGAAAATGAGAGAAGACAGTCGCTAATAAGAAGGAATCAAGCCGAAAGAGACCGTCCTGTGAAAACATTGAGTTGCGTTTGCAGATCTACAAGTGGACCAGGGAAGGCCTTCTCCGCTTCCTTCCGATTGTCATTCTGTTCGTGCTCAACTCTCAAATTATGGTGGCATTCCGACGCAGGCAAAAGATGTTTAACCGATTGAGAAATCGGGATCAGACGACCATTGCGCGTGATGACACATTACTGTACATATTGGGCGGTATTGCGGTTATGGTAATGCCAGTCGATGTTTATTATTTCAAAAAGGTCTGCTTTTAAAGTTCTTCGTCTGCAATATTCCGGCTGCCATCAATTTGCTGTTTATCAATGAAACTGTCAAAAAACGTTTTGATTACCAGGCAAAAAATCGACTGAATTTTGTGTTTTTATTTTGGAAAGTTAAGATTTTCCGTGCCATGGCCAATCTTTTGGAAATTACGAATCATGCTGCCCAATTCTACATCTTCTGTGTGTGCTCCAGTGACTATCGGATTACTTTTATGCAAAAATTCCCATGCCTAAGGGTAATGAGGAAATAATCGAAAAAAATGAATTTTTTATCATTCTTAGGCTTATTACATCACGCCAAAGTTCTACTCGTTTATACGCAATGTGCCAAAACGTTCCCATGTCGAACGGGGCGAAGGCACCAGTGGAGGGAGCGGAGGGACGGGTATCCGACCAATGCTGAGACGAGCCAAATCGGAACGGACAAAAAGCAAATATGACGAGGACGGAACGGGCGGAAGGTCGACGGAGGGAATGTTATGCATGCGCAGCACGACAGTGACGGCGGAGTTGGCGTCCGCCTGCGATGGCAAAGTGGCGGAGCAGGACACGGTGGATTCACGGATACAATTGGCCAGCGAAGAGTCACTCAGTGACGAGTCGGAAACACTGCTGAACAACAACAGCAAGTGCATGGATGAAATGGGATGGAGAAATGGAAACAAAAGCAGAGACGGCGGCGGAAGGATGGCAAATGGAGAGATGGCACGGCACGGGAGCAGCAACAACAGAACAACGGCACAGCGGGAGAAAGACAGCAGCAGTGGGACGACGACAACGGCACAGGGGGGAGGAGAGGGCAGTGGGACATACTTTTTGTGACCTGAGGAGGAGGACGAACGGCAAAAACAGAGAAAGTGGCAAAAACGAACGGAAGGGCCAAGGGGGAAAGGCAATTACGGACAAATGCTCATTTCACATATTCATTCACTATGTTTACATATGTCAAAAAAATATAATAATATATTAATAACAAGAAACCAGAAGATTCACCAACCCATTTCAATATTTATAAAACCAAACCCACCTAAGAGACGAACAAAGTTCTGGTCACTGGGAGAAGAACGTACAAAATGTTCAAAGTGTAAATGAAGAAATGAAATAGGAAAAAACAAATTAAAAAAACGAATTAAAAAAGGTAAAATAATGAGGTAAAACATATGTTTAAACAATCTGCAAGTTAAGTTAATGAATTTATCATTTTTACAATAATTAAATAACAATGAAATGAAAAAAGGCACCGGTTGATTATTGAAAAAAGTGCATTATTTGGCAAATCTCTCTTTAATTTCACAGTTTTTGGGTTAGTTTTTAATAAATTGTGTCAAAAGGCAAAATGCAAAAATGGCGAATTTTGGCTAATTTCAGTGTAATGATTCGTGGATGATTTTACAATTCTTTGACCCAATCGATGGGCACTGAAAGACGTCCGTTGAACATCACAAATATTTTCGGACTGTTCGAAAGGTGAATGCTGAGCCGAGCAAATTTGGTGGCCTTTTCCGGGCCAATCCGACGCAGTTTTTCCATGCAAACTCTCAACGTTTCGAAGGGAAGGCTCGCGTCCCAAGACAATTCGGACAGTGCCAATGTCGCGACACAAGCATCACGGGCTAACTCCAAATTCCACTGAAGGGGGAGGGGGAGGGGGGGGGGGGGGGGAATTATGAAGAGAGTGACATGATGGGCACGGGGGGGAGGGGTTGGGTATGAGGGAAGACAATTGCCCAACCCGTAATGAAAAAATAAATAAAAAATTTGTTTGAAAAAAAGAATTGACCATTTTTGGTCAACATTTTTAATAAATCCCCCAGATTTTTAAAATGCCAGCGCCTAACGGCACAGCCGGATAATCCAATATTAATTCTGACAAAAATAGAGGAAATAAAAAAAGTTTAAACAAATCTTCGGACCCCCCCCCCCCCCCTCCCGAAAACATTTTCGTTATATGCCTACATCCGATTCAGAAGCATTCATGGGAAAGCCAAAAAAAAGGGACAAATTTGAGAATGAATTGAATAGGCGTCACTTGCCCACCGTTCGTTCCAAGTGTTCCTGTCGAAGATGGCGAGAACGAATCGAATTGGCGGCAACAAATTGTTTAAGCGGCGCAAACTCAACACAGCAGGGAATGTGAAGACAGCCTTCGACCACCATCAGTTCCTGGTAACAATTCACAATTTCGACGAAAATATCCGACGACAAAAGGGCCCTCAGCAATTCTCTTTCATTTTTGGGCTGAGAACAAATTCTGAAAAGAGAATACGCATTTTAAGACGATTAAAAATATTAATTAGGCGCAAGAAATATATTTAAAGGGCATAGCCAAGGGAGCAAGGGACCTGCCCCAAAATCTGAAAATTCTTAATAAGGTTAAAATTTTCAAATGAAGTCATTTTTGAACAAAAATTGCATAACACAGCGCAGAAGCCGAGAAAAAAATAATGTTAAAAAACTCGATTTATTAAATTTTTGAATTTACAAAATAGAAGTTTTGTAAAGTTCGTCAAGCTTTTTTATAATTTTACTAAAAAACTAGGCCGAACAGATGTGTTTTTTATAGAACAAATACTCAAAATTTTCGGCGACGAGATTTTGGGGTGCACCGAAATTATACCCAAATTCAAAAATTTTTCTCGACTGAGCTTGTTGACCCTTATTTCCTCAAAAAATTAATAGTGCAAGCAAAAGACTGAGAGGAGCCAAATTCCCCCCCCCCTCGCCGAGCAGAGGAAAGACTCAAAATACACCACTAAATCGAAATTTGAGTTTCCCCGCCCCATAAAACAACCGGGGTTCTGGATATGCCCTTGCATTTAACTTTCATTTTCCTCCAATGGTTTATTGTCGGCCTCGTAAAATGCTTACTTTCCAACAAAAATTTGCATTTGCTGAATAACATTGAGCACATTTTCGTGTGGCCTTCGAATAAGTTGCACTCCGCCGAGCAACTCGCGCACTCTTTCCGTCAACTTTTCCAAATTGCGCACATCGAAACGACGAACGCCCGACTCAATGCACACCTTTTGCCAAGCGCCCGCGGCGTCATCGGCGCCGAACTGAAGAGAGCCGTCACAACAGACGTGGGAACCCCGTCCAAAACTAAAAAAGAAAGAAATGATAAAAGGGACAATCCAAAGAAGACAAAATGAGAAATCCAAAATAGGATGATTAACTTGCATTTTTTTAAAAACCGAACCATTTCTTACATCAATTTTCGCCCGTTCAATGCATGAATGACAGCCTCCTTTGTCTCTTGGTCGACCATCATCGACTGCACATTCATTAAACACCGTCGCATGTGCGATTGGTCCCAATTTATTGACCAAATAATCTTGAATTTTTTTTATCAACAAAAGGAATTTTGAAAAAATTAGCCCTATAATTTTTATAAGAAATTTAAGATAACGAGCGATCTTTGTTAAATTTCAAACCGGCAGCGCCTATCGGTACCGCTGAATAGTCATTTTCTTATAAATAATAAAACCCTAGAAAACATTCCTTTTTTTTTTGGGTTAAAATGTTATCAAATCGGCACCGTCCGGGCTGTGGCGATGCTGTCCCATTGTCCCCTCGTGTTTTGCCTCTTTTTTAATTGACCTGCGTGGCTCCCGTCCTTATGCAAATGTGCTCAATTTCTTCTCTTATCAGCTCCATTATGCTCCGATGGTTGTCCAATCGTTGCAGTGCCCTCTCTCTGTTCACGAAAATGCCAATAAAAAGATCGTCGACGGCACTTTCGGTCTGTTGCCTTCGCATTCGTTCATTTTCCTGCAAATCCTGCCACACTCCGTCCAGCCCATGGGCTGACCATTCCGACGACGACGGCGAGGGAGAGGAGGAAGAGGGAAAAGACCCATCAGGGACAAAATTCGCTTTACGGCTTGGCAAATTGTCGGTGCTCAAGCCGAACAACTCCAAAGTGTTTCTGTCAATGAAAGAATAAAATTAAAACGGAAAATTGGCAATCCGAAGAAAATACCCACCGGACAATTTGTTCGGCATCAAAGCCGGACAAAGAAAGGTGAACACTCTTGAACTTCTCATCGTTGCCTCGAACAAAGAAATCAATCTGAAATGCAAAAAAAAAAAAAAATTAGCAAATTGTAACTGACGAGCAAAGAAACCAAATTGTGGGGGTTACGAACCTGGACAGGCCGTTGGTGGGCAGTCGGTGTCGGAAAAAGACTGTTGAGGTACCCGTTGAACACCTGACCATTTGCAAAGTAAAGTCAAAAGGCAGCGGTCACCTGCAATGCCTTCTCATTGTTACTTCGAATCTTCGGCTCTGTCGCAAATCTGTCGGGATGGACAGCAAAATAAAAGGGACGCAACGCGACGGATGCTTGTTGTGAAGTCATAAAACGACGAGAAAAGGGACAAGAAAAGACAGACCAACGAAAGGGAAGGAAAAAAGGCACGCAATAATTCATCTGGACAAAATAAGAAAAGGTTAACATTTAAGAAATGACAGTTGAGGCAAAAATTGGTGAAAAATTATATTAAAAGAATAAGCGGTTACCCAACATTTGCGCCTGAGACAATTGCACCTATGTACTAAATTCAGTTTAGATTCAACTTTTAACAATCCAAAAAAAACGGATATTTTGTAAACGGAGGCATGAACAAAAATTTCGTTCTTCGAGTTTTTGAAATAATCACCACTGATATAACATTCGAATTCTTTTTTTAAGCACATATTAGGTAATCAAGTTTTTACTGTTACTTGAGTTGGTTAATATTAAGTTTTAACAGGGTTTTGTGCATAGGCGCAAATCACTGGATACGAAATAAACGACGGAATTAGGAAATTAGCATTTTCGAAATAAATAGCATTTTAATGAAACAATAAATAAACAAGTGAGTGTCAAATCAATCACAGAAAACAACGGGTAATAAAATAACAGCTAAAATCCGCCCTGACCTTTTCCCATGAATTTTTAGGGAAATTCATGGAGTTTATAGTTTTAAGTTTCATATCATGGGCTCTTAATTTTTCTTGGATAAAGTATCAGAGCGAATCCAAATTAGGTAATCCGTATAAAATTGAGCATCAAATTTTGGGGAATACCCGCATCAAAATGATCATCGCAATGAAAGACCAAATGACGACAATCACTGTCATGATCATGACACAGTTGAAGCACGACTGGTAGGCATGGTGATCAAGTCGCCCACGTTCCCTTATCAGATTCGCCTTGTTGGACAATGCCACCCTTTGCATAACATCCAAAGTCTAAATTGTTTTGAAACATTTTTCCGCTTTCTCACTTTAAATGTGAAGGAATTTCTTACCGCGTTGTCATCCCTCAACATTGACCCAGCAGTCGAGAAATTTTGTTTGAGAGAAGAAGTGAGCTTTAACAGCTCTTTAGCCAAGTCTTCATGCTTTGTCTCTTCTTCCATCAAAGAATTATTATTTGCTTATCTAAAATTTTAATTTATATAAAAGGAAAAAATTAATGAAATGAAGAGACCAATGAATCAAGCGCGTCCTTGCGCCTTGTATATTTGCGCCCAGAGATGAAGTGAATGAAAAAATGGACCCCCGAGAGATTAAGTTTCGACCTGAAAATGTCGGTCGGGGTCAGTTTGGCGTGGGCCGTTTTGGCGTGAGCCGTTTTGGCGCGGTTTGATATAACTTTTCTCAGAGTCAACCAAACTATGCATTCTTAGTATTATTCTATAGCTATAGTCAAGTTCTATAAGCCTGCAAAATTTCAAAAAATTTGGTACAGTTAAAAAAAGCTAGACTCAAAAAAACGAAATCTAGGTTTTTTGAGTTTTTTCAACCTAATTTTTTAATACCTTAACCAAATTTTTTGAAATTTTGCAGGCTTGTAGAGCCTACCAAGAGCTTTCGAATGATACTAAGAATGTTTGGTTTAGTTGCTTCAGAGAAAAGATATATCCAAACCGCGCCAAAACGGCCCACGCCAAAACGTCCCACGCCAAAACGGCCCGTTCCGGAAAACGTCGGATTCGTTTTCGTCTCTTAAATAGAGAAAAGGGGACCAATTCTTGAACAGCATTAGAAGGCAGATTAAAAGTATGAGGCATATGGGAAGAAGTACGGTCATTTAATTAAACAAATGAAATGTAATAAAAAACGGAAATAGAATTAGACAAATGATTAAAACCTTGATCAGGCTAATAACTAATGCAACGTTCCATTTTATTCTTAGTTAATCAGACATTCACTTGCTCATAAAACCGTCCCCCCCCCGAGCAGTACGGGCCGGTGTTGTACGAGTTGGTTTTTATCCTTTTGAAGATAGTTCACTTGCCTAACCATGCCCAAGCAGTTCACCTTTTCTAGAACCAAAAAATTCATTTGTGAAAGCAGAGACGAAGACAGCGCAGCGGGGAGAGCTGGGGGCGCGGGAGGGGGGGGGGGGGGGGGGGGGTATATTCGAGATAGCTAGATAGCTACCCTGCTCATCATAATGGAAAATAAACCCTCCCTTTCCCAAAATATAGCTTTTCTCATAGGAATCTACACCTTCCGCCCACTGCCTTTGGGTGACAACCCAAGGGCAAATCCTGGTAATGTCACTGTAAAAATAAAACCAAATTCTTGAAATTCTTTGACAGTAAACCCTTAAGAAAACATCAGCTTTGTATTATGCCTTATTGTATTGTAAGCATGCTTCCACCTTGCCAGAAGGCTGCTTCTGAAATGGCCACAGATTTCATTCATGCGGACTCGGGGGTGGGGGCAGTGAAAATAAACAGCGAATTTCTTCTATGTATCTGCTTGTGTTTTTATTCCCTACTTGGTTAAGGGGTTGGGAATGAGTAAAAAGAGAACAAATGACAATTCATGTATACAACATTTTTAGGCTAAAAAGAGGGAAAGGGTCGGTTGATCGTTTTGGGTCATTCAGTTAGGTTTCTATCTTCTCATCAAATACCAAATCGAAAGAATCAGTGAAATTCTTTGAATTTGTTTGAGATTTTTCTCGCTTTTTTGGCCACCAATTTGGCTCCTAAGTTTCGGTCAGAGCACATCACAACTCTTCCCGTCTTAATAATGCCAAAAATTGACTTCCCCTCCCCCCCCCCCCCCTCCCATTCAAAACGAATCCTTCGCCATTTCCATCGTTCGGCCTTTTCACTTTTTGCAAATTTTCATTTGCGGTTCCGTTTATTAAGAACAGTTCCAAATCAAAGACAATGTCAGAACAGAGACAGAACTCACCGGAGCAAAAGAAATTGGAAATTGTCGAGGAGGAAGAGGAGACGGAAATGGACACAAAAGGGAAAGAGGAGAGGCCGACGGAAAAGACGGACAAAAACGGAGAGGAGAGGCCGACGGAAGAGATGGAGGGGCCGAAGGTTGACGGAAAGGGCCAAGGGGAGGACGGAAACAGGCGAGAAATTGGGGACGCAACGCACTTCAGCCAAGCGGAAAAAAACTGATCACGATAAACTGATCATTTGTTGGGAGTGTTGGCTTTTTGATTAATGGTCCATTGGCACCCATCAATTCGATGCCGCGCCATTTGTCACATATTTTGGCTCTTTCAGAAGCGAAGGGCAGTCAAAAAGTCACAAAACCGAAGAAGAACAGTCAAAAAGTGACAAATTGCCGTCTCCGATGGAAGCGAACAATGAGGCAAATGGACGATGGTGGAGAAACGATCAGAGATAAGGAAGAGAAGCAGCAGCGAAAAGAGGAGGACCCAATCGAGGCAACGAGCGCAAAGGAACGGGAGAGTCCGTCGGAGGCAGTGATCGGTGATCGTTTAGCAGTTTCGGCATTTGTGCCATCTTCGCCACACTAACACTTTCATTCCATTTATTTCACTTTATTTTGCAAAATTCCGACTTTCCTCTCACTCTGTCCCAATTTGTCCATCATTCATTCCCTTTAGAAACTTCTCAATCGGACTGTGCGCAGCCGCCGTTGGAGAAAACGCCGCCGAAGTTGCGCATTCATCGCGTGTTCCGCAGCGCGGAGGGCGTCGAAGTCGTAAGTTCGGCAGAAGGAGCGAAAATGACATTTTGAGCCATTCTTTTCGGGAAGGACTTTCATTGTCTGCTGAAAACGATGGGACATTAGCACTAATTGCCATTTCACATGCACAGACATTGTCCCGGACAAGCTGTTTTCTGTTAATGGAATTACAAAAGAACGCAAATGCCAAATGTTTTTTTTTAAAATTGAATTGGCCAATTTTAAGAGCCGAAAATGCGTCAAATGCAAATGAAATGACCAAAATAAGAATTCATCTTTCTCTTAACCATTCATTTTTTGCACTTTCCTTTTGTTCAGCGCCAATGCGAAACGGTGGCCGACCCAGGCCTGGTGGAGCAGTACCTGAAGATGCGCATGTTGTGCAGCAGAGAGCAGCTTTGGCGTTTTGCTTTCGACGACGCCGACTCGGAGAGGGTTTGGCCAGAATTTTTTGAAAATCTTTTTCAAAGAATTTTTAAGGATTTCCGCGCAATGAGACGCCTTCTACAGAAACGATTCAAATATTACGAAAAGAAGCAAAAGACGGAAGAGACGGCGCGGAAGAAATGCGAAGCGGCAGAGAAAAGGGTGAGAGGAGGAGAGAGGGAAACGGAGGAGGTGGACGAGAGGACGAAGGTTGGAAGAGGAAAAGAAAATGAGACAAAGAGAGGGAGGGAGGAAATAAGGAGGGAGGGAAAGGAAAAGAAAACGAGAAAAAGAGAGGGAGGGAGGAAAAGAAAATAGAATAGAAAATTTGGCAGAATAACAGCCAAAAATGGCTAAAAGGAACAATTTCCATGTTTCGGAGTCATTTCAAAAAGCAAATGGGGAAGAAACATCAAATAACAAAATATTTGGAAAAGCTTTTTTTTGACTAATGCCCATGAAAAACTTAAAATCTTTTACCCAATCACTTTTTATTATTCCCTTCCAACAGAAAATGGCGCTTTCCGCCGCCTCTCTTCGCCCGTCCTCCTCCGCCGCCGCCGCCGCCGTCTCGCCGCTCCGTCCGTCGCCTCCGAGTTCGAGCGGTTACAGCACTACCACAACGGCGAGCACAAGTTCAGCTGCGGACAGAATGAAGCCGCCGGCGATGGGCGAGCGACAGAGCGCGAGGGGCACCGCGCGGAGATCAAACGCGGGGAGGAAGCGGCAGCGGTACTCACCGGGCGCGGAGGCGCTTAACCCGCAGCAGGAAATGCGGAGGACAAAGGCCAAACAGAGCGAGTGATCACTGATCATCATCATTGGCTCCACTTTTATACCCCCCCCCCCCCCAATTCATTTGGTCTTTCATTGACACTTTTTCCCATTTATTTTTTATTCCTTCGAATAAAGGCTAGACATAAAAACTTATTGACATAAGTTCATTCCCTTCCAAAAGAACTTGTAATTCCTACGCCAAAAAGTGGGTGGGGCTTCCTTTCTCTTTAATTACTTTTTGTTTAAATATTTTACAATTTTATTCGTAATCATAAAACTTTGCTTCTTTTTTTGCTCTTCAATGAGTTTGGATTGATTTGTTCGGCAAAAGTGTGCAAATGGCAACGGCACAGCCCAAAACGGCGTCGCCAACCATCGGTTGAATGTGAAGTGCCAATGCGAATTGGGTCTGTGGTTCAGAGTTGAGATGGACCTTAAAAATTAGAGTCATAAAAATAAGTTGAAAGAATATACATTAAATTTATATAACCTACAATTTATTATTTTTAAGTTTGAAAATTGTAAATTTATGAAATTTTCATTATTATGTATTTTGTAGGGTCGAGATTTTGTGGTATTACCCCAACTCGTTTCAGGCCAACTCGTTTTTACCCCAACTCGTTTTTTACGTGTTATAAGTATAAGGACTGTCTAACCTACTACCGCCGTCTGCGCTCTACGAAAAATACGGGCAAAACAGGGTTAAAAAAACGAGTTGGCCTGAAACGAGTTGGGTGTCGTCCGATTTTGTCAGCATATATATTATTTTATTTCAATTAAATATATTTTTATTAGACTTGTCTTTTTGGTTGAGTTTACTATTGTTTTGTCGGATTATCTTATTACTTGAGTCCGTAACACTTGGTGGACAATTTGAGCACGAGAAAAGAACGGAAAACGGAAGGCCAAAGCGGACGGACGAAAGGCGGGCTGAAGCTGTTCAAGGCGCGATTCGATGTCCAACAGACAGGAAACGGAGCCGGAATGGTCCGGGAAAAAAATTGCCAATGAGTCGACCAATACTTCGCGAAGAATTCTACCGAAAACCAATTTTCTGTATGAAACAGTCGACCCATTCACTGCGACCTTGACGCAACCAAATTCCATTGGGGGATGGCAAAGGGACGGGCCCGGTCAAATTGGAGACGGATTTCCCTCTCCAAGCTGGTCCTCAACTCCATCAACTGATTTTCATCGGCATCGCCGTACTTCACAGTCTCTGGCTATAAATTGTGCATTTTAACTCCATACAATGGGCAAAAGCAACTTGAACGGATGGGAAGAGAGCGGCCGATTGAACGCCCGCGGAGGGGAGCAAAGGCGGCCAATTGGCCCTCTTGGCCAAGTCAAAGTCCAATTGGGACGGATGGAAAGCATTTTGGAGATTCACATAAACATTTTCTGCACACAAAATGGTTCCGACAGAGAGAAATGGACAAGTTGGGTCGGAGGGATCAAAGTGATGACCTGCGCACGTAATTAGAAGAGGTAATTAGGCATTAATTTGGATTAATGTGAAAAATAACGACCATTTGAGGGGATGATCAGCCACTTTTCACCGTCAGGGAATTTGACGTGCACTGCGGCGGAATTTGGTCCATCGGACAGTGAGGAGCCGAGCAGAAGCAGCGCAGGCAATTGGAGGCCGAGAAGCCAACAGCACAAAAGTGTACCGACCTCATCGGCAGTGGCAGTCCCAAAGCGCAAAATCTGACGGAAAGGCAATCGATGGCACTTTTATTGGCCTGAGGGGAGGACAACTTCGTCAATCGTACTCCAAATAGGAGTCCTTCTGGGCACCAATTCGACGGAATCCACAATAGGCGGAATGGAGGCGGAAATTTGCGCTGCCGCCGACACGGCCTGTTTAGGGTTAGTGGAGAAGAGAGACACAATTTGGGCAGGAGGGACCACCGGACGGAGAAACCTTTTATGGGCAAAGTTGGTATGAACAAAAAATGCTTAAAGAGAGGTAATTGACTGAAGAAAATGGGACGGTTAAAAGAGACGCGGCATGGGCCGGGAGGAATCGGAGTTAGTGAATTGTCTAAACTAAAACCCATTCACAAATTTAAGACAGCTTTTTAAAAAAGCCAAAGAGATCCAAAGATGGATGATCCAAAGTGTTTGTTTTTGCCTTGAGGCGGTGAATCTTTTGCCATCGGTGGAACAGACATTTGCCAACACGCGTCGGTTGGGAAAACGTTGGCGGAAGCGATTTTCAAATTTTTCTCCCTCGGACAAAAGCTAAAATACAAAATATTCAGATTCTTATATGTGCTCCCTTTCTGTTACAATACATGATCATGCCCCTCAAATTGGCCAACGGATGGCATTTGAGGAGGAAAAGGCGGGGAAGGATCGATGGTGAGCAAAAGACGAAGAGTGATCGGACGATGGGTTGGATGACTTCTTTAGGGGGGGGGGGGATGAGAGGGGACAGAACACAACGGAGAATTTGCTGCGCTTGACCTGTACCCGCTGTGAAAGATGGGCGATTGAAGTGTCAAATGGCCGTCCGCCTTTCCCAACGCGAACAACGCCCTCAGCGGCATTTGTGCCGAACCCATCCATCGCCGTTCCTCGCGTTCGTGCCGCGTGTCTCTCTCGCGGTCGTCTCTCTCCATGGGCCGTATTTGCACGTCGAATAAGTCCACCTCCAAGCAGTTCTCGCTCTCCCCGTCTCCCTCCTCTGTCCCCACTTCCATCACCAAAGTTTCTTGCCAATTCGCATGTCTTCCGTCGACAATGGTCGTACTAAGCGAAGTCGCCTTTAAAATATTCAAATTAATGTATATATATGGGAAAATAAACCGTTGTTGAAAATTGCAGGAAAATTTGGGAAGGGCCGACGAAACGTTTTGGGACAAAATTGGCAAATTGGATGTTCAGAATCAGTCTACGCTTTGACAATTGTTGCTCCTGAGATTTGACAAAACGGCTTCAAAAGATTTAAAAATTCTTAGAATTAATTTTAAAAATAAATTCCAATGAATGCCACCGACTGAGTGAAAGGGCCGTCGTAAAGAGAGCAGCGGATGCCGACGCATAGGCTTCAAACGCCGTGAAAAGTCGAACGGGCGCCGACTGATCAGCAGCTGCGGGAAAAGCGATAGGGTGGGCAGAGGCTCCTCCCGCACCAATTCGGCGGGATCGCGCGCGTGTCGCCACCGTTCGGCGCTTTGACGAAGAAAACGCCTGAAGGGAAGAAATGCAATGTGAGAACACAGAGCGAGAAGCTAATTAGATCATTTTCTAATGATGTCATTGTCTGCCAATTCCCGTTTTCTCAAATGAAAGTGCCATTGCTCCTTCTCCCCCCCCTCCTTTTTCACCTCAATGAAAGTGCCATTTCCCTGCCCGTCCGTTTTTGTGTCTCCAACCCAAAGTCGGCCCCCCTTTGCTTTGGCTGCTGCATTTGGTCCTCTCCCGACTCTTCTTCTGCCATTTGAGTTTCTTTCCCTTCGATTGTCTCTTTGCCAAGTCCAATTCTCTGCTGAGGCCGACTGTCCCTGTCGAACCAACGTTTTCCCAATGCATTCAGACGAAAATCCGACGAGAGAAGTTTGGCAGAGCAAAGAATGGTGCCATGGGGGAAAAGCGATGGAGGAAAAGGCCGAACATCAGTGGCAATAATAATGCCCTTTTGGAGTTAAAGGGATTGATTAGCATGAGAAGGTTTTGGCACACAGCGAAAGACCAAAACAAGAGACCATGGAGAGAGCAAAGCTTATAAGCTGACCAATGTTTGCGCTTAGCTCATTCGATCAGATCACTTTGTTTTGCGCTTTGCTTTTCCCACCCATTTGGTCTGATCACTTTGTTTTGCGCTTTGCTTTTCCTCGCCCATTCAGTCTGATCAATCGCTTTTCCCACCTTTTCTCTTTCTCTCTCTCTTTTCCGCTGTCTCTCTTCGCTTTTTCCATTGATTGCTTTGAGTTCACAGAATATTCTTCCCTGCATAAAAGGAGCAGTACCACCTCCCTTTCCGCCACAGCCCAAACTGCCCTTGAAACTGAAAATTTAGGAATTTCCAATAATTTTTTCATTTTAATTTCAGTGCTTTCTCTCCCCTCCCTCATTTTCCTCACCCTTCTCGGTGTACGGTAGAGGCAAATTGAATCCCGACCTGCGGCCCTTCTTCCTCCCGACTCTCTTTTTCCTCAGCTGGTAAAGGCACAAAAACTTCCGCAATTTCTTGCCATTTGCCCATTCGTGACATACGCTCCAACAGACGAATTCGAACCTTTAAAGATTCCATGTGACCGTTTGTCCTGTTTCAAAAACGAGCAACAAAACTTGTTCCGGCCGTTCGAACACCTTTAAGTCGAAAATACGGCCGAAGGGGACGCAAAAGGACGGCCAATGCAACGGGGCGGCATCAGAAGCACCAACGAAAAGATCATTGAAGAAAATTTGCACCTTTTTAGGTTATAAGGAGAAATTGGTCTGTTCCGCAGTTGTCCCATACCCTATTCTTTTCTTATTGAATGCCATTTTCGGGTTTCGTTTGCAAGTTTTCTAATTTTTCGGTGGAAATGCCAAAAATGGCTTTCGTCGCGTTAGCGGACAAACGAACGGATGGCATTCGAACTGATCACCTGATAATGGCATGCGATCACTGCCTTCTTTCTCTGCTCTTCAAATTCAGCGGGGCTTCTCGCTTCATTCGCCGAGGATTCTTCGGACGCGCGTTCGTTGAGCAAAAACATTGGCGAGCGGAAAAAGTCGCGCAATTCGTCCGGGACGCCGCCTTCGTATTCCCTTTTTGTTATGGTGAACGATAACGAAGAATAAACGGAAAGAAAAAATTTGAAAAAAAAAGAAAAAAATTTTGACGTGTTTATGGCATTGGCAAATGGCCTATGGAACACTCACTCACTCCTCAAAGATTTCGGCATGTCCCTCAAGGCGATGCAGCACAAATCGACCGTGTGTTTTGTCCGCACCATTCCATGCGCGTTCCAACACTTTCACAGAAAGGTTCAATTCCTTTTGCACTCGCAAAAAATTGTCAAAAAGTACATCCAATTGGACATTCGGTGGTCTAAAGGCGATAGACATTTTCAGACAAATCCCTGGGAATCCACTTAATCCGATTGGCTGTCGGATGTTAGTAAAAGCAGCCGATCCACTCTCTGTGTTCTCTTCGGTCGATACCTTTGCGTGCGTTCGTTTTCCTCCCCGCGCGTCGCTTCGCTTTCGTCCTCCGCTCGCGGCGCTTCTTCCGTCATTTGTTTGCCCATTAGCCATCCTTTGGCCGCTTTCAGCGCCTTTTCGTGTGTTCCCATAAATGCTTCAAAAGAGTGCAGCAGTGAACGCTCACGCAACTCCGTCTCAGTGAACAGCCAATGGTGGTCAAACTCCACTCGGTGTATGTCCAGCCAAAGGCGCGTCCCCGCCCGCCCCGCCCATTGGCGCGTGCCATTCTGACGAACCCAACGGGACCAAGACAAAGGGGCAGACCAAAGAAAAAGCGGCCGATCGGACGAGCATAAAGGCAATGACTGATCAGATTCCGTAGATGGCGGTAGGGTTGCCGCCTTTGGGAAGCGTAATTTGTGCGTTTGCGTTCCATTTTGGCCCCTTTTCCTCTCTTAATGATTTACCCCAAATTGCGTCTTTTCCTCCGCTCTCTCTTTTCCTCCCGTTTTGTCCTCTGTCCGTCTTCCCTCCCCCCATTTTACTATCGTTGCGAATTCGTTCTCTTTTTTCGCTGACCATTGGACCGGCCGTGCCAATGTGACTAATTTGGTCATTTTGTGCTGTGCTTCGCCTCTCTCAACATCGCTTCCGTTCGCTTCTTCTTTTTCGTCCCACACCATTTGGCTTTCGCCAACATATTTTGCTCCCAACTGAAATGCAACCATTGAAATATCTCATTTGACTAATGACTCACCCTCACGCCATTTAACTGTCTCATTATCATTTGACTAAAGACTCTCCCCCCCCCCCACCTTTATGCTCTGCTCGATTTGCGCATCGCCACGAGCAATTTCCTCTTCATTTTCTTTCACGCCCTTTTCCTCCGCTTGGCCCATCATTGACATTCTTTTGGCCAATTTTCGTTGCTCCACCATCGACTTGGCCTGTTCTCTGATGCGTCGTCGCGCATTCAAAATTTCGTTTTCCAAAGGCAAATGCTGCCGAGCGGCAGAAAAATTGGGAGAAGAGGAGGAAGGGGAGGGACGAAGGTCGGCACTTTAGCAGAAATGGGAGGGAAACAGTGAAATGTGAGAAGGGTTCGACTCCAACCCTCGACGGCTATCATTTTTCACCCATATTTTCATTTCAGTCTCCACATTTCACCTTTTTGTTCCCCCGTACTTCTCAAAATGTTCATCAATCTGAGAAGTGCCCGAGTCGCCAAAAAATTCAACCGTTGTGGTCATTTTTGACATTTTGTCGGAACCGCCAACAAAGTTACGCTTGGGTTGTCGAGCGGAAGGAAGGATTTGTCATTTACAAAAATTTTAATTTTTTGAAAAAATCAGCAAAACATGACCTTGAATGGTTGCCATGGAGATAAAAAATTTTATATAAGTTCTAGATAAATCTAGCGAAGTAAGAATCGACCAGTAAATCCGTAAAAACTAAATGGGGAGAGAGCGGGTCAACAAGCAAATGAATAAAAAATAAATGGGAAAAAGTGTCAATGAAAGACCAAATGAATTGGGGGGGGGGGGGGGGGGGTATAAAAGTGGAGCCAATTATGATGATCAGTGATCACTCGCTCTGTTTGGCCTTTGTCCTCCGCATTTCCTGCTGCGGGTTAAGCGCCTCCGCGCCCGGTGAGTACCGCTGCCGCTTCCTCCCCGCGTTTGATCTCCGCGCGGTGCCCCTCGCACTCTGTCGCTCGCCCATCGCCGGCGGCTTCTTTCTGTCCGCAGCTGAACTTGTGCTCGCCGTTGTGGTAGTGCTGTAACCGCTCGAACTCGGAGGCGACGGACGGAGCGGCGAGACGGCGGCGGCGGAGGACGGGCGAAGAGAGGCGGCGGAAAGCGCCATTTTCTGTTGGAAGGGAATAATAAAAAGTGATTGGGTAAAAGATTTTAAGTTTTTCATTGGACAAAAAAAGCTTTTCCAAATATTTTGTTATTTGATTTTCTTCCCCATTTGCTTTTTGAAATGACTCCGAAACATGGAAATTGTTCCTTTTAGCCATTTTTGGCTGTTGTTCTGCCAAATTTTCTATTGTTTTTTTCTTTTCCTCCCTCCCTCTCTTTTTCTCGTTTTCTTTTCCTTTCCCTCCCTCCTTATTTCCTCCCTCCCTCTCTTTGTCTCATTTTCTTTTCCTCTTCCAACCTTCGTCCTCTCGTCCACTTCCTCCGTTTCCCTCTCTCCTTCTCTCACCCTTTTCTCTGCCGCTTCGCATTTCTTCCGCGCCGTCTCTTCCGTCTTTTGCTTCTTTTCGTAATATTTGAATCGTTTCTGTAGAAGGCGTCTCATTGCGCGGAAATCCTTAAAAATTCTTTGAAAAAGATTTTCAAAAAATTCTGGCCAAACCCTCTCCGAGTCGGCGTCGTCGAAAGCAAAACGCCAAAGCTGCTCTCTGCTGCACAACATGCGCATCTTCAGGTACTGCTCCACCAGGCCTGGGTCGGCCACCGTTTCGCATTGGCGCTGAACAAAAGGAAAGTGCAAAAAATGAATGGTTAAAAGAAAGATGAATTCTTATTTTGGTCATTTCATTTGCATTTGACGCATTTTCGGCTTTTAAAATTGGTCAATTCAATTTTTAAATTAGTGCTAATGTCCCATCGTTTTCAGCAGACAATGAAAGTCCTTCCCGAAAAGAATGGCTCAAAATGCCATTTTCGCTCCTTCTGCCGAACTTACGACTTCGACGCCCTCCGCGCTGCGGAACACGCGATGAATGCGCAACTTCGGCGGCGTTTTCTCCAACGGCGGCTGCGCACAGTCCGATTGAGAAGTTTCTAAAGGGAATGAATGATGGACAAATTGGGACAGAGTGAGAGGAAAGTCGGCATTTTGCAAAATAAAGTGAAACAAATGTGAAGATGGCACAAATGCCGAAACTGCTAAACGATCACCGATCACTGCCTCCGACGGACTCTCCCGTTCCTTTGCGCTCGTTGCCTCGATTTGGTCCTCCTCTTTCCGCTGCTGCTTCTCTTCCTTATCTCTGATCGTTTCTCCACCATCGTCCATTTGCTCATTGTTCGATTCCATCGGAGACGGCAATTTGTCACTTTTTGACTGTTCTTCTTCGGTTTTGTGACTTTTTGACTGCCCTTCGCTTCTGAAAGAGCCAAAATATGTGACAAATGGCGCGGCATCGAATTGATGGGTGCCAATGGACCATTAATCAAAAAGCCAACTCTCCCAACAAATGATCAGTTTATCATGATCAGTTTTTTTCCGCTTGGCTGAAGTGCGTTGCGTCCCCAATTTCTCGCCTGTTTCCGTCCTCCCCTTGGCCCTTTCCGTCAACCTTCGGCCCCTCCATCTCTTCCGTCGGCCTCTCCTCTCCGTTTTTGTCCGTCTTTTCCGTCGGCCTCTCCTCTTTCCCTTTTGTGTCCATTTCCGTCTCCTCTTCCTCCTCGACAATTTCCAATTTCTTTTGCTCCGGTGAGTTCTGTCTTTGTTCTGACATTGTCTTTGAGTTGGAACTGTTCTTAATAAACGGAACCGCAAATGAAAATTTGCAAAAAGTGAAAAGGCCGAACGATGGAAATGGCGAAGGATTCGTTTTGAATGGGAGGGGGGGGGGGGGGGGAGGGGAAGTCAATTTTTGGCATTATTAAGACGGGAAGAGTTGTGATGTGCTCTGACCGAAACTTAGGAGCCAAATTGGTGGCCAAAAAAGCGAGAAAAATCTCAAACAAATTCAAAGAATTTCACTGATTCTTTCGATTTGGTATTTGATGAGAAGATAGAAACCTAACTGAATGACCCAAAACGATCAACCGACCCTTTCCCTTTTTTTAGCCTAAAAATGTTGTATACATGAATTGTCATTTGTTCTCTTTTTACTCATTCCCAACCCCATTAACCAAGTAGGGAATAAAAACACAAGCAGATACATAGAAGAAATTCGCTGTTTATTTTCACTGCCCCCACCCCCGAGTCCGCATGAATGAAATCTGTGGCCATTTCAGAAGCAGCCTTCTGGCAAGATGGAAGCAAAGCCAAGGTAATGCTCTTTTGGCCTTTATATGAATTTTCGATGTGTTATTTATTACCTATTATTATTACTTATCATCATTAATGAAATTTTCCGAAAAGTCGAATTACCTAGTTATGATATTTGCAATAAAACAGACTACACACTCCCGTGATTGGCGCTTATTAGCTCAATTGCTCCGAGCATTGCGCCTTTCTTCCCATCACCCTTCGCTACATTCTGATACCCCACTGTACCGGCTAATCTGAGTTCACGATTTTGTGACCAAGTTTACCAGGAGAGCTAGTTACCGTAAACTCTTACATCATTTACTTTGTAGATAAGAAAAAGTTTTGACATCTTAAACACGCCTTACGAAAACGACCCCAACCTGATTTCTTATTTTTTTTATATTTGTTATTGTTATGTTTGATTGTTTTTACACTTCGTTTGTTTTGATTATTTATTCTTATTTTCAAGCAAAAAAATCTCTAGTGACTGGCTGTGAACGGATTTATGAGAATAAGCGGAACTTGAAAAAGCCGAGAACAGTGCCAATCGTAAACCGGTTAAAGCAGCACAAAGCTCAATTTTTACACTTTTTTTGTTATTCGAGTCTTTTGTTGAAATGCCTCCTTATGAGATTACTTTCTTCTTCCGTCCCTTAACTAAGGTTTATTTGCAGTTTTTCTTTTTTTTTTAATTAATGAAAATTTAGCCATCTTTGGTCGAAGTTATAAAAAGGCAGGCGATTCTTTTGATGGATAAAGGCGCAGTGATAACGAAATTGCAAAGCCTCGGTTACCGCGACTTGCCCTATTCGCGGCTTGACAAATTCACGAAGAGAAATGTTCATTTTGCAAAGTTAGTCAAACCCGACAAATTCACTAAGGTGGTCAAAAAATTTGTTTAAAGCCTTTAAAATATTATTCTGTAGGTTTTTGGATCATTGGTCACGAAAGATATCCATTTCGATCAAATAAAATCCAAAATATCACTTACAGGCATGCAGATTCGAACCGTGACCACTCAGTTCGGCACGCTCAGTTCGGCGCCAGCCAACTTCCTGACGGCATTTTTTTCTTAGGCAACCAAATTTTTTAATTTTGTGTCTTTCGAAAGCTCCTCAGAAGCTCTATTAACCCTTTAAAATAGAAAAAAATTACATGCCTATAAAAAAAGTTATGAAAGAAAATTTACAAGAATTCTGACTTGCGAAACGAGTCTGGCGCCGAACTGAGCGCGCCGAACCGAGATCGACCCATTCGAATCCCTCGGCAAATCTCATTAGAACACCGACAACTAAACCCTTCTAAATTGACCTTCTTTTTAAATTGTTTAAGCATTCTCGTGTAAAAATATATTACACTTTTTTCTTTTGTAAAATATCATGAAATTGTTTTAGTTCAGTTTTGGTGAATTCGTCAATGTCAGTAAAGACAATGAATGACGCGCGAGAATTATTTGTGAACGACAAGGATTTGGTCGGTTTAGGGGACATATCGAAATGGCAATTGAAAAAAAAAGAAAACTATCCTCACAATAAAATAACAAATAAAATTTTAGTGGGTGCAAAAATGGGTTGGCTCGACAACTTACTTCTTGTCTAGCCTAGAGTGCCCGCTTTGAAAACCATAGGGGGGCCCTTTTGATTAAGACTAAAAATGTGTTTCAATGGGTTTTGAGTCGTCACCAATAACGAATATGACATTTATTTTGACCAAATTATAAATTATCAAAAATCAAAAGGGTCCCTATGTGTTTCAAAGCGGGTACTCTAGACTAGACAAGTGCCTTTTTTTCTCAGAACATTCTCTTCGCCATTCTTTTGTTGTGCATGTCTTTTCAGCTTTGGTTTGGCATTGTCAACACCAACTCTTTGCCTGAACAGCCCAACAGTTGCGATTTGGAACAGTTTCTGCTGTCACCCGCCTATCGGCCGTCGGTGGAGGCATTGCGCAAAAATCAGAGACTGCCGCACTTTACGAGTTTGAAAATTTACAAGAGGACAGAGACCGAATTTCGCAATGTGCCTAAGGCGTACCCCGTGGCACCGCACAAACGTTGAACGGACAAAAATGCAAAATACCGCTAGTCGAAGAACGGCCATTTTTTAATCAATTGTTGTCATTTTTCGAGTGCTGTTGCGCGATTTTACCGAGCTGTCGTTTTATTTGGAATTAAAAAATACCCGCCCCTTGTCAAAGAATTGCAATTCATTTTAATGGAAAAAAAAATGGAATTGATCCTTTCAACTTTTTTTTTATCAGACATTTTGGCAAACAGTTTTGGGTTTTAAACTTGAACAACATTCTGAAATGGGATTCATGATTATATGCGAGCATATATCAAGCAAATTAATTGAAATTACCATAAATCGACAGGTAAAGCATAATAAATAAAACGGAGATAGATTGACGCAATGGAATACGAAGGAAAAATGAAGTTGAATTTATAGACACGGTAAAATTCAAATGAAAGAGACAAATTAAGTGAATTTTTGGTACTGTAGATAAACTATAATTTGAGGATACGGTGTTGGTAGAATCACAGAAGAAAAAAAAAACGGTGAGAATTAGGAATTTTTTTCCCTATTTGTTTGGTCGTCGGTACTTTCAACGCTCATTTTAAGACATGACAAATAAGGTTTGTCAACTTTTTGACTTTTTTAATTGAGCCATTTAGGCAAAGTTCTGTACAAACAAAATTCAATGAACGTAAAAAGTGCCGACTAATTATGATCAGTGTTTAAATTGTTAATGTTTGAGTGCTAAATTGTCTCTGCTTCTGTCCTCTGTCGTTCACTTTCGCCTTTGGCATTGCCTTCGGTCACCGATTGCCGTTTCAGTCGGTCCAATTCTTGCCGCATCACTTCGTTCTCCCGTTGCAATGTTTCAATTTGACGTCGTGCCTCAAGTAACTAAATATTAGCAATTACTAAATGTTCTTTCTCCCATTGCTTTCCCCCCCCCACCCAATCACTTCATTTTGTTCGCTGATTTGTCTCTGATTTCGTTGGCCACTCTTTTTGCTCCTCTCCAATGCATCTTCACTTGCCGAACTGAACAAATGGCGCCTTTCGGTGTGTTCGTTTTGAAGAGGCCCTGCCGAAAGTGGTGGCGCTGGCCAATTCAAATCGCTTCCGACGACAGGAAATTTTGAAGGGGAAAAACAGTGGACAAAAGCCGAATTGGACGGGGCCATCGGAAGAACTGACGAAGCGGAGGACGAACAGGGGATGGACCAACAGCTCGGATTGGTCCTTGACACGGAAAAGCAAATTTTTCTTCCAGTTGTCATAAGAGGGGATGGGGTGAAGGGGCGATACGCAGGATTACATCCCACCCCTAATATTTTTGAAAAATATTTTAATATTGGTACCAGGAAGGAAGCTTTATTACGAAAAATATACCAAAGGACACCGTCCCTAGGGGAGGAGAGAGGCGGGGAGGGGGGGGGGGGGGCTATGCCCTTTCCCATCGACTAAATTCGACTCGACGCCTTGTAAATGCCATTTTGCCAGATTTGACTTGCCTCGGTTTGGCAAGCACCAGAGGTGTTCCAGTGGACGTGCATTTTCCATTGAGCCGAGTTTTGTCTTTGTGCGACGGAGACGAGACGAAATTTTGAGGGCCAGCAGCAGATGATGAGGAGGAGGAATGTCCGGACGAAAAAAGTGGACTGCCCATGGCGATGCCCGTGGATGCTCGTCCGTGGTGGACGAGCGGCGCGGAAGGTGCAGCGGAAAAGTCGGCCGTGTCAACGGGGGACGAAGAGTTGGAGGAGTAACTGAACCGAAGGGAGATGTTCCAACACGCAAGTCGTCTCGTCTCTTCCACCTGCTGCTGTTCATCAGACTTTGATAGCCCGACGAAGGCACTCCCACTGTTCCCGTCCCATTCGCTGTCCGTCCGTCCATTCGGCCGCCGTTCCCTCCACCCGATGAATCATGAGACGCGTTGAAGTTGAACTGCAGCAACTGGTCATTGTCCGTCGGCACTGCCGTCGATGAACCGACAGAAATTGCGCCAAAGGATTTTTTGCGCTGCGCCATCATTTTTCGCTGATGGAACATTTCAACAGAAGACTGAAATAACTAATTATTAATTCATTTATCTGTTAACTGGTCCCTATGTTTATTCCCTTTGCCTCTCCGTCTCTTTCACTCCCCTCTCTCCCCTTCGCCCCCAGTCTCTCTCCCCTCATCCCCTTCGCCCCCAGTCTCTCTCACCCCCCCCCCCCGCCTCTCCTCTCGCTCCTCCTCTTTACCTTCCCCGTCTCTCTCACTCCCCTCTGGTCCACCCCCTTCCTCCGCCCCCTCTCCTCTCCCTTTGTCTCCCCCCCTCCCCGCATATTCATCTGACTCGCCCTTTCTCACATTGCTAAATGCCAATTCTTCCTCCCCTGTCGAGTCACTGCCCGCTGCTTCGTCTTCGTCCTCCGCCGTTTTGTTCCTTACGCCACAGTTCGGTGTCTTTCGCATCTGATGGCATTTCTGGATCACCCGCGGGGTGTAATTCGCCGCCACCGCTCTTTGTGTCGGACTGACCACCGAAGAGGCCACTGACATTTTCATTTTCATCGTCCTAATTGGTTGTTGCTTTTGTTGATGATTATGATGATGAGATTGGTCCGCTCCGTCCATGGCCACTTCGTCGTACAAATGGGGCTCATTAGTGCCATCATTTGTCAACGGTGTTTCGTCGTACAGATGCTGATGGACTTCCGTTGTTTGATGGTCACCATTGCATTGTTGTTGTTGAGAGTGTCCGTGGTGCGGCTGCTGGAGTTGAACCAACGCGGTGCTCAACACGTAATCGTCGGCAGAATCCAAATGGTTGGAAGCGACCGAAGTGAGGGGAGAGAAAGGTGCAGGAATGAAATTATGACTGTGGGAAAGATTGTTGTTGAACTGCTGTTGGTTGTGGGGAGTGTACTGCTTCATGTTGACGAACGACGGTTGGGGCGTAGAGGCGAGTTGGCCTTTGGAATGGCACCTTTGAAAAGGTACGAATTAAAGAGTCGTGCCACTATGCCGAACTCGGTTTCGAACTTCATCTCGGCGGGGGACACACAACTCGTTCTGCCACTGCAGCACATCATCGTCGTGGAGTTGTTCTCGTAGTCGGACGGGGGATTGTTGTGTGCCGATCTCTGTTCCTCCTCCTCCTCCGCCTCGTCCTCCGCTCCCTCGCGATTCACTGCCATCAAAGTGTCACGGAGGGCACTGGCCGAAGTTCGCCAGCCATTTGTCTCATTTGCTCCTATTTTTGGGGTCCACGCTTCGCTCAGATAACAGTGGAGCAGCGACAGCTCTTTGCCCAAATCGATGTCCGATCGAATGGCATGGAGACGGTCGGCATCGAATTGGGAGGGCGGCGAAGAGGCGGAGATCTTTCGCAGAAAGAATTGCTGCAGGGAGGGGAGAAAACGTAAAAAAAGGCAATGATCCATCGCCCAGAGCCCAGAAAAATTTCATTCACCAACCCCTACCATATGCCCAATTCGATGTAATTTATACCGTATTTTTACAATAACTTTGTCAAATCCGCCCCCCTCCCAATTTACCATATTCCGCCATTCGCGTTCCACAAATCCGTTCATAAATTCCATGTAACTTTCTTTGCCGCCAAATCGCGTAAAATTTGCCAATGTCTGCAGTGATTTGGCAATAAGCGTCAAATTGCGCGCCGCAATGCCCGTCGGATATTCCGAAGCCAAACCGAAAAGGGAAGGTGAGAGAATGGCAGGACAAAAGAAACGAAGGAAAATGCACGAAGAAAGAACTGAAAGAGGGGGAGGAATTTGAAAATTCAAAAAGTTGGCATTTTATTTGGAAAGCGTACGATTGTCAGCCAATTCGGCCCTTCCCGACACTTCGAGTTGTCTTCGGACGGTCGAGAAAAGGCAGCGCAAAGGGTGGGGAAAGTGTTCGGCACTGTGCCGAATTCGGCTCCACGCCTCCTCCACCTTTTTGGTCAGTTGGTGCCGATTACGCTCCAAAGAAGAGGCAGACGGAGAAGACAGACGGAGCGGGTCCACTTCACAGTTTAAATTGGTGGCCAACAAATGACGCACGAAGTCACCCAAAACACTCTGAAAACGAACAAAAAATATGGGCGGGGGGGACAAAAGGCCAAAAGGACGGCATTTTGTGCCAAAACTAAAAGAATCATCAAATAACTGACCTGAAGATAATCGTTGGCGACCAATTTCATGTACGCCTCCACCGCTTTGGTGGCGAGCGAATTGCCGCGGAAGAGGAGATGATCTGAGGGATGAGAGAATTGAAATGCAAAATCATCTAATGATACGCTCAATCCATCCCTTTAATTAATTTTATCCGTCAGTTAATTTTTACCCCCCCCCTCCGCTTAATTACCATCATTTAATCCCCTCCCTCCGCTTAATTACCATCATTTAATCCCCCCGTCCTTTTCTTTTTTCACCATTTTCTTGCCCGTCCACTTCGACCATTGCCAAATCCGCCAGTGCTTCGGCCGCCCGTCGTTCGTGCTGCAAAACGCGGACCAAAGCACAGGCAAAGTCCTCCTTGGCCTTGACGCCCAAAATAGGCTCAAAATTGGCACAAAGGGGCAGAAAATGCAGGCGAAGATACTGAACAGAAAAAGGTAAAGCATAAGCAAATTGGACATTGGCACTTCTCTGAGCGGATTGTACGCCCGGAGGGGCAAAATGTGCACGGATTGGTAACGCGCTTTGACGCGAATGGACGGCAGAGAATCGGCGCAATTGGCATTTGTTGAGGCATGGTTACTGTTACTGCTGTTGCCGTTGGGTTCGCTTGAACTGACAGAATACCTTAAGAAAGCGAAGGGTTACGGTAACATAAAAAGGTTACGATAAAAGTTAACGATAAGTTTAAGTGAAAAGAGAGGGAGGGATACGCAGGTTGTTTGCCATTTAATCCTTTTTGAGTGCCCCAATTTTGAGGGAGGGCCATTCCCCCCCCCCTCGCTCACACTTTTGGAATTGTGCCCATTTTAACTAATGCCAAATTTTCTCTTAAATTTTTAAAATATTTTTTTTTTGTTAAATATCATAATTAACAAAACGTGTCCAAACTTACCAAAAAAGGTGAAGTAAATAGGAGAAAAAAGGGATAGATACGGTACAGAAAGTGAAAAGACAAATAAAAAACGGCTAAGTTTAATAACAATAATAAATCGTCGCTTTAAAGATTAATTAGATCAGTTGTGCTATTGTATCAGTGAAATTATTGTCTAAACTATTTCAAGTTTCAATTTGTCTCCCCTTTTTTCGCCCTTTTTGACCATTTCTCGACGGGTTGTCGTCCAGGCCAATTCCGCCAACGGAATGTGTACCAATCCGATCAGAGTGTGTCTGTCTTCTCTCTCGGCGCCGCCGCGTACCTTTCGCGCCGATGCCGTCTTTTTGGCGTCCGCCTCACGGAAAAGATCGATGCACAATAGACGCGAGGGCGGGAGGGAGCCGAAGTCGAAGGACTCACCCCAAAAGCAAATGCCATCACTCATCCCCTGAGGGGGCGGGGGGAATTTAAATTAAAAAAATAAATTAATAATTAAAACAAATCATTAATTGACCATTTCATTAATTTGGTTACTTTTGTCGAAGTGCGCGCCTTCAGCTGTCCATCCAAAGACAGCTAAAATTGAGCCCGTTTTAAGCCAAAAAAAAGACTCAAAAGGAAAACCTCGCAAAAGAAACGGCGCTTTGCCGGGACGCCCTTGGCCTCCAAAACCCAAATGGCCAAAGAATTCTCCACACGATGGACACGGTCAATTTGGGGGTTCATTCGCCGCCGAAAGCTCAAAAAATAAAGGCAATTGCGAAAGAAAAAAGCAAGGGAAAAAAAAGACCGGAAAAGGGGTTATATACTGATTTCGATGTGCCATTGTTATTGTATTTTTAAATCTTTTGCGGGTGCCCTCCTTTGCCCCCAACGACGGCACATTCCGTGCCATTCCCTTGAAATGGGCGAACCATTTGCATATTTTGCACAGCAATAATCAATCCCCGTCCGTCCATCCGTCACCGGCCATCAATTGTCCCTCGATGAGGGGAAAGAAAGACTCTCTCGGGGGAAGTGTCGAGTGGACGGACGGAAGGGCGGATGTGCCCCCGGGGGTGGGTTTGAGATTTGAGGGACCGTTGGACTCGTAGGAACAAACCTAGCGGTGCTAATAATGAGCATGGAATGGAATTGATGGGAGGCAAAGGACAGAAGAGAGAAGGGAAAGCGACAAAAAAATAGGGAAAAGAGGGGGGGGGGAGGTAAAAGAGGGCGGGAGAGAGGGAATGAAACCGGGGGAAAGAAATGGAAGAGATAAGGGGAAAGATGGAAGGGGGGAAGGGAAGGGGGAGAGAGAGAGGGAAGAGAGAGAAGAAGAAAATGGAATGGGAAGGACGGAAGGGGGGAAAGGAGAGAATCAAAGAGGGGGCGGGAAAAGAAAAAAGGGTGGGAGAAGGGGATCACTTTGAAATATTTTGGGATTTACGAAAATGAATTAAGTTTTTTTAGCTGCTTAGCCAATAAGAAGAGAGAGAAGTGAGGATGGTCTAAAAGGGAGAGAAAGGGAAGGGAATAAAGCAAAATGAGGAAGAGCCGGGGGGGGGGATGGGTGGGTGATGAGGATGTGTCTAAATCCCATCCCTCCCCCCCCCCCTTACGATGTGTCCAAATCCCCTCCCTCTCCCCCTCTCCTTCCCCCCAATCTCTCCATTATTCCTCGGAGTGATGAATGAATTTTGAGCAATGTGATGATGATGAATGGATGGATGGATGCTGAACAACGGTTGGATTGTGCTTTTTGCGCGATTTGGTGGGTGAGGAAAGATGAGCAAACATTCGGTGGTTTGTTTGGAAAATGGAAAAGCGATGCATTCGATGGAATCGTTCGTTGGTTCGTCCAACAAATGCCCATCCCTTCGGGAGATGTTTAAATTGCGCACCTGTCTTTCCCCGTCCCCCTTTTTTGGTCACCCTCCGATGGATTTCGATGGACAAATTCCCAATGCAAAAACGAAACGCCAAACTCAAATAAAACATTCAATGATTTTATTGGACATGTTTGAAAAGTTCTCCCAAATTTTGGCCCGTGGGAATTTGCATTTTTAAGCCGAATTATTTCGGCATAAATTGGGATAAATGGTGACGGAGTGTTAATATTTATTACCAAAAACTGTACACTTTTCTTCTGCTGAATTTGCCTTTTTTTTCTTTCTTTGCATTTGCTCTGTTCCATTTCATTCAATTGAATTTTGCCTTTGTCTTCACAAATTTTCGTCAATTAATCACCCTTTTTTTGTGACTCGGCGATTCTTTTTCTGCTGCTCACTAAAAGAGATTCCCTTCCCCACTTTTGCCTTTTCCACTTGCGTTCTCTGCGGTCAAATTTGAGTTGGTGGGGAGCGGGGGGGGGGGAGGGGAAAGGAAACGGAAGAAATGGAAAGGAGAGGAGGGGAGAGGAGAAGGAAGACAGTGGGGGAAAGGGGGGGGAGGGGAGGGAGAGTCGAGTGAGTTTGAGTTCGTTGGGATTTGTCAGGGAAACAATGAGAGAGAGAGAGAGAGAGAGAGTTAGGCGCGAAATTATATTCCATCGTCAAAGTGTGTGGGATGTTTTCTAATTGACCACCACGGATCGGGCGGGGTGAATGGGAGAGGAAAGAGGAGGGAGCGGGGGCGGAGGGGGGGGGGGTGTTTGGTTGGTCAGATCTGACGGATCGGATCTGCAAAACCCATCACAGAAATGGGTGCTGGAGGAGACGGACACCAAATTTGGATTTGGCGGAACGGATCTGCGGACGGACATTCATTTATTGGATGATCATTAGTGGGTGGAACGGGAGAAAGGACGGACGTGCGGAATGGGCTTTGGAGAGCGATTGTGAAAAGGAGAGTAAAGGAAAGGGACCAAAGTGATCAGGGAAGAGTGATCAGAGAAGGGGCAGGGGCGATCAGAGGGAAAATAATCAGTTGAATGAGTGATCAGCGAAAAGGGGCGATCAGAGGGAAAATAATCAGTTGAAAGAGTGATCAGCAGGGCAATCATAGGGAAATGATCATAATGAGTGACCAGCGAAGAGGGGAAATGGTCAGAAGGAAATGAATGAGAGTGAATGAATGAATGAACCAGCAGCTGTTTCTTTGTCCACCTGTCCATGCATCGGCTTCTTTCGTCTGATGTTCGACATGAAAACACATTGTTATCCAACCGAAAGCAGCAATTGTCGGGACTGATCGACGAATGGACGGGCTGAACTCGGCGGAGAAGCGACTCATTTTGATGCGATTCGGAAGGTGCTAAAATTGGGAAAACGTAAAAAATAATAAAAAAATTATTGTTTTAAAAATCGACTCTGTCCCGCGTTCAGCAACAGAAGCGACTCGTGAGACCGCGACGGTCGCACAGGCGAATGCCGACGGCACAAAGGAATGGTCTCCCACGGCATTCTCTGCGTTCAAATGCAAATTGAGCGGCACCTGCGAAATCATTGACTTCACTCGGCCCGTCCATTCGTCCGCCTCGTCCGTTCTGAAGGGAATCGAATGTTTTTTTTTGGAAAAGAAACGTAACAAATTTCAAAAATTTGCACGAAATTTCCAATCTTCTCATTCACCTTCATTCTAATTTATTATAAAATCTGAAAAACTTTTCAATTTGACACATTAAATGCGGAAATTGGACACAGATTTCCGGCCCGCCGTTTTATTCTTTTTTGTGACTTCTTCCCATTTTTAAGAAAATGGACATTTTCCCCGAGGGGGCAGAAGGTTTTGTCGAAGGAAAGGCGAATTTTATTGGTCAGAGTTGGGCCAAATGTCCGTCAAAGTGAAAAGGGCCATAATTTTTTGCGAATTGAGTTCTCGTTGACCGTTGCAGACGGAAGACGCGACGTCCGCGGATAAGACGAATTTGGGGAGACGGAACGGACGGAGGCGACTGAACAGGCGGTGGAGGAGGACGAAGGTGAAAGGGAAATGAGGAAGAGGGAGGGTGGAAGAAGGAGGAAATCATGCCGAAATTGGGGGAAGGACGGCACGGGGAATGGGCACGGACAAAGTTGAGGACGAAAGTTGGGGAGAGAAAACAAAGAATTGGGGACGGGAAAATATTCTGAATAATTCTTGAAATGGTTTAAAAAGCAAAAGTTAGAGGGTACTGGAAAAGGGAAGAAGTGGAAGGAAATAAGCAAAGCTAAGAAGAAAGTACGAATCGGAAGGAAACGAATCAATGGACGACGTAAAGATAAAAGGGGACGGAAAGAGTCGAACTGATGGACGGACATTGGGCAAATGACCCAAAAAAAAGTGAACAGTCGGAAATTGGACTAATGGGAGGGAAAAGGAGGGGGGGGGGGGGAAGAGAAGGTGATATCCAGCAGAGAGAAGGCAAAAGAGGGAGGAGGGAATGGGGAGGGCGAAGTTGCGGAATATTTGTTAAAATGGGATCAAAGGACGGCGGACTGACGAAATGAGAGGGGGGGGGGGGGGGGGAAAGAAAAGAAAGGAGGGGGTGGAGAATGATGGGATTTGAACGGAGGGGGAGGGAAGGGGCGAAGGGGGGAGGGAGCGTGGACTGTCAAATGCGGAGGTGCCCCAAATGCCAAAATAAAATCAGAGGAAGAAGTGGTGAGTGGGAGGGGAGGGGAGGGGGGAGGAGGGGGGGCGGGGTGGGCACGGCATTGGGGCGATCGGCGGAATGAGAGAGTACGGGAGAGGGCGGACGGAGTACTGTTAGGTTGTTGTGATATGCAAATGAGGGGACAAAGGCACAACCAAATGGGGCGATGTGATGAGAAAAGAATGAATTTGCGGGAGAGGAGGGGTGACTGTCGGGCATTGCGAATAATGTACGACTAATGGGGCACAAAGGTGAGGGGGCGGGTGCGGGGGATGGACTACCCACCACCCCCAGCACCGATCGACCGACCAACTTGTTCATTCGGTGTTATTAATATGACATTTGCAGCTCGGACTTTTGCTCTTTTGTCCAAATTCAATTTGCACCAATCCCAAATATTCTTTTAAATAACACTTTTGACATTTTAGGAAATTAATTATTTAACCTAGCGAAAAAATGGGAAAAACAAACAATTTAAATTTTGAATTGAAATGTGCCTTTAATTGAAACCAAAAAATTGTCCAATGAAAAGCAGAGAAAATTGGTGGGAAAGTAAAAGAAAGGGAAAAAGGAACGGAAGGGCAAAAAAAACAATTGGTTATCGCCATTATAATGTGCTTCATTAATTACCTTATCACTCACTAATTGCTCCCCCCCCCCTCCCCAATAATTTTTGTTGTCCCTACTTTTTCCCATGTTTATTTATTATCCAAGGCCATCATTCATTTTCATTCCCATTGTTCGATTGTCCATCTTTTGGTTTTGGCATTAACCCCTAAGCATTGTGAATTTCCACTTCTGCCCTCTTCGATTTGTCCGATTTGATTATTTATTTTATTTGGCATTATGCCTTTGCCTAATTTAATTTTCCTCCCCCAAATTGTCTTCTCTCCCCCTTTTTTACCTCAATGCATTCGCCCCCAAAATGTCTCTCATCGCAACATTTTCCGCTTGTGCTGAGACTGTCGCCAATTGTTGGTCACTTTCCCGTCGATTGTTGTTGTTGTTGCTGTCCCGAGTTCGGATTAACTTCGGAAAACTTTTGGTCCGTTTCAGACGGCGAGAGAGGAAATTCTTTGGGGGAAAATATCCAATTAATTACTTTGCTTTAACTAATTGCTTTGCTAATGGGAGTGATCATCATAAAAATGGCCCAAAGCAAATAATATTTAGCATTGTCTAGCGATTAACACCGATCGATTACAAACAGATATTTACCGAGAAAGACTACCAACTAATTGGGTAACGAATTTATTACAGAGAAGTGGTAAGACAGCCAAAACTTGGTAATTACCGCGAATCGCTGTGGGGCAGAAGTTGGCGAAAAGTGGGCGGACGACGGGTCCAACAAAGCGACGCCGGGCGAAATCTGTGAAACGATGCTCAATTAATTAATGTTTGGAAGGATGAGCAACTAATTAGTATTTCAACAGTTGACCAGGATTAGGCAATAATTTTCCAAAATAAATTTAGTTTTTAACTCTCCTTTGGCAATTTCCATGTTTTTATGTCATTTCTGCTGTTTTTAAATGTTTAATTGCTTAATTAGTAATCGTCCTCATACAATGCCTTTGTCCGCTGTTTCGTCCTCTGTTTGTCCCTTTCTTCGCCCATTGTGCCATCCCCTCTGCCAAGTGACAAAATGCCGGTCCAAACTGCGAGTCTCTCCTCCGACAATGCCATCATTCCCTGTCGGCATTTCCAAATCCGCAGACGAAACATTCTCTTAAACGGAGAGAGGAAGAATTAATGAATTGATCAGCAGCAACAGTGACCAGCGGAGAGGAGGACAAAAGGGGCAAAAAAAAAAAGACTCAATTTAAGAAAATGCCGAGAAAAAAAATAAAAGGAAGAGATTGTCGAGAGGGGAGAAATTGGCACCATTCATTGACGCATACCCGGGACGAAATTGTCACTATCATTTTAATTACCGGCACAGACTCAAATTGGGCGGAGAGGGAGGGGGGGGGGGGAGGGGGTGCGTAAAGGGCACCTTCGTTGTCGGGTGGCATGTGCAGTTGCAACGGCTGGTCCAACTCGGTCAGCAAAGGGTCTGTCATCAGTTCTCCAACTGTGTCCATTTGGAGATGAACTTCCCTTTGGCACTGTCCCCGTCGCCCCTCGTCCCCGTGGCCATTCGATGGCATTTTGTCGTCGCCCCGAGGGGAGAAGCAACAACGGCAACGGCGGAGTGTCCATCGAAAAAACCAACTCAGAAGGGACAGCAGAGCACCGAACAGAGACAGCGGATGCCATGACGGTGCGCTCATTTAACGCATTGGACGCGAAAAAAGGCAACGCGACGACGGACAGAGCGACCGGCGGGGAAAGGGCGTCACTTCGATTGAAGTGGCGACCGCTTTGAAGAGCCAATTTTTACGCTAATTATTTTAGTCATTGTGACGCAATTTTGTTGTCGGAGCAAATTGTTGGGTGCAAAATGTTGCCGGGCAGTAAAATAAAAAGGCGAAGTGTCACAGGCACAGTCGGTTCAGCAACTTTCGGCTGTCAATTGCCGAGAGCAGTCGGCCCATCAATTTGTTTTGTTTTTTTGGGTTCTTTTTTTGGACGGCAGACTCTGCCCTTTGCTGATGGACGAAGAAGTAAAATTATTCGCTTGTGCTGCTGCTGATTTAAACTGCACTTCTTTGGTAGTCAGTCGATCATTGACAAAAGAAAAGAAAAGTGTCGTCGGGTCGCTCTCTTCAATTTGCCGTCTCTCTCTCTCTCTCCCTCTGACTCTCGCTCTCTTTCTCTCTGCCCTTTACTATTTTGATTTCTCTTTTGTTGTCTGTTGACGCTTTTCCCCTGCTATTTCGCTTGATGGAGCGTAGCGGGAAGAGGTGCCGTGTTTTTATGAACGGAAATGGCTTTTTGTTAGCTGCTGCTGGCTTTATCCCGATTCTCAATGGTGCTCCTTTTTCCAACGGCGGGAGCTAACAATGGAAGAAAAGGGGGCGAATGAAAAAGGATAATGAATGAATGAAAGAAAGAAAGAATGGGGCACGGATGGGCCGACTTGGGGGGGGGGGGGGGGGGGAGGCGCCGGGGATTGATTGATCATGCAATGTTTTCTCAGTCGGTTCGTTCGGCTTATATGATATGATAGGGTGATGATTAACAGGAAACAATGTGCAGGAAGGAGCGGCGGAAGAGATGGGTAGAGGAAAAAGGAAGAGAATGGATCGGAGGGATGGGGGAGGAGGGAGGGAAAGGGAGAGGCGGAGGGGGTGGAAGGAAGGTTGGGTGAGCAATGAATGAATGGGTGGTGAGCGGGAGGGGAGGCGGGGGGGGGGGGGTGGTTGGTTGTGGGGACGATTGTCGAATCGATCGACACGCGGAGGGTATTTGGAAGAGTGGGGGGGGGGGGGGGGGGAGAGGGTGGGGGCAAAAGCGTTGATGGGGTCGGGAGGGTTCACCGGCGTCTGCTACTGCTGCTGATCGTCGTGTCCTTCACGGGGTGGGCGTTGCATTGCGCAAATTTTGTTTATGGGATGGTCTTTTGTGTCGAGAGTGTATTTGGAAAACAAATAACCATTTTATTTATTCCATTTTAAATTGCAAAATCTGAGTGATTCGTACAAAAATGGCCCTTCCGCCCGCCGGGAGAGTTTCGACTGAATAATTCTGCTGGCTGATGGGCAAATAAATGGAAGTTGTCCTCCAAATATTTCACCTCACTTTTCAATTGCCGCCGACCATTCAGTGGGACGGAACACCCAAATAATGTCTTCCAAATGCGATTAATCCGTCCGATCCTTTCCCTTCCCTCAATTTGCTGGTCCAATCCCTTCCCCATCCTTCCCTCTCTCTCTTCCTTCTCTCTTTTCTTTCTCCCCTTCCCTTCTTCCTTCTCTCCGTTCCCTCTTCTCTTCCTCCTCTCTCCCCCTCTCTCTTTTCCTTCTCCCCCTTTCCTCTTCCTTCTCCCCCTTTCCTCTTCTTTCTCCCCGTTCCCTCTTCTCCCCCTTCCTCTCCCCCCCCCCACCCTTTCGTCTCATCCAATCCCCAACAACCACCGCAATTAATCCCATTCCCAGTGAAGGCGAATTAAGGCAAAGTTTGCAGGGTGAGCAACGAACGAACACCCATCAACCGTGAAAACAACACATAACGACGATGAATGAGTGGGGGGGGGGGGGGTAAAAGAAGCGGACGGGGAGGGGGAACCCGATGTTCTGTCTGTACCGTATTTTTAAATACAGTATCCATGGAAAATAAAAGAAAGTCAGTAAAAAATTAACAAATTGGTTTTTAAATGTTACCTCTGACTGACAAAAAGTTGGAGTGACAATTGGGAAAGCGCACAAATTCGAAGTCAACAATGACGGAGTCATCGTGAATAGAATTGAGGGGAATGTGAAGAAACATTTGCAAAAAATGGGTAAAATAAAAAAGGAACTAAAAATGGTAAAGAAAAATACAAAATATATTTTATAAAAAAAAAATTAAAAGCAATCGGAGAATTTTTTATCCCTTTTGATAAATGACTGCTGAAAATGATAAATTTTGGGGCGGAGAAGGAAAGGGTCCTTTGAACAAATGAAGCGATATGCGATGGCTTCGGTTTGTTTGGCTCGCTTTTGGCTTCTCAGCTGCCCCCCCCCCCCCCGTCGTCCGTCGAGTGTCTTGTCCCCCCCCCCCCGGCTCTCATTTTGCTCGGATCATTTCGCATTGTCCCTTCCTTCAAACTCAAATTCAACTGCCATTGTCTCAGCCCCCAGGCAAAAAGACTTCAGAACAGCGAAATTGAGAAAGGGATAAATAGACGAGCAGTGGGGGAGAGACTGTTACATGGAAAGGATGGCATTGGACGGAATTGGCAATGGCCGAACAATGCTGGGAAAGTTAGAAGATTTATTAGGAGATGGCATAGCAAACAAATTTTATTCATGCGGGCAAAGGGTGCATTAGTCCGTCAATTTGGGTCCGACTCGGAGAAAATGGCATCGCTAACGGCACATTCAATTAACGAAATTGGGTCCCCGGGGGAATAAATTTTCGTGACAAATAAAAGGGGTGGGGACAATGGTACAATTTTAATCACTTTTACATTGAGCTGGTGGAAAATTTGTCTGTTATGCAAGGAGATGGCAAAATGAAGAAAAAAACATTATTTCCAATGTTTGCCCATTGCCAATGATCGTTGGCTTTCCCTCCCAACGGATGGCATTTCCTTGGCCGCGTCTCTTTCCCCCGTCCCATTGCCCACCTTTTTTCACTGTGTGCCTTTTCATGCCGACGGTCACTTTCGTCGTCTTCGGCATCCTCCTCCGCTTCTGCCTTTGTTGCTGCTGATGCCGATGCCCTCCCGCGCGGTCCGTCGTTCCCACCTCTCTCCTGCTGCTGTTGGCTCCTCCATTTGCATTTTCCCCTCCCTTTTCCTCCTCCCCTTTTGCCTCTCTTCCGTGCCCTTCCTCCTCCCTCCCCTTTTCTTTTCTCCCCTCTTCTTTCTCCCTCGCTTTTTCTTCCTCTTCCTCGTCCCTCCCTTTTTCTTTTCTCCCCTCTTCTTCTTCCTCTTTTCTTCCGTTCTTCTCTTCCACTGTTTTTGTCCACTGACTTTGCCTTTTCTGTTGTTGTGCTTGCTTCTCACCAATGTAATGTCTTCTTCTGCCCAGAGGGGACCAATTGCCTTGGGCCATCCTCGGACTTTTTTGAATGTGGCACATGGATGAAGACAAAGTTGGCTTTTTTCCGGAACAACCTACAGCCGGTGAACGAGGCCGTCGTCGAAAGTCAAGCGTAAATGAAGCGAATTTTTTGTTGGCGGCGGCTATCATTTATTGATTTGGGTGCTTCTTTAAAACGACAGTTAAAATTTGAGATTAAAAAAGGGCGATATTGTGTAAATGATCGGGGGGAGGGGAGCAGGAGGAAAAGAAGGAGAAATCAGCAGAAGAACGAATGGGGGAATTTGACGAAAAACCCAATAAAAATGGGAAGAACGGCACATTGAATTAATTACACAGCGAGTGAAATAAGACGAGAAAAATGAACGGACAGAAGACGGGAGGAGAGAATAAAATGATCAATTACAGTACCTGCTGAAAAAGAGGGATATTTATGGACGGTAGTTAAAGCAATGGTCAGTTTTACTGCATATAAAACGATTAAATGAAGCCAATTGAATTTTCTGCTGATGAGAAAAGAAAACACTGGAGTGGATTGTACGAAGTGAGGAAAAACGGAAGAACAAGTTGGTGGAGGAACAGCAGGCCCATGAGGAAGAGGAGGGGAGCAGAGGAAAAGTGAGTGACCCCTTCAGGGGAGGGGGGGGAGAGAGTAAGAAGAAAACCGCATCAGAAGGAGGAGAGAAAACAGAGAAAGAAAGGAAGGAAAAGAGCATCAAATTGATGAAACGAATGCATTGGGCAAACAAAAATGAAAAGAAAGAAGCATGGAAGAACTAAAAAGCTGAAGAAGTCAGCCACACGACACCAACGACCGGTGGATGGACGAAAAACTGCCGATTATGAAGGGGGGGGGGGGGGGGGGGGGGGGGGAGGAAAAGGATGGGAATGGCGAACGGACGAACAACGGACGGACGATGACGGGGGAAGGACCAGCAGAGAAGCAAACATCCTCCCCCCCCCCCCCCCGAAGCATTCCCTTCCGCCGTTTATATGCGCGAGTCCAAATTGGCCATGGGGACGGAAGCGCATTTCCTTTGGTCCTTTTGAGTAATGACCACCACAATCACTCGAATTACTTTTACCCCCCCCCCCCCCTCTGTTTCGCCCATTATCTGTCCGCCTTATTTTCCTCTCAGGTTCTCTCCGCTGCTGTCTGTTCACTCCCGCCGAGCACAAAACAACAAAAACACCCCTTCGGCCACTCCTCGCCCCCCCCCCCCCCGGGTCGGCTGTATCCAATGGCTACTGACGACAAAATGTGTTGTTGAATTTTTGACGAGAAAAGGACGAATAACAAACCCAAAAGCACAATTTAAAATGTAGTGCGCGAACTTTGGCATTTTTTTGGGCCCCGCGCGGGAATAATTTCCTGCAAAATTTTCAATTCTCGCTCCACTTTTAGAAAATTGTAAATCATAGCAAAGCTTAAACCGTATTTATAGACTTAATAAATCACATCAATAATCACTCATTTAGGACATTCAGTGAAAAAACGAATTTGCCATTGTATTTTAACGGAGGGAGGGGAGGGGAGGGGAAGGGCGGGAGGAGAATTTGTCACTTTTGCTGAAAAGGCGTAAATTGAACTGGGAAAAGTTGAATGACTTGTCATGGGAAATGACTTCCTCTTGAAAGGTGCCAGCGAAGAACAACCGCCGACGGCGACAACACCCAATTCGCCGCCTCGTCTCCCCCGCCCCACCGTCCTTCGCCTTTCCTCAGCATTTCCACGCTTCTTCCATTCTTTCATCTTATTATTATATTCCGTCGCATCGTGTGAAAGGAAAGGAGGGAATTTCTGCCTTTCCCTTCCTTCCCAAACATTATTTGACGAAGGGACGGCCATCATAAACCGCCGCCGGCCAGGGATACGGAAGAAAAGGCTATTTGGATTGGATCAGCAGAGAAAAGAGGGGTGGGTGAGGGAGAGGAGAGGACAGACAAATGGTCAGTGATCAACGGCAGCAGGTGGTCATTCACAATGGACAGAATGACAAAAAGAAAGGGGAAGAGAATAAGGAGGGGAGATAAAAGGAAGAATTTGCGCAATGAATGCATGTGACTTAGACACGGGAGAGGGAGGGAGAGGAGGAGGCGCCAAATCCTACCAATTTCAGTCAAATACGTGAAAAAGGAATAAGAACGGCAACAAACAACTGAATAAATGGAAGAGAATTTGAAACTGTTTTTTGGAGAAGGCAAATAAGAAAAGGAGGAGAAGGGAATGCGTATGATATCGCCGCGATGGTCGCTTCGTTCGCTGTTCGCCTGCAAAAGCATTTTAACAAATAAAATAACAATAAAAAACAACAAATAATTTATGGGAAACAAGCACACATAGATCCATTAAAAGGAGGGAAAAGACAGCGATAAAGCGTAACGATCACATTAAACAGGGGCAGTCAATTCTATCATTTCTGTCAGAGGAGCGATCAGCGCATTTCTCAAAAAACATTTGCGAGAAAACAATTTTACGACAACTTCAATCATTTTTATGATCACAATCAACAGCTTTTTGCTGTTAATTTAATGCTAATTGGTCTCTTGGTAGTGCTTTTGCACTTCTCCCACCCTTTTTCTTCAACCATTTTGGACTCCTTTTGCAATTTAAAGCGATCGTACGCATCAGACAATGTCAAATTGGGCATAGACCAACTCGCGCACTTTGAAATAACGAAGCATTCCACATAAAAACGGCCCGCTTCGTTTTGTCGAACGCCGCTGGCAACTTATTCACGTAGAGAACGCCGGAATGGAACTCAGCATGAAACCCCTTGGAAGTGCGCAACTGTTTGAGATCTGTCAGCTGAACACAAAATGTTTTGTGCCTTGTCCTTGCGCTTGCTCTGCCGACTAATGTTTCTTCATCATCCGATTCGACGTTCTCGAGCCAGGCATTGCGTCAAACAGTCTCAAGCCTTCAATTAGTGAATGTGGGGAGATTAAACCCAGGTCAGGATGGAATGGCATTGTCACCTGATCCTCGCCGCCTCCTGCTCCTTCTCTCTCTTCTTGCTCAAATGGACCTTTAATTCGACTCCCTAGCAATTTAATTCTCCTCTAAAGATGGGAATTTGTAAAACGCATAACATTTCGCGCATAAAACAAACTCACCTTCACTTCCAATGTGACCATGTTGTTGGTCGCTCTTTTTTTCTTTCGACTCAGCGATTCTGACAATCTGAAAAAACTTCAAATGCCAAAAGGTCCAATCAAATGTTAGCCAACCTTTTCATCGCCCATTTTCCGAGAGCCAATTCTGTACTGTACACCGTCTGACTGTATTGACTTGCAAATTGATGTCATCGAAATTAAACAGTGAAAAGTCCTCAACATTCATGTGTCCGTTTATCCAATCACAGAAAAAGTTGATTTGAACAGATAAGGCAATGCGTCGGTGTGCGGGACATCGCCGTAACTAATGAGCACTGCGTTAATTTGGGGTATCCTCAGTTTTATGGCATAATGTACGTCAAACTGCTCACAAAAAAACGTTAAAGACCTGCAAAAGGTAACATAAAGGACCATTGAACACCAGACAAAGCCTCCAATTTGATGAATTACCTATTCTGACTTTGGAGAATTGTTTTTATTCAAATGATTTTAATAAAGTTATTAGTAATTAGGTAGGTAGTGTAGTTTAGGCAATAACTAAATGAGTTAGCTTTTAATTAAAGCTTATTCTTTGATTGCTTCCATTAGGTATTTTAAATTTGGCGTTTTTACAGTTTCAGAAATTTTTGGCCAAGGTCTTGTTAATTAAAAGGTGTTGAAAAAAGTCAGTTGATCGACTTTCATTTGATGTGTTGAGAGGTGCCAGGAGGAAAAAGCGCAACATGGAAATGTCTATTTCATTTCTTGACTCAATTTTACCTGGCTTTTCTGGAGTCGATAATAATGGGGTTTCCGAGAAAAAAGTTTGTGTTCCAGGTTAGTTGTACAAATAAAAAACTATTTCATTTCCCTTATTCAGGTGAACAATTGTTTAGAGTTTCAGAAGGTTATCACGCGGGAAATGGCTGTTATGAATTTCATGGTTCAATTTGCGCGTCACTTACCGGATTTGTGCACGTTTATTCGCTAAAAGATTCGGTAAAGTTTGGCGTAATTTTCTTGAGTGTTTTTTTAAGCAAAATACCAAGACAAACATCGTCGAAGTGAGGCGAAATGTTGACGAGAGAAGTCATGTGCTGCCATCACAGGGAAAGATTGTTACTGCCAGGGTAAAAACCAAAATTTATGTTTCATGGAGTATTTCTTGGAATTTTTATACATTAGGTGGAGCGTATCACAAATACGTTTGCGAAATGTTCAATAATGTGTGTCGAGGATACAGCCCTCGTCAACGAATTTAACTCCACATTGCGAAAGGAGGATGTGCGCGATAAAGAACGCGACAAGGTATCTTCCTTGGACAAAAAATAGAATTCGCTTTGTTCAGGTTGAATTGCACAAATTTGTCCAACCCGGTGACATTATTTTGGCTCGTGTACTGGGCTATGGCGAAGCACACACTTCTTATCTGCTTACAATCGCTGAGGCTGAATTGGGCGTTGTAATCGGACAAAGTCAAAATGGCGAACGTCTTTTACCGGAAAGTTCAGAATTAATGAAAGTGCCGGGGGATGAATACCGAGAAATGAGAAAAGTTGCGCAACTTCCCGTTATTAGCAAATAAACCGTTATTTATTGAAACTTGGAAATGAAATTTTTGGTTTCAACGCTAATTGCTGCCATTTATTTTCTTATGTTGCTAATCTGAATTTAGTTTGGTTAGTTTAAAATGTTCAACAATCACCTCAACTACTACATGCCGAACTTTAGCTTGCCTCCACCGCCGCCACCACTTCCTCGTCCTTTGAATTCGGCTGTGAGTTCAGTTTTGTAAGCATGCTCATCCGAGTTTTTTAGCGGGTGTTCTTTCGGCCGCATTCTCAGCATCAATCTTTTTATCCTCAGTCTAATGTGCACCCCCACATGAATCCTCAGTTCTTCAATTTAAGCGTCCCGCCGCCGCCGATTGCACAAAATATCGCCAGTCTGATCTCAACAAACATTAACAACTGTAAATTAATTTTCTGTCTTTGTTCATCGTGAGTATATGGTAGTCTGTCTCCGCAGTAGTTTAATAAGTTATATTTTGTGAAAATGTGCATTTTGCTATTTTTTGAGTGAAAGGATTTACTTATCATATAATTTTTAAGTATTTAATTTACTCACAATCAGATCCAACTCGTCATCCGGTCAATGGTACACATCATTTAACCACATCTGAAAGGTTCAGCAAAACTTTTCATAATGGGCGTCTGGAAAACGGACTTGCATCGAAAAGCAATGGCCTATTCGACAGATCAAGAAAGCGATTTCTTGAACAAATTACCAACGAAGAAAGGTGGGTAGTCGAAATTGGGGGCGATAAATTTCATTTCAATGCTCAGAGATGCATGTAATAAACTCATGTCTTTAGATACTAAGCATTTTTCTTAAAGGGTTGAGCAAACATTTTTTATCTAATTATTTTGTACGAAGTTTGCTGTTCAGCACTTTTGGCGAGCTTCGAATTGAATTGGACACAGCCCCAAGAAGTCAACCACTTTCAGGGCTAAGTGCTAACGAAATCGACACTGAAGCTGGTTACTGTAATGAATATTAAAGTAGCCGAATAATTATTATTTATCGGCAGTTGATGAATCACCGAAAAGCAAAGAATCCGGGTGCAGTGAAAATTCACAGGAAAGCATTAATTTGGTGCCTACGAATAACGACAGCGATGGCGAGCATCCCGAGATGGGCCGGAACTGGAGGATGTTGATGCTGTTCAATGGGCTCGTTAAAGACGACGATTTGGCCCCAAATTGCGAAAGGCCTCAAACAGACGAGGGGCGAACTTACCCTGGCATTCAGAAAAAAGAGACCACACAAAAACCTGAGCAGCAAATGGAAAGAGAACAAGAACGCCAACAACTTTTTGAACCTCTGTCGTCCAAGTCTCTGCCGGATAAAAATCTGGAAGTTGCGTCGACTGCGAGTGTCAGCGGACTTAGCAAAGCCATACGCACAAACAATGTGTGGGTCAGCAGCGATCTGTTGGCAAAAATGAAACTGCAGCAGCAGCAAACGATACCCTTTGCGGCAAGCAATTGTGCGTCGAACAGTCACACCATTTCTTCTCCGGTGGCACATGACTCGAATAACCGGCAACCGATCACAAATGAGACAGACTTACGGCAGCTTGGCAATCGGAAACGTTTACATCATAATCGGAGTCTGATCATACTTAAAAATGGGCGTCGCGTGTATGCGGGTTCCAAAGATTGCTTCCAGTTTTTGGAAACAGGAAATTGCCTCAGTGGGGTTTTCTGTGAGTTTGAACACGAAGGGGTAAACGAACACGCAGCCAAAAAAGTGTGTCCAAAGTAAGCGAATTTATTGGAAACTCCTTTGACACTTCTATCTATTGGCAGTTTGATGCGTGGACAATGCCGAAACACCGACGACACCTGCCCTAATGGGCCCCATTCCACCTTGAAAGCACACCAAATGCCCGTTTGCGACTATTATTTAAGAATGTTTTGCAGCAAAGGCAAGGACCAATGCCCCTTTCTTCACGTGAAGCATACGGACGGAATGGACCCATGTGAAGAGTTCAACAAGGGGTGCTGCCAGCAGGGAGTTATGGTTTGTTTGTCAGCTCCAAGTCCCAATTGCTTTTCCCCCACTCAATACGGGTCACTTTTTTAAAATTTTGGCAAAGTGCAGTATCCAAGTCCCATTTAAATTGCAGTGCGATGCGCCTCATCGATACCGGTACTACAGGTGAAGAAATTCAAAATAAACATTTATTATTAATAGAAAATCTAATTTTTGAGTTAGGTCGGTTACATTTTTGTTTTTTAAGGATCAAGGAAAACCAAATGGAACTTCCGAAGCAAAGGTCGGCCTCAACGGTGAAGGTTGTTCCCTCATGCCACAATTTAGCTCAAATCAACAAAACCCTGTCACCGAATCGCACGATAATGCCCATTCTAATTCAACCGACAACCAAAATGATATTCTAAAATGGTTTAGTTAAGAAGAAAGAAACTTCATCATTTTATTTGCCTTTTATATTTGAACAAACCCAACTAAAACACTTACGGGCATTAGAGCCTTATAAGTTTTGTCCACATATTTATATGCTACACAGCACAAAGCAAACATAAAAAACATTTATTTATATATACACACACACACACACACCCAATATATTCTCTCTTTTTTGTCATATTTCGATAAAACGAGTAAATTTTCTTCTTTTACTGTGCCAAAACATGTTCACCCAATGGCATATTGGTCTACTTTATACTAATGATTTGGTTAATTATTAAACTCATCATCCATTGCAGTTTTAATTATCACTTCTAAAAGATCACAAAAAATGCCTCCTGGAATTAGCCGTGAGAATGTGAAAAAACGAAAAACGAGCACTTCCGAAGGGTCGGAAGAGTTGGAGTCGGGCCAAGAGGAGCAACAGGCTCCGGAATTGAACATTGCAAGTCGGCAACGCAGAACGGCGGCGCTCAACTCGCACAAAGCATGGGACGTATTGAAACCCGGAGCGAAGATGCACGGCGAAGGGGAGACAGAACCGAGCGATGCACCGCCGACGGGTGGGTTTCCTTTGTGTGGCTGCTAGTGTTCGGCAAATGCGTTTTTTCCATAACGGTAAAGGCAAAATCGTATAAATTTACTGGACCAAAAAAACCCTTTTTCTGAATTAAATATTCAAAATAATTTTTAGACACGTGTCTGCGCTAATTAGGAGAAAAAACAAATTTGTAAAAAACAAAGGGTCCCTCCCCCCTATGGTTTTTCAAAATCCAAAAAGTGTCACTTTAACATTAGCGCCCATGTGTTTTTTAATCAACAAAGTCAAATATTAGCTGTATATTTTAATTTGTTAAAAGGAAGTTACACAGAAAAGAGGGGGGGGGGGGGGGGGCAGGTGGGCAGTAATGGCGAAAAAAAAATTCAAGCGGTCAATCAAACAAAAAAAAAAACTAACTAGGTGGCTAGGATTTGTTAACAGAATTTGAACAAAAAAAGGCTAAATTTGGAGTATTTTTGAGAGAAATTCTATGGTAAGAGGCTTCCGGCAGGGGATGATTTTTTGAAAATCAAATGAATTTAGAGAAAAAATGAATAAAATGTTGATTTCTAAAATTCCTCTTGTATTTTGTGCTTTGACTCCTTTCTTAACAGGGCTTATTTAATTGTTCGCGATAAATTTTGACGTTGTCGAACTCTAGTGGCTACAGACAATCCCAACAATGACAATATGGGGGAGTGGGAGTTAGTCTTTGTGTACCCACATAAATAGGAAATCTACACTTTTGACTGGAAGAATTGTTTTGCTGAAAATTTTAATTGTCTCAAAGATAACTTAAAACATAATTTTAGCACCAAGAGTTGGGCGACCATCATTAAAACGAAAAACGCCATCAGCATCGTTTGCATCACCAAGCGAAGAAAGTGTAAAAATGGAAATGGAACATTTAACCGAAAATGCAAAAGAACAAACGGACGAAAAGACTGAGGAACAGATGCTGCCTCAAAGGGGAAACCAACGCATTATTGTGAACAGAAAGATGACCGCGGCATCACTGGCAACGACAAATTTGTGGCCACAACCGCAGCCCGCCAAAGACAGAGGACAACTGCAGCTGATAGAGGCAAATTGTGAAGCAAAGTCAAGGTGTTCAAATGTCCATCGCTTTAGAAAGAAGTCGAAAAGCACCAGCAATTTGCAGACGAACCGATGACAAACGCAGAAGAGCCAAGCGATGACGACGAAGAGGAGGAAAAAATATCACAACAGGGAGATCGTGTGTTATTGGACGATCCGAACGATGAGGATTATCCTGAATTTCCGACTCGCGCGGGCCGACGAGGACGGGGCGAACTGCACCAAAGGGGACGCGGAAGGGGCAGTCGCGGCGGAGCAATGACCGCAGGGCAATCACTGCGCGGAACGACATCAACTCGCGGAAGGCCCCGCGGGAGCAGAATGCCAATGGGCGGAGGAGTGATGGGTGGGCGTTTTGCGCTTGGGACAGGCCGAGGCGGTCGAATGCAAATGGTGCAATGGGACGGAACATCTGCCAGCTTTTTGAAATTTGACATATTTTCCCGTTAGGGCTTTTATCCGCCGTCTCGCGCCCCTGCTTTTGGGCCCACTGGAACATTGCCCATTTATTCGCTTCAACCAAGCGGCGGAATAGTGGGCGACCTTCAGTTAAAACCACCAGCTGTACGCATAGTACGCGCAAGGTAATTTTCACGGAAAAGGATTTATTTGTTTTACACATCATAATTGTTTTAATAATGCAAATTTTGCGTTATAATTTTCTTGAACATATAGGCCGGCTGGCGACGTTGGTGCTCACCCGTCGAGTGCGTCTCCCGGTTTTCGTTCTCTAAGTGTCCGAGCGCCGCCAAATTATGGCGAAGAATCATTCAAAATCAACCGTGAATTGGAGAATTACCGGGACAGCATTGTGCACGGAGCATCGGTTCAACAGTTCAATGACATCATCGACCAACTTTTGGTTGCTGATCTTACAATTAAACACATAAATCTTTTATTTTTTTGTTTTAAGAATGAATTGTCTCGTGCTGCTGATGACCGTGACAAACTTCTCGCCACCCATCGTGAATACATTGATCATTTGCAGTTGACCCATTCGGCAGCGCAGGAAATCAAAGACAAACGGTGAGTTGATGTCAAGCTTTGGTTATCTTTTATATTATTCTGTTTGTTTGTTGCAGAATAAAACAACTCGAACAAAACTTGGAACAAATGCAACAAAAAATGATGATGTCATTCAAATATGAACAGTTACAACTCGTCAAGAATAATGTCGAGGTCAATAACCATGAAAAGGGAGGCGACGGGGAACAGGGAGAGCAGAAACAACAGATAGGACACCGTCACCTGCAGCTGAGTCGGGAGGGTGTTGGTTGTATTGCTGGTGACTCTGCTGGAGCAGGCGTGGCGATGGTTGGCCATTCACCGAACCTTTCGTCTGCGCCCTCTCAGCTGGAAAATTTGCATCCTTCCGCAGCTGTTGTCCGCAACACTTTTCCCATTGGCCAAAATCTACCTCAAAATCAACGCGTGAGGGTCGCCGTGGGCAGTGCCATCGAAGGGAATGAAGGCACTGGCCAAATGCAGCACGCACAACGGTATGGCATCAACAGTCCGTATGACGACGAATACGACGATGAGTTGGAGGATGACGAAGAGGTGGGGACAGAGAGTGGCCGAAATAAATGAGAGGGTCCATTTAACTAATGAAGGGATTATTATTATTGCACGACTTAAACCATTAATAACTTGTTTCACCAGGATTTCGATTATGACGAGGGGGACAGTGCTGACATTGACGACGATTTGGGTGCCCAAGTGACCATTTAAATTTTAAGGTGTGTTTCGCCACTTGATCCGATAAATGTTTGTCCTTTGCTGATCATTTTTTGTTTTGTTTTGTTTTCGATCTCCCCATTTCTCTATGTTTCTACTTTTGCATCTATTCCTTTATTTTTAATACAAAATGACTTCATAATGAAACACTTAAGGGATCAATTGCCATTTTTTGGTTTTCATGGTCATTTTGTGTTCTTTCATTCATTTGCACTTCTTCCTCTTCCCAAATGGCTTCTCTATTCTTTGGTCGTACAATCAAAATAAAATATTTGTTTCTTTCAAAGCATCAATTTGTGTTTCTATTTTACTCAAAAAAATTCCCAACAGATAATTCCATATTCAATAAATCATAAAAATTAAAAAAAAAAATAAATTGAGGTTATCCATCCTTTAGTTACTATATATATGGAATGGGTTCGAAATAATCCTCACGCCTAAATTATCACAGAAAAGGGCTTTAAGAATAAAAAAAATTATGCATATTAATTATTAGTTATTATAAATAAATATCTGCATTGGAATAGGCTCGAATAATTCGCTGTTAAATTTTACCGTGCAGGACACTGCCCCAGATTATTACGCAGCGTTAATTCCGGATGAAAATTTGGGACAAATGACGAAAACCTTAGAAAATGTCGGATTAACTCACTCATTCTCTTTCAAAAATAACAACTTTCATTTCATAAGTCCGTTCCATTTGCCAATTACACAAATGAAAGATGACATTTCCCTCCCCCTGGCCCTCTCCATTTTATTAAATTAAAATGTGTAGGAATGCTTTCATTCCTTTTTCTTCGCTCGGCATTCTTTTGTGTGGCCTTTCTTCGTGCTGAAGTGTCTTAAAATTTTATCTCAAAAAATTCATAATTTAATACGCCGCAGATTGGCACTTGTGTTTTTTTCTGGCACTTCTGTTTTTCCCTTCTCTATACCTCTCCTCCTCTCTTTGGATTGCTCTTTATTTTCCTTCTTTTTTCTCTCACTTTCTTTTTCTCTTTTTTTCTTTCTCTTTTTCTCTTCTCTCTCTTCTATTTCTTCCCCTTTTCTCCCTCCCCCCCCCCCTTTTTCTCCCCCTCCTCCTCCTTTTCTCATCGTTGTAATTATCGCCGTTCCCATCCCTTTTCCCGGGGGCTTCTTCGCATATGCCAAACGGCACCTTCTCATTGCCTTTATCCGTGCCACCCATTGAAATGAAAGAGCGCCAAAGCCAAACGAATGTTTCCTTTCATTCAAATTAAGTCCATTTGAGCGTTTTTTCTTTTCTTTTGAGCAAATGAAATTTAGAGTTCAAAACAGGTGGGCAGTGAAGAGTGACCATATGCAATTGGTCGGATTAGGGCCCATTTATAAGGGAAATATTGACACGGTTCGTTAATCATTCTTACGCTTTGTATCCATAAAGTCGGAAGAACTTCGATCAGAGTTTCTATTTTGCCCCAGAAAGTTGTTGGTATTTTTCGGTTTTGGAGATACCGTGGCCGCTTTCCCAATGGTCATTCCGGTGGATCAGCAGTATCCCTTCATTATCTGATGCCGGAGCAGTTTCAATGATAAAAATTTTTAAAAAACAAATATTATCTATGTTTTTTTATAGGCGGTGAATCTTTTTGGTTTTTGGGTGACTAATTAACTGTCCGGCCAATCTTTGCTCAGTTTTACTCTGCCACGGCCATTCATTCCTTCTTGGTCAATGGTTTCGTAGTCATTAGTTTCGTCCTCCCCCCCCCCTCCCTCCGTCTCATTCCCTCTGGCCCTTTTCGAGTGTGAGGGTGGTAATTGCCCTCTCCGACCACTCACTGAAAATGTCTCTCCCCTCCCACTTCATTTGTTCCCATCTTTTCCGCTCCATTTGCTTCACCCGTCCCACAATTTACTTGCACTTACCTGTCCCGAAGGGCTGGCCCCCAACAGGACAATGCCCCGGGCACTTTTGTGCCGTCCCCTCCGCCCATTTTCCGACCTAATTCTCAACATCACCAACCCAAACTTATCGTCATTTTTCTGTGTTTGTACTTGCATACCTTTCACATCACATCATTCAACTCATTTCCATTCGGCATTCGTTGTTTTTTTGGCATTTCTCAGATTCCTCCCCCTCCCCCAGGGCGTATATTAATTCATCGGGCCCATCCCCTCCCGCCCCCCGCCACGCCTTCCCTCAATCTTTGCCACCATTCCCCGTCCCAACCCATTTCCCCCGTGAGAGGCTCAAACAGGCATTGGCTTCTTAAACACCCATTTTGCCATTACTTATTTTTATTTGTTTGTTCCGATCCCCCCTCGTTGCTATGGGCTTTGACTGTGCCTTCGTTCTCACTGTTTGTAATTGCGTGCCATTCAATGGATAGAAAAATGAAAATTATCACTGAATTTTTACCGCTGCTCTTCGCCTGCCTTTTCCCGGCACATTCTTTTGAAAAGCGATGGCATTTTCAGAGAAAACCGCTTTTGTGAGGCGGGGACAATTGAAAGGCATTCATTCGATCGTAAATATTTTTGGATTTGCCTTTCATAATCAATTTATAAATGAATGGAAGATGAAGAAGTGACGTTTGGCATGTGCTCTATTGTCCTCTGCTTCTCTGTCCGCTCTTTGCCCCCCCCCCCTTTTGGTTGGGAATGGCATCCCTTTGCCCGGCACTTCCCTTCCGATGCCGAGGAATAGCCGTCCATGTCCCCCTTCGTCCCCCGCCCCCTTGACTCCGCAAAAAGCAATCCTTGCGAAATGCAATTTCCGAATTATGGCGACGAACAGCAGAGGCTAAATTTGGAAATCGAAAGGCGACATTATTATTTGCTCGTCTTTTCCCATTAAACCACAAATAATTGTTCTCTATGTGCCCACGGATTTATCGTCAAAATTCGTTTTTTTCCGATGGATTGAATCCCTTTCATTTTTGGATTTTATTCTTCGTTATTTCACTGTCAGTTAGTTAGAGTTGTTCGTGTTTGTCTTCCCCCTCTCTCTCTCTCTCTCTCTCTCTGTCATTCATTTATTCTTTTTAATTTTCGCTTCCGGCAATGCCACCCATTGCCTCTCCCCCCCGTGCCAATTCCGCCGCTTCTTCCCCTGCTCTCCCCGCTGTCCCCCGTTCGTCCCTCCTCTCTTCTGATGCGTCTCCACCGCCCCCCCTTTTTTTGCCCCGTGGCGATTTGTCCAGCGGTGGTCGTGCCATGACAAACGGTGCCAACAATACGCCAAACAGTGACCACCCGTCCTCGTCAACTTCACCGCCAACGATAGTCCGACACACTTTGGATAGTAACAGCACATTCCAACAGCAGCAGCAGCAGCAGAAGACGCTGGACCGACGGAAGACATTCCGATGCCGTGGGTCATTGGTAAGTGACAAAAGACAATGAAAATGAATGGTTTAATGAAAGTTATTAAAGTGGATGAAAAAAAATGTTTTCCATAAAATGCAAATGGATTACAGTCATAATTATGCAATGGTAATTAATTGACCAAAAGTGACTACGATTGATAATGTGCTGAGTCGTTACTTAAATGCACCATTTTTACCGCTTACCGCCCAAAATTCGTCATAACTTTTTTCAGAAGCAACTAAATTAAACAATCTTGGTATCATACGATAGCTCTTCATTGGCTCTATTTATTAGACAAATGTCAGCAAATTCTCTTGTAGTATTTTACCAGAGTTGTGAAAATTTTTTCAAAATTTCTTGGCGACAACTTTACTTAAATTATGTATGGAAATTCTATAAAAACGGCGGACTTTAAGAATCGACCTAACACCGATTGGTAATTGGCGAAATAAACGATACATCATGATGGCCATTTGTCTGCTAGTGGTTCCGATATGCGCAAAAGATTTTGGAAATTCAAAGCCACTTGACAAAATCCCCATAAAATGCCGTACCCTCCCTTTCCATAATTAGGGTCCCACGGTCGTCTCGGCACCGTCTGTCGAACACGAGGACTATCGCACTCCAAAGCCGTCGGTGTTTTCAATTGGCAAAAGCGGAAAGAGTTTCGATTTGGGCGGTGAGACGGGCCAATGTTCGGACAACAACGGACTGGTGAAGGTGAGCAATTTGGGAGCACAAAAGGGTGGAAATTGTGAAGAGATGGTCAATTTGGCATAAGAAATGACTGACAAAAATAGAAAATCTTTTTTTATTTGGCACTTAAAAGAAAATAATACTTCGTTTTTGACTATTTCATTAATTTTTAAGCATTTTTATTTTCTTATCCCGTTTATTAGTTTGTCTTCCTTTTATTGACTCCTTTTCACCCTCCTTTCTTTTTTGGCATTTTTCTCTCTCAAGTTGACTTTGGCAAAGTGTTCCTCTTCGAACATTCAAATGAATTTATTCCGCCATTTATTTACATTTTGACATTATTCTTCACTTTTTCCCGTTATCTCTTCCTTTATTGCCCACCGGAGGTGCTTTAAATTGAATTTTCTTTTAACGAAAAAAGTCATCTTCCGAATAAGTGGGGAGAGAGGGAGGAGAGGATGAGACACGAGAGAGAGAGAATGGGAGAGAGGGTAGGGGACGGGAGAGGGAGTGAATATGTGGAGAGAGGAAGGAGAGGATGAGACACGAGGGAGAGAGAATGGGAGAGAGGGTAGGGGGCGGGAGAGGGAGTGAATATGGCGAGAGAGGGAGGAGAGAATGAGACACGAGAGAGAGAGAATGGAAGAGAGGGTAGGGGGCGCGAGAGGGAGTGAATATGGCGAGAGAGGGAGGAGAGGATGAGACACGAGAGAGAGAGACTGGGAGAGAGGGTAGGGGGCGGGAAGGGGAAAGAGAAAAGAGGCAGAGAGAAGGAGGGGAAGAGGGGAGAGAATAGCGCCAGGGGTGGAGGAAAGTCGAACGCAGATGAAAAATGAATGATGTGGAAATGGCAAAAAAAAATCATTAGATGCCGTCCCTGAGGCACTTCATTTAGCGCATTATGTTCCCCCAGAGGAGCACTAATTCAATTAGCATTCGACCCAATGGCAATGAAAGTGCCGCCCGTCACAATTTTCACTCCCGCCCCTCCCAAAGTTGATTATTTCTAATTTTTACTTAATTATTTTTCTTTTGGTCTATTAATTAAATGCAATAGAAAATTTTTTGAGAAATGAGATGAGTTAAATTGATGGAAAGAGCATAAAAAAGCCACAGAAGCGGGAAAAGAGGTGCTGACCGATGAACAGAGAGAATACGCGCCAATATCGGACGACCGGCGACTCGGCGGACAATGCCATGGCACTGTCGCCAATCCGGCACAACAGTCCCAAAAGCAGCGGCGCCAAAGCGCCAAGCCGAATCCGGCGCCATTCATCTATCCACGAGGCGATTTCGCAAAAAAAAAATGAATGGCAAATACCCAAATACAAAGAATAGCAAATCGACCTCTTCCTCCCTAATCAATTCCCCTCCCCCCCAAAAAAACCGAAATTACTGACAACAAATGTATTTGTTTGTCAGGTCAGTGCCGACTTCCTTCGTCTGAATGGCTCACGGCAGCAGTTCCGTTCGCTTTTGGGTCGCAAAAAATTGGGCCAAATGCCTCCCGCGTACACCCAAATTGACTATTGCAGTTACGATTCCGTGGACTCGAACAGTTCGTTCGCGCATTTGGCCCTTTTTGACAACGGAATTCGTTTAGACATCGGCGGAGGTCGCGCCAGCGTAGCCCATCCGCTGATCAAAGTCAGTGATTGGCATGGCACGCAGAGAGGGCGGATGCTTTTTGAAAAGGTGGAAGACGCCGGGGGTGAAACGGCGACGGAAGCGAAGCTGCGGAGAGTGCCGATGGCATCGCCCGTGCTAAAAAAGAAGAGCAACGCTTCGGCATCTGCGGTCGTTCTGATCGACTCGCAGCACTCTTCCGTCGAAAAGTGGTCACATTTACTGCCCGAGAATGGCGGCCCTCCTCAGCACCTTTTAACCTGCGGTTTCCATCCATTGCCGCCGGGCGGCTGTCACACGACGGCGCCGCAGCCGGTTAAACGGAACAACAGCAGGCAAACAATCATTAGTCGCGTCATTTTCGTGCCATTGTTTATGCTCTCCCTCCCCTTTTAAAGGTACGGCGCTCCGATCGATGGGTCCGCCGTCAAAATGGTGTACAAAATCCGCTCACAAGTGCTGTTCCTTTAAAAACAATTTTTATCGTGCCATTGTTTTGTTTCTTTTCCAGCGGTTGTCTGATCGTGTGCGCATCGCTGACAGGTGCCACTTTGGTACTTTTACCCCTTTTTGTGCCCCCCTCCCCCGCATTGTCCGTTCATTTCCTCCCCCGCCCCCCTCCATCCTTTCGCTTTATCATTTTTTATTTTTGCCATTTTTCAGGTGCCTTTTCCTCGCAATGCTTGGCATTTTGCTGATGGTAATTGACACGGAAATATGTGGGCAACAGTTAGTTGGCATTCACAAGGTGTGCGGTGCGCCGTAAGGCGAGTTCACTTTCCAACTTTGGCACTCTCCGCCTTCCCTTAGGCTCACTTCGCTTCTCTGCTCATCCGTTCGTTGGTCCTTCTCTCCACGTTGGCTTTGCTTGTCGAAATTGTAGGCCGGCAAATCTTTTCGATTTTTACACCTTCATTTCTTTGTTAAGATTCATTTCCATCTAAACGAAATTCAGGTGGGCACGGGAAAAATGAAAAAATGATTGGGGGAGAGAGTGGTGAGAAAATAGAGTAATGGGAGAAGAGAGTGATGGGAAAAAGAGAGTGATGAGAGAAGAGAGTGACCGGGAGAACAGAGTGACGCACTGCACCAAATGACAAATAGTTCAGTTGGACTTGGTCGACTGCGGAGCGGACGATTGGCGCGTGGTGCTAAGCTGGCGAAGGATGTGGCAGTTTTGGGCCGAATTTCTGCTCTGCTCAATAATGTGGGTGGGAATGAATTTCTCTTGGAAAAGGAAGACTTTTCATCAGTCATATCCTCCTTTCTGTCCATTTTGTGCTTAATGCCTGTTTTGGATACCCTTCCCTCTGCCCATCCCTTTTTCATTCCCCTCTTTCCTCACCTCCCTTCCCTACATCCCCTCCCCTTTCTCCTCTTCTCCCTTCCCCTCCCTCTCCTCCCCTCCTCCCCTCCTCACCTCCCTTCTTTCCCTTCCGTTCCGCTTTCCTCTCATTTCATCCCCTCCGCCTCCTCCCCCTTTTATTGATGCCCTTTAGCCCTTTGCCCGGCACCGGCACTCTCCGCTGGTCCTTCGTCGAACCTTCCCGTTCGTGGTCACCCCACCACTCCACGGCCGACGAGCGAAGTGTGTACAACGTGCGCGAAGTGCCGTTGGACGTGGTGCTGTCCCTGCTGATGCTCTCACGCGTTTACCTCGTCGGCCGATGGCAAGTGCTGCACAGCAAACAGTTTCAGGTGTTGCCACTGCGTTTGCTTTTTCCATTTCGGTTTATTTGAGGATGCGTCCACGCGCACTTTGGCTGCTCTGAACCGTATCCAAGTCAATTTCGCCTTTGTGCTCAAAACCGGTCTTTTCTTTTTCCTCCTTTTCCCGCCTTTTTCTTCTCTTTTCCCCTTTCTTCTTCCTCCTTTCTCTCCCGTTCTTTTTTTTCCCCTTTTTCTCCCTTTATTCTCTTTTCCCCCGTTTTCTTCCCTTTCTCTCCCGTTTACTTTTTTCCCCTTCCCCTCCCAATTTTGCAGTGCTCGACCAACGTCCAATGCTTTTCCTATCAATTTTCCTGCTGACCTTTTGGCTTATCACCGCTTGGTCCTTCGCCCAATGTGAACGCTTTGGCCGTGACGAGGACGACCCGTTCATTTTATATTCCAACGCCTTGTGGTTTATCGCCATCACTTTCAACGGCAACGGATACGGTGACATTGTGCCAAAGTCATTGGCCGGTCGACTCATTGCCATTCTCGTCGGGATTAGTGTGAGTAGGCATGCTACAATCTCGGGGATTACCGTATTTGTTTGTCATAAGCTTTGGCTACCGTACCTTTGGCCGTTTGTTTTGCCATTTTCTTGCTATGCCCTTCCCCTTTTTCTCATCCGCCCCTTTTTTAGGGTGCCGTCATTTCGTCCATTTTGATCGCAGTGATTTCGCGCAAAATACTCCTATCCCAAGGCCAAAAGAACGTCAACAATTTCATGAATGATTCGCGACTGACATTGGCACATAAACACGCGGCGGCACGCGTTTTGCAGAAGACATGGCACATTTATCGCTGCCTGAGGAGCAGTGACGCGCCCGACCATCAGCTGAGACGGCACCAGCGGAAGTTCCTCAACGCGATTCACCAATTCAGACACATCAAAAACAAAATGCGCTCCTTCGGGGAGAACAGTTCGGCATCGATCCAACAACTTAGTCGGGTGGGCAATGGCAAAATAAAAAAGAGAAGGGGGGGGGGACGGCGAAATTGAGAGGAGATATGCATGAAGCCAAAGCTTTTAGGGTAAATTAGGCCTTAATAAAAATTTTTTAATATAGTAACAAATGTTGCTTTCTGTTCAGTTAATGACCGAAATGCATTCGCACACGCAGCGCCTTGCGCTTGCTCAGGAGGAAATGCGTGCCCAAATTGAGGTGTTGCAGCGCGCAATGCGCAACCATTTCACCCAACAGCAACAACAACAGGAAGAGCCGAACGGAAGCCCAACCGATGGAATTGCGTCGTGTCGACGGCACAATTTCATCGGCACAATACCGTCAATTGACCGGCCGGAAAGCCTCGCACAACAACAGCAGGGAATTGTTGGCAGTTTTTATCCGGTAAATAGGAAGGCGGGGGGGGGGGTGGAAAACTGAATTGGACTAACAATTTTTTTAAGAGAAGGCAATTATGATGATGGATGCAATTAGCAAACTAATTATTGTAATTTGATTGCCAGTCAGTTCCGCCGATTGATTTGTTATACGAGGTGCACCGCATTGTCTTTGAATCTATTCATTACACCCCTCATTATTATTTTTTGTTTTATTCCAAATACAATTAATTTAAATGCCTTTTCGTTTTCATCAAATTATGAACAATGACAATAAATATGAAATTCCTTTTAAATATTCGTTGGTAAAAGCCACGCCAATTCGTAATTTGCAAATTCCCCCGTCAGTGCCTAATTTGCAAATGTCTTTTGCCCACGCTTTTGCCTAATTTGATTTGCCCAACTCGCAAAAGGCTCTTCGGGGAAAGCATTCTCTGTGGCATCGAAAAACTCGGTCAAATCCATGGAGAGCTTTTCTTCGTAGGAAAAAGCCTGAGCCAACATGTCCTCAAATCAAAACAACAAATCATTGCAAAAAAAGGCCCGCAGGAAGGAATTATTGATTAAATAAAAAATAAAACAAAATGAACCTATTTGTAGAAATATTCTAAAAAAAAAAAGGGACGGGAAGCGACCAATACGCTATCCGACAGTAGTGTAGTATGGCGCGATAAAATTACAAATATTATACAAAAATGGAGTGTAGGAAACTACATTTTTGTAGTTTTATCGTACCTTAGTGAGGAAAAGCCCCCCCCCCCCCCCTTCTCTCTACCGAATTGTATCATTTCTTTTTCGTGTTGTCACCCATTGTTACCAATTTGTCCAATTGTTTCACTGCCTTTGCTTCCGCACTTTGTCCCTCGTCGTATTCTCTCCACAGATTTTTCCATTCTCCGCCCACCGTTTGGGGTAACCAATTCGAAATGGTCTCAACAGCCTCAAATATTGAGTATTTAGCACATCTTTTTGTTTATATTAATCATTTTGCACCTCTTTTTCTCTTCTAAATTTTTCTTCGTTAGATACGCCGCAGTGGGGGGTAATATCTGTATGGGTGGTGAGAGGGAGAGGTCAAAGAATAATGAAATGGCACCCGCACCCCCAATTATTGCTTCGCCAATGTCATGGATCAAAGCCATCCGAATGCATTTGTCAATGTCCAAATCCGTACGATGCGCAGACAAAGTCATTGCTTGAATTAGAATTGCCCTAATCAGTGATAATTATGGCCCGTGCTTGTAAGGACAAAGAAAACGCTAATTTCCAAAAAACCGACAGGCGCCGCCCAAAAATGTAATGATCTTTAAAATTGCTATTAATGTTAAGGAAATTTCCCAATTGTCAAGAAAGGGATTCAAGTATAAAATTTGCACGATTATGACAAGGCCATATCTTATCAAACAACGGACAAACCCAAAATAGCCATCCGGTACATGTGCGATGCAACTGTCTCGGGCTCAGAAATACCGACGAGAACCCAACCTTGGAACAAATAGGGTACAAGGTGAAATTTAGTGTTTTCTACTATTTCCATAATTTAATTAAATCGTTCAAATGCACAAATAAATCAAACACACCAGTTCGCTTTAAGTGCTTTAATTTGTCAATGGCATCCAAAAGACTGAAGATATCAGTGGCACTCGGAGGAAGAAATTGCATTATGTTATCAAAAAAGAGATTATAAAAAAACAAAATGGACAAAAATTTTGGGAATGTCATCCATTTTAAGTCACTGTTATTTTACAATATCGAGTTAAAAAATAATAATTTAAATTTGACATTGGACGCTAAGCTTCGCGAATCGCCCTCAAACGGATGATTTCCTCCTCCAAATGCTCAATTTCGCTCATAATATCCGCCTCATCGTCATAAGACGTACCGTCGCCGAAGACATCCAAAGCACCGAAGAGAAATTCGTTCAAATGGTCCTCAAGTAAATAAATATTCAGTAACTTCTGCAATCCTTAAAAAATGATAACAGACCTTTGCTTGAAGAAGAATGATATCGTACCGTCCATTTCGCAAAAAAGAACCGAACACAAGACCCCGCAATTGTGCAAACTGTTGAGTGTCGGTCGACTCGGACTTATTCATCTGCTGATTGAATAGCGACAGCAAATACGTGTCTATAACGTAAGTCCAACACTCGAGAAGGAGGGAACGATCTGAAGACAAAAATAGAACATAAACAGTAATTACAAAAAATAAACTTACACATTTCGATTAAACCATTGCAGGTAAATCCAAACTCTTGAAATTGGAGCTCAGCCAACTTGAAACTTTTTAATTTGTCTTTTTTGGCGTTTTTACTCGATTTGGGCGTTAATTTTTCCATGAAGTAACAAAAAATATGCAATAATGAATATATCTTGAACCTAAAACTACTTAGATAAAGGTCTGGATCAAAAACACAGACAAAAATATTATTTTTCATTAGAAAACTAATTCACTTTATGAGTCGAATCGGTTTTTTGTGAGTCCAATGAGTCAAATCCCAATCATTTTTAATCAGAGTTCCCAGATGTCCTTATTTCTAAGGATTGTCCATATGTGAGACTAGGATCCTATTTTGTCCTTTTTTTCTTATTTTGAAAAAAAAAGAAAATTTTAATACTTTTTACAATTTTTGAACCAATTCTTTAGTATGTTTACTTTTTCCCGGCGGCGCCTATCAGCACCGCCGGACATTCAATCCTTTTGGAATTTTTCAAAAAAGGAAACAAAGGGAAAATTTTAATAAATCGGCCATAAGTTAGCAAAATTTTCCCGGTGACGCCTAACAGCACCGCCGACCCTTCCTTAAAAATAAATCGTTGATGTAAAAACAATACGCCATTTAAGTGTAAACCCAGAATGTTGTTCTTATAGCGAAACAAATAAACAAAATTATGCTTCCCAAATCGCAATCAAACGCAAAAATATTAGACCAACAAAAAAATGGTTTTTATTTTCTAAGGGAGGTAATTTAGGAGGTGATAAGGGCTGTATTTATTTTGTGCCATTTCTTTATGTTTTTTTCAATTTTCTGAATAAAATATGCAAAAAAACCATGAAAAGGTCACAAAAATCGCCAAAGAATTAAAATTCCAAAAAGTAAGAACTCAAAAAAAGTCAAATAAAAATAAATGCTAGAAGCAACAAACAAAGCTCAAAATACCTATGTTTATCTAGGGCTACACGTCAAAATGTCCAATGGCCAAAATGCCAATTAGCCAAAAGGGTTAATGAAAATGTTCCTCTTGTAAAATGATAAGCCTACAAGATAAAAAATTGATTTGGGTTAAGATGAATTTTTTTTTTAATTTAAAGACGGTTAGAAAATCTAAATATTTCCTCCTGTCTTTTAGTGTTTAAATCTTTAAATGTTTGTATTCTAGCCGTCAGTGCACGTTTCGGCGCCAGAGAATTTTCAGGTGCCATAACTTTTTCTTAGGCAACCAAATTTTTTGAAACAAATGTCTTTCGAGTGCAGCTTGTGATCTAGGTCTTAGATGGTCAAATAGGAGACATCGTTGATAAATTTAATGTGGTATTAATACAACAAATCGTTTAACTTTAAAACAATTGTCCAAATCGTATATTTTGTCGCATCGCACTTTTATCTCGTTTTGCCGGTGTTTCAGGCTATGTTCCGGCAGTGGGCTTCACTGATTCACTCGCTTTGACTAGTTTCAACTTCTGTTCTTTGCCACTGACCAATTCAATCGGCGTTTGATTCCGTCTGTTCTTCTTCTCGATACCGGCCCCGGAACGTACCAAAAGCAATGCGACATCCATCTGCAATATTTTGGTTGTCTGCCGACTGTTGGTCCCGCCCTACTCACCTGTTGGTCTTCGCATGCCAAGTGCAATGCCGTGTCACCCTCCCTATTGGGCAAATCAATGTGCAATTTCTTTTGGTATCCTAACAGCAAATTAACAATGCGATGTCGACCCTTAATAATTGTCAATAGTAAATGGATGGTAAGCTATGTTATTTCGTATTTGTATTAGGTAATCAATTTAATTTGGGTTTTTTGTTTGCCTTTACTCGCCTGCGATGCCGCCTTGTGTAAAGGAGTCGTCCCTTAAAATAAATTATACAATAATAATCACATGCATTTTTTCTCACCCCTTTCATCCTGCACATTCAAATCAGCCCCATTATCAATTAATAATTTTGCGATTGCAAGGTGATCCTTTGAGCATGCAAAATGCAGTGCCGATTGGCCTGTGTTGATGCTAAAAATTAAAAAATAGAACAGCAAAATAATGTTAATAAACAAACAAACAAATTATAACAAAATATTCGAATGAGAACACAATGCCGCTTACCGGTGATTGATGCCAATTTGAAAATTCATCAGATGACGAACAATTTCAAGCTGGCCCGACGAAGAGGCGATCTGCAACATCGTCCAGCCCGAGTCATCCTCTAAGTGCGCGAGCTCCGGTTTCGCCTCGAGCTCACGACAAACCAAGTCAAAATGTCCTCCTCCGGCGGCATAATGCACTACCATTCGTTTAGCACTATCAGTGTAACGCAAAAGCTCGGGATTCTCACGCAAACACTTATCCGCGTCCACAAATTTTTTCTTGTGAAGCAAGTCAACTAATTCATTGAATTGGACAGCTTTCAAATCCATATTTCGGAATTAATCTGATATGAAATTAATTTATTAATAAAAGCCCCACTAAAATTTTCTATTACATAAGCAATTTCAGTTGTGATTTCAAGATTTTTTAAATCCTCATTTGGCATGAAAAATCCATTTAACCATCAAAAATAGCGAGCGAACAAATCATTTAACAAGCATATTTTTCGTCTGAAATTATCAATGTCATCAATTTTTTGTCATTTATAAAATCATAAATTTTTGTACACTCATTTGGAAAATTTAAATGATTTTTAAAGAATTGTAATTGTAAATGGTAATTTTAGCGAAAAAAATATCCATTTTTGAATAATTTCTAAATTTTCCCCTGCGGCTCCCATCGGCACCGCCGGCCCTTACTTTCAAAAATAAAAAAATGAAAAGTTTCATCATTTCAAAACCGAACAGCTGAAAAATACTACCATAGGGAACAAATATAGTAAAACATTGATTTTGTTGAATCAAAAAAGCTATTTGTTTAAAGCCTTGGAATCGCGTTTTAAAAAGAAAAAAAGGGATAAATAGCCTATCAAAAAAGAAAATTAATTCGAAGAAAATAATATGAAAAAGGCGTTTACCTGCTGTGATGAACAAATAACAATAATAATTATTCACTTTCATTTCAAAAAATAACAAAACCAGATGTAGAATTTAAGATAACGATCTTTAAGGTCAATCCAAAATGTTATGGCCCTTTCATTCATTATTTTCATTTTTCACACACGGCTACCGGTCCGAGTGCCGAATAGAACAAAAAAAAAATTCTGAGTTCCGAATGACACAAAAAAAGCCAAAATGGCTTTTGTTTAAAAAATGAAAACATAAAAGCCTAGACCTAGTCGAGCTTAAGCCTATGCCAAAGTTCAGACCTAAACTAAGCCTTAATTATAGAGTAGTGTCAGTTTAAAAAAAGCATTCGGAACTCGGCCCTTTCGGCACTCGGACATTATTTACACTATTCGGCACTCGGGATTTCGACACTTGGAGCGGAAGCGTTTCACACTACTTAGATGAAGAAAATTTAAATGCTTTAAATTATAATTAAAAATTAATTTTAAGTGTAAAATATTCAGTACTAAAAATAAAACAAATTTCTTTTTATCAAATTTGTAAAAAAAGGGTTACTTAATTACTCATTGTATTTTTTTTTTAAATTTATTGTTACTGTCGAAATTATAATTTTATTGGTCCTGTCGAATTCAATCACTGTCGGAATCACCTAGCACGTATTTTAATTTAAGCTTAGGATGCGTTTAGCTCTATTTTTTGTTATCAAAAATTTTTTCATTAAAATGCAGATGTATCCGCGTATGGATATGACCAAAAATTAGGACGGATACAGACGGACACGGATATGAAAATGTGTATCTATGCACACACATGCGAAATTATCTTTTAAATCAATATTTTCATTCACGTCAAGATAACCTCGACCGGCATAAGGATAATTTTCTGGACAAATTGCATTAAAAATAATATTTTTCTGCAAAGTTTTTTTGTGTGCCTCTTAAATTTTCATGGTGAGTATGCTAGGTCAAATTTTCAGTTCGATTGGACCACTGTAAGTATGAGACGTTATAAAAAAATGTTTTTTTTTATCATAATTAGCGAGTGAAATAAAAAATTAATGAGACTCGCACAAGTGATAATGGCTATTCGTTTATCAACAAAATAAATGTCGATGTGTTGTAATGAGCAAAGCAAAAATATTTTACAGTTCAAAATAAATCAATTTTTTAACTTTCGTCGTTTCTTTCAATTTTTTTATGGAGATAAAATACCTAATACCTAGGTATTAGACTTGGACAGGACCTGAATTTTCAAGAACGGGACCGGGTATCGCCGGGACCATGATTTTCAAACGGGAACGATTCGGAAAAATTCTATTTTTCTTTACAGACCCCAATTTTTTACCAGTGCTTATTCAGAAAGAAAAATGACATCGCATCCTAATCCTTCCAATAATTCCTATAAAAATAATATTAATGAACACACACCACTGCTCAGCACAAGGTGAATTCATTGGGCCAGTATCGTTTCAGTGCCACCTAAAACAGCACATAGAGTTCGAATTATACCGAATCATGGATTTTGTTTCACTAAGAAAAAGTTAAACATCCTAAAAGAGTCTGGTGCCGAAATGCCCCCGACCCCAAATTCATTTACCAAGATTTGTTTAAATGTAAATGTATACTCAGGGTTCGCAGATGAAAATTTTCAAAATAATCATTTTGAAAAAAAAATAATTCTAAAAGGAAGAAAAATCAGTAAAAAGCATCAAATTTTTGAATTCATAAGACTCGAGTCGGTGGTGCCGATAGGCGCAACCGGGGAAAATATTGAAGAAAATTTGAGTGTATTTTGGTAACAGATTTTGGACCAAAAAGCTTTTGATGACTTTTATCAAAAAAACCACAAACCTCAAATTTCCCAAAGAACCCCAAAAAAACATAAAAATCTCATATCAAAAAAAAAAAATAAAATAAAAAATCATCGTGACCCTTTAAATCGTCAAAATGATGATAAATCATCACTAGGGATGGTACTTTTAGTCAAATTACTTTTTTTCTGCTGACCTGGAATGGCTTAAAACATACGTATTTTTAACTTTGTTTGAAGCTTCTAGCATGTATTTTTATTTGACTTTTTCTCACTTTTTGAAATTTATGATTTTTGTGAATTTTTCATGACTTTTTTTGAATATTTTACTCAGAAATCGAAATTTTCTCGTATGAAAAATACCATAAAATGAACCCCTAAAAATCGACCTTTAATTTTGAAAAAGTTACCCCGGAAAAATTTTCTAAAAAATTGCTCCTAAAATTTAGTTTTATTTTTCCTAAAATTTTCATTTTCAAAAAACCTCATATGCCAAATATATTTTTCAAAAAAGCATCCAGTTCATTTTTTAAATTCCACAAAAATACTCAAAAAATGAAAATAAATACTAGATCTGGTATTCCTGGTTTATGTGGGGTTGGAAATCTTTTATGGTAATGGATTTTGAAGGATAGAAAATACAGACGGACATTCTCTTTGTTCGCTTATCCCTTCAGTTATATAAGCACGAAAAGGCTGTGACACCCCCGTTTGGTTCTTTCTACGCTAGTTTTGATGAAGGCGAGAGGGTTAAAAAATCAATTTACCCCCTTTCCCTCCGCCTTCCTCACCCTTACATTCGGCTGTTCGTCATATTTCACACACCTTTCATTCCTTGTCCCTTTATTGCACAATTCTTTTGGCCATGAAAAATAGCCAAATTCATTCATGTTAAAATGCATCATCCTCTTACTAACAATCATCGCCATTTGTGCTCTTTTGAATCAAGTTCATTGCCCTCGGTACTAACTGAACCGTTGCCTTCGTCTGATCCTCAAGCTGATGATGAGAAGAATTCAATTGTGCTCGGCACTGATGCACAACTTTCCTTGCAAATGGCTACTTCGCAGTCGGTAGAGCATTTGGGACGACGACCGCGAAGACGGAATGGTGCTCAAGCGAGAAATTTGTCAAGAAAGCGTGGAAAAAGAAGGCGTACGCACAGTGACACCGATCTTCGTAAAATGCGGTGTCGTTTTCTTTTTTATCCGACATATTTGTTTTTTACTGAATTGATTTGATTAAGACCACTCATCCTTTCTCCTTTTATGCCCACAATTGCAACACAAGTTTCCATCAATAGTCAGCAGGAGAGGCATCGAGCCACAACAAATGCGTCCGTTATTCCGCCCTCTTCATTTTCCCAACCACAAATTGTGACTAAAGCCAAAGTAATTGTTCCGCGAATTGTTGGAGGACCACCGGAACGTGGAGACTTTCGTTTGGTTGGGCAGGCCAAATATGGAGCATTGCCCGAGTCGACGACAAATAAACAAGTTACAGTCGGAAATGTTGTGACAAAAGCACTTTTGGAAAGCGAATTGGAGAGTGCCGATGAGGACGAAGAGGAAAGGTATGGACGGACAACAGATGTTCGATGTGTTAATTAATTATTAAACAAAAAACAGGAATAAGATTTTGTTTAAGTGATAGTAGCAGCACAATCTCCTCGTCGTACACACGCTTCTCTGATTTGACCAAAAAGCAATGGGTTACTATTGCAATGTTGGCCATCGCAAATTTATGCAGTACGGTTGCGTTCAGTTGCATTGCTCCGTTTTACCCGGGCGAAGCTAAGCTAAAAGGGTAGGTCATGACGTGTTTTTTGTGCGAATTAGTTTATTCAGAATGTCAACCTCGGAGATTGGCTTGGTCTTCGGCATTTTCGAACTCGTTATGTTTGTTGCTGCGCCAATCCTTGGCAAATATGTGCGTTTATCTCAGTTTATTTTTTCTTTATTTTCATAAAGATAAGTAAAGATGGATTTTATTGGATCAAAATTGATGTTCACTGCTGGGCTTCTGATTACTGGTTTAACTGCAATTGCATTCGGGTATTAACTTTTTTGTCTATTTCCAAATTTTTGGAATAAATGAATTTATTTAGGCGAATTTTGTGGGGAAAAATAGAATAATTATTTTTCCTTTTTTGTTGACAGTTTTTTAAATTTGCTCCCTGGTGGTAATGCCTTTTTCTTCGCCTCTTTGGTCATCCGCTGTGCTGAAGCTTTGGGCGATGCATGTTTTGTGACCTCATCCTTCGCAATAAGTGCCAAATGTTTTCCCGGTCGGATTGCCACCATAGTTGTATGGACTTTTCCTTCTTCTTTTTTTTTTAACAAACAGTGTTTCTTTTCAGGGAATTATGGAGACTTTTGCGGGTCTTGGCTACACTGCGGGTCCAGTCATTGGGGGTGTTTTATACGAATATGGCGGATTCCAACTTCCTTTCTTGGTTCTTGGCTCCGTTCTAATAATAGCATCGTTGCTCTCCTATTATCTTATCGAGAAAATTGAAGGTTCTTTGTTCAAGTTTATGTAAAATAATTAAAAACAATGCTTAAAGATGAGCCCACCGAAGATGCCATTGGAATGATAAATATGCTCAGAATACCGGTCATTTGGCTGATGGTGTTTGCAGTTGTGATCTGTGCCATTTCACTTTCATTTTTTGACCCAACCTTGTCCGGCCATCTCTCCTCGGTCATTATTTTGTGTGCACCCCAAAATTTTGCCGCCGAAATTTCGCCAGGAAAAATTTCTCAGTTGAAAAACATAAATAATCGTTCAACAACAAAACCAGGTACTTAACTGTTATGGAACTACAAGTCAAAAATGCGTGACTCTTTTTTGTGTGAATTCCTCTGGCGCAAAAATTTTAAAAATCGTCGAGCAGGCCCCTTTGACAAAACTTAGCTCAAAATGTGGCATTTATGCCTCCTAAATAATTGTGGTGCATAGATTTGCAATTCTACACGCCCTTTTGTTGATTTTATATATTTTGACTTGTAGTCGCATAACAGGAAAGTACTCAAAACCAAATGTTCGAGCCTTAATTTTTTTCTTCAAAAAATTACAAAAAAACCGAAGAAATTTACAAAAAAAACTTGAAGAAATTTCACAAGGAAAATTTTTTATTAGTTTTTATTCAAAATTTTCAATTTTCTTCCCGGCTAAATTTCTGGCGGCGAAATTTTGTCCTGTTCCGATTATTTTCTCGGAAATGTTTTCTAGCATTTCGCTTTTTTAGTTTAATTTGTCCACGACTATGATTGGCTTAGTTTTTCTGCTCTGTGGCGGTTTCTATTGTCTAACTGCTCCGCTGTGGGGCTTAATCCTTGACCGTTGGCAATGTTGTAACAGTCTAATGCTTTTCGGCTCAACAATCACCATTTTTTCAATGCTTTTCGTGGGACCATCTCCTTTCATTCCTATTGAAAAGTGCGATTTTGGAGTCCTTACAATTATTATTATTTTTCGTTGTAAACAGTTGATGCTTTATAGAAATCTCGTTCTGATCGGCATTTCCATGGCCATTCTTGGCATCGCCGCGGGTGCTCTTTACATACCGACATTTCAACGATGTTTAGACGCAGTCAAGTCATATTTATTTCGATTATCGCTTTATAAAATTTTGATCTATTTAAGGGAAAACGGTTATGATGATTCCTTTCAAACATACGGATGTGTATCTGGGGTTTTCCAATCGGCCTTTGCATTTGGGTTATTTTCATTTTCACCTCGTACTTTTTTATATTTGCTCAATTCAGATCTTTCATTGGTCCAACACTTGGTGGTTGGGGCGTTGAATCAATCGGGTTTCCTCTCACCACTACAATCATTGCCGGCATTAACATAATTTTTGTGAGTTTTTCAGTTTTCACTTGGTTTAAATTGTCTTCAATATTCATTTCTGGAAATGTTAGCACTCCCGTAATCGGGTGGGTGGGGGAGGGGCGAGTCAAAAAACCTTCCCTCATAAAAAGAAAATGTTTCTCCGGTCCGCTTAATTCTGATTTTTTTTTGCGGGGAGGCAAAAAATGCATCTCATTTTAGACTAACGGTTTTATCGAGAAATCGATTAACTTGACGGAAGTGTTTGTTTCAGATTTTTGCCTTACTCTGTTTTATCATCACAAATCGCTTAATTGGCGCAACTCACGCTTCAGACGCTGAATCAGCGACAAAAGAAGAACCGTCTTCCCTTGAAGAAGCTTAAACATTATCAACTTGTTTTGTTTGTATCTGTGCATTTAAAATCTGCTGGTCATATGCATGAATTTTGTTATTTTTCTCAATTTTCCGTCAACTTTAAATTTTTGTTAAAATTAAAATATAACTTTTGTGTTGTTTTGTTATTTTTACATTAATACTATTATTTTTAAAACTCAAAAAAAAAGTTAGCATTTTTATAGGATACGATTTAGAGCAAAAAATAAGAATTGTTTAGATATCATAACACAAATTATTATTATTTTAAATGTTTCCGAGTTTAGTAGCCAATTTGGGTTTGAGAGATTTCAATTCGATGGATTATTTGCAAAAAATCCGTTCCACCGTTGCCGCTCAAGTTCACTCTGTCGCTGCGCAAGGTTAGCCAAGCGCTTCCTGGAAATCCGATTTTTCGTGAATACACAATTGGTTCTCAAATCGGAAGTGCCGGTCCCGGACTCTGTTGGAAAATATTCGGTGGAACCAAAAACACGACTAAAAAGGTGCGTTGGTTTCCGATTCTCACTTTTTGAGTTAGTACAGGTTGCTCTGCAAGGCCAATTTCCTGGTAATAGTATACCATCATTTCTGGAAAAATATAAGTGTAAACACCTTTACTGGACTAGCGATCACGTTTCTGACATCCTTTAGCGTTGGACAATAAGTGAATTATTTGGGGGGGGGGGGGTGATGAAATTTCGGAATTGTTTTTTAAAATATTTATTTTTGAAAAATGTGTGGAACAAATTTTACCATTACCAATTCCCTAACCTTATAATACTTTGTCAGTTTTGGTCACCAAATTTTTCAGGAAGTCGCCATTTGGCTGTTTGAAAAGCGTCAGACAGAAACTTGGACATTAGCGAAAAAAGAGGAGTTCCCGGAAATTTTGAAACGGGGCGTATGTCAGCTGACGCGGCTCAGACACCCGCGCATTTTGACGGTGGAGCGAGCGTTGGAGGAGTCGCGCGACTGTTTTGCATTTTGTACTGAAGTAATTCATTGAATATTGTAATTGTCTGTCAGAAGGGGAACAAATTGTTATTGTGGCACCCATAAATTAATTGCATTATCACTGGTTAAGCCAATTTTCGCGTGTCTGGCCAACTGTTTTGGCGATTTGACCAACGTTTCTTCCCCTCCATCCCATTTGAAAGAGTTCGAACTGATGGACGTGGAGAGACGACATGGACTTTATCAGGTGTCAATTGTAGTAAAATGATAAAACGTCAAATGTTTAATAGTTTCACACTTTTTCTTTTTGGCTTACAGGTTGCCGAAGCGTTGGCTTTTCTGCACAATGACACAAAAACTGTGCATGGGAATGTATCTCCCTCTTCCGTTTTGATCAATTCGAAGGGCGCTTGGAAATTGGGCGGGTTGGACTATTGCATTTTGGGCGACACATTGACGCCGGGAAAGGTTCGAATTCACAATATTTTTATCACTTTTGTACACTCTTTTTTAATTAATTAAGGTGAGTTTTGCCGTTCCTGGATGGAGTCAAAACGAAGTGTCGGCACTTAGTCCCGATTTGGACTATGTCTCTCCCGAACTTGCTGAAGGCGTTCGCTGTGGCACTTTCGTGGACATTTTTTCACTTGGTGTTCTGTCCTTTTCAACATTCAACAACGGACAACCGCTTTTTACAAGTAACAATTCGTTTGGACTCCACCGAGAGAATCTTAAAAAGGTAAAAATTTAATAGAGAAGAGCGAAGGTAAGGGACTATTGTATATCCGATGCTCGGAATTAGTAACCTGAATACATAATATTTTGTCCCGGAACTTTACTGATTTTATTGTGATAATCACTACCCGATTCAAACTCAGAAAAAATAGTACACCCCTAAAAAAACTGACTTTCCCCCCCCCCAAGACCTACCTCCTCCAGACTCAAATCCTGGATACGTCCCTGACCTTAGACACTATTTTTTTCTTCATTAGGATTGGTTATTAACAGATTTTCACAAAATGACTCAATTTTGGGATTTGAGACCAGGGGGGGGGGGGGGGGGGGAGGAGGAAGGAACGCAATTACTCTAATTTTTATTTTGTGTTTATTTCAGCTTAAACATACCCTCCAAGCAGTGCATTCTGTTGTGCCCGAGTCTTTTGGTGAAGACATAAAAATGTGTCTTAACGAAACGCCTGAGCTCAGACCCGACGCCATCCAATTCACCAAAGTCAGTGCCCATCCCTTTTTCTGACAGATTTCCTACGGTAACGTTCAGTTGTCCTATTTTGAACATCCGTTGCTGAAAACACTCAGCTGTTTGGAGCAGCGTTCGGCCATGGACAACACACAAAAAATGCAATTGTTTAAAGGCCTTCCCACAATTTTGACACAATTTCCCAAAGTGTGTTTTCTTTTGAACAAATAATTCTCTCCGATTTTCCCCCATTTTTTAGCGCTCTTTGCTCCAAATGGTTTTCCCGCATTTGGCCTCCGAATTCGCCACTCCTCCGCTCATTCCTTTCATTTTGCCAAGTGTTTTCCTCATTATTGAGCTCACTTCCCCCGATGAATTTGTCTCCTCCGTTATGCCTTCTCTTCTGTCCGTCTTTCCCATTCAAATTCCTTATCAGGTGTCCAACCCAAACGCATTTTATTTCTGAATTTGCTTAATTAACTTTCCTCATCTCGGTTTTTCTTCTATTTATTTATTTTTTTGCAGATTGGTCTTTTGCTTATGCAACGGGTTAATTTACTTTTGGAGAAAATGCCCGCTTATGCCATTAAACAGCATTTGCTGCCACTTATTTACAATTCTCTCACCGGTGACAACGTCAGAGTTCAGGCAAGTTTAAATTTTGGTATGCAAATTGTCAAAATGTGTTGCACATGTATTCACTTCCCAAGGGAATGTATGTTTTTTATATTTCAAAAGGTTTTTAGGAGCTAACGCTTTCCGAGGTGCCAAACATTGTCAAATTTGTGGACCGGGAACAAATGCGTACACAACTTATGCCCAAATTACTTCGCCTTGTGCTCGAGTCGAAGGATCTTTCAGTAATTTTTCAATGAAATTTTTAGATAAAAAATCTAATTCGTCTCTCTCTCTCCTTTTCTTATCTGTTAGATTCGTGTCCAAACAATGGTATGCTTGGCCAAATTGCTTCCCCACATGGAGCCATGGATGGTCACTGATCAGCTGTTGCCCACTTTGCCCAAAATAACCAGCAAAGACCCGGGCGTTTTGATGGCCGTGTTGGGTATTTACAAAATTGTTCACGAAAATGACAAATTCGGGATCAACAAAGAGCAGTGTCAGAAGAGAGGGGTGGGGTCTCACTGCTGCGGTAATGCGCTTTTTCTGTTGTTAGGTGCTCGGAGTGTGTTGCCCTTTCTCATTTCCACTTTGGTTGAGCCCACTTTGAACCTCCAACAGTTCAGCCAATACATGGAACTCGTCCATCAGTTGATAAAACGAGTTGAAACGGAGCAAAGGCATTGCTTGGAGCAGTTAAGTGCCAGTCAGGAGGAACAAAGGTGGCCATCCTGTACCCGACTTAATAGCCTCAAGAGCGGTTCATGAAATTTAATTTCAGGAAAATAACCGATTTTGCGGACTTTTTGAATACACAGTCAAACGTTATGAGCAAACCAACCCAAAAAGAAGTCGATTTGGGCGATTTGGCACAAATTTTGGTCGGTGGGGCACCAACAAACGATGGTGGCGGCAGAACAATGGAAAATTTGGGGAGTGGAACCACGGCAGACACTGGCGAAATTACGGCAAAGGTATGGTGAAATTCGTATTGATATCTTAAAGTAATAAAACCGTGGCCAGAGGGGCCAATATATTATATAAAAAAAACTAATTCCCTTAAAACATTAGTCTCAATTTCAAGGGTGTTCTATCTCTGGAAGAAAAGCGGCGTATAACTGCGGAGAAGAATGGCCAAATGGTTGAGATGGGAAAGGCCTTGGTGCCGATTTGCCCATCGCTTGACCCTTTCGCATTGTCAACCGTTTCTTCCCAACATGCGGTTCTGCAAAACCCACAGAGTACATTCGAAGCGACGAATCGGATGGAACTTTTGCTTTCCGAATTTCTGCCCTCCACTTCATCGTCATTATCCCAAAACTCATCTTTTCAACAACAACAAACTCAACATCTGCCCCACATTTCACAATCGGCTTCATTTGCCGCTTTCCCCACAATTCCCCAACCAAATTCCAGTGCTAATCCGGTACAGAAAAGAGGTATGTCTGTGGGGAAGAAGCGTTAGGGCAATACGATTTATTAACTCAAAGAAGTGGTGACTGGAAACAAAGCTTAAAATCTTTACATTTTAATTAACTTAGGGTTAGTTGGGGCTCGACCGTCGACGGCACTGAAAGACCCGTTTGATGCCATTGACCAATTAATGATGAATGTCAAAAGGACCGAAACAAAGGGGTCCCAAGGCGCAGACAGAAATTGTAGCGTCGCGCTGAACAGGGGACAACCGACGAACAAAGCAGAGAAGGACTTATTTGAACATCTTCGATGAGCTTTTTTGTTTCACTGGAAAAATAAAAAATCCTTTATTGCTTTTTCAATTGTTTTTGCCATTATTCTTAATTTTGTTCTTTCTTTGGCTTTAGTTCACTTTATGCATCCAATCATTTAATATGTCTATAAGATGACATAAAACACCGAAGCCACAAAAACAGTTAAAATAAAGACCCCTACTGTTTCTGCATGACCGTGAATCCTAGCATGTAAAGTTCAACAATATTGGTACATTTGTTGAAATAAACACGACGGAAAATTTCAATTGCCAACCAAATAAATATATATATTAACAGGAAGACAAACAAATAATGCAAAATTCATAAAAGTGAAAATATCAACAAAACAAAAAAAGAAATTGTGTTTATAAAGTGTAATCTCTTCAATGCGCTCCGTTAGTTATTGCTGTCGTCGATAAAAATAACATCGGAGAGAAGTGAAATTTTGGAGGGAAGCGGATAGGGCTGAGGGGACAAAAGAGTAAGAGACTTTTTCTCTGCGTTTATGGCAGTGACCACAACAAAGCCAATGCACGGTTTTTTCAGCAGTCCTTGGTCGATAACAGAGTTTGGAGGCATAAGAGCCAAGACATGGTTGAGAAGTTGAGGTCCAATTGGCACGGAAACAACCTGTTTGAAGGAGGGAGTGAGAAGAGTAGAAAGAAGAGAGAGAGGAAAAGAAAAATAATATTTACAGTTTCGAGCTGACAAAATTTGGCCGATGTTCTTCATTACCTGGATTCGGTGATCCTCCAACACCATTCCGACTGGCACACACGAAGCCGGCAGCTGTTCAGCTCCAATTTTGGCAATTAACAAATCCTGTTCGTCTGTTGGTTTATCGTACGACAGTTCAAATGAATGCGGGTAAAAAGGGGATGATTTTGTACCATAGAAATACTGAAACGACGAAACAAATCAAAGACAAACTCCCATTCAAACTCACTCTGTGAATGGCACTTCGTCGGCCGGCAATTCGAATTTCTTGTGATCGACTTTCAACACCGCCCGACTTTGGAAGATGCAGAATCTCAAAAGGGACAGTAAATTGGCAAAGAAAAGTCTATGAATACCTTGACAAAACTCGGTAAATCCTGCTGCAATTCGTTGTAGAGACGTTCGTGGTCCAAAACAATGACAACGTCCGGCTCAAAGGCTTCAGCGGCATTCACAATGCAAGCGTAACTGACAAAGAAATCCGAAGTGTATAACAAATTATTTGGTCATTTATTTAACACGAACCCGTCCCCTTTGACCCATCCGCAAGTGTTCACAATAAAACCGGAAACGTCACAGATTAACGACGATTTGCTCTTTTTACGCACCGCAAGTGCCAATTCCTTGACTAAAAGGTCATAAAGTCGAATGTTTGCGGACGGAGAAATATGACCGAACTGAAATTTGAAATAAACTGCTAAAAAACAGGCAAATTAAGGAGGATAAAACACATTGTGAACATAGGCGGCTTTACGGTCGAATCCGTCCACAATATCTGCTGGCTTTTCAATGTAAAGGCATCCGATGGTGCCGGGGATGGAAACACTGCCCTAAAGAACAAAAAAGCATATAAACGTATTTGAGAAGACAATTTTCAGACAGGGTAAGGTAAATGCCGTAACGCGTTTTAACTAAAACAAATATTCTTATTTCATCGCAGGATGAGCAACCAAACATAATTCTTGAAGTTATCAATTTGGGAGAAAAAAAAAAGTATTTCGCAGTTTTTCTACATAAAGCCTCGATGGACTCATAAAATGCAGTAGAGCTGCTTTATCCTTCAATTGTTATTTTGCAAACCAATTGAAGAAGAGTCAGTCATTTACTGACCTGTCCAATGTCAAGATCCACATAAAGTGGTGTCCTTCCTTCACGGACGGCGTAATTGCACAAAATTCGACAAAGCGTTGACTTGCCGACATCAGTGGGCCCAGCGACCAAAAGACGCGGGCCACGGGCGGACGAAGTTCGGTCGGCCACCAATTGCGTTTCGGCATTTTTGCGTAGGGATTCGAGTGCGGCATGAGTATTCAAGTAAATGATCTGGGAAAAGATGAACGATATGAATGAATTACAAAGTGTAAAACGTCCTCCCATGCAAAAATCCGACTATGTTCAATTATCACAATGTGAGCAGAATCGCTGCCTCAGTGACATTCGCCTCGACTTCACCCAAACCAACCATCGGTGTCTGTTGTGCTATATAAGCGCTATCAGTACGACCGACCACTTCGACAAGGGCACCTTTATATGTGAAAACGGCGGCACGAAAACCTGAAAATAAGTTAAATTAAGTAAATTAGTACCAAGCAGTACTGTATCAATCATTATGGATTTACTTAACCAATATTTTGACTATTCAATGCCCACCTGGAGGAAGTGAATAGCGTTTGTGCATAGATATCTGGGAGCCGAATATTTCGGCAGAGCCTTCCAGCAATTCGAGAATGACTTCCTCTTTGCCCACTTCTAGTCGCAGCTCATTGTCCTCATTCAATCGATATTCATTAACAACACGGCGTTGGTCGTTGCCTTGGTCCATTTGAGCTTAACACATGGTCAATTAGTACACAGCCTGGACGCAAAAGAAACATTTAGCAAAAAACAAAAACTTTAAAAAGATCAAAGAAAGGTAGCACCGAATTCTAAAAAATGGGTTTGCTTTGATACTGAAAAGGCACAAAGGCAAAGGTACTGAAACGGCTTACATTAGTACTGAAAAACGCACTTGAAACTAGACGGAAATGGTGAGGCCTGGCCCTTTAAAAAACGAAAACCAAAATTTCTTTAGTACTTGAGCAGGCCCTTACAACCTAAAGTTTTTGTATAGCATATTCCACTTATACTTATACACATTAATATAGAGAGAAATTTGTCGGTCAACCAACTACAGTTTTATTTTGCTAGGAAAAATGTAGTTCTCGTAATATATCGAACTTTTAGAATTAATGTCTGTTGCTGCGCCTGCTTTTCATGTGAAGGGAAACAAAATCGGTGTAAATCCTTCGAAAAAGCAGTGTTTATTGGCGCAGCCATCTTCAAAAGTATAAGCGCAGATGTAAAACGTCCTTTAATTTGATTTTTTAAGTTAAACAAAGAAATCCAGCAAAGTCCACTTCGGCTGTTCGCTCCTCGTTCTCTTACTGTCAACAATTTCAGCACTACGATTGTTACTGTGCTCAAACGTCGACTTAAATTTGTTTCGACGGAAGACATAAGCTATGGAGAAGTCTATGGGACAGTCCTTACAATACAAGAAAATGGCGAAGATGACAAATCTCCTTTCGATGAAGTTCGTTCGCCTTATCGCTCTGCTACAAGCTCTGATAACACACCAAATTCAATAACAGACGAACTGACTGTTGTTCCAGGTTCACATTGCAATGCATTAAAACGAATGCAAAATGTTTAAGTGAATTATGAAAAAATATATATTGCAGAACCTCGAGAAATCCAAAAAGAGTTGCAACGGGTATCTGAATTGCATTCATTTTCAAATGTAAATAAGGAGAATTCCACGCCGGTTATTGGGTTTGTCTTCACTATTATTCAATAAATTACGACATTTTTAAGACCACAAACAAGCAAATCCGTTTGTGCTGATGAGATTGATGTAAAAGCTGCCATTCGTTCGACCCCTCAGACAGACAGCCGTTTTACTCCACAAACGAATGGAATTTCCACTCGAAAGCGTCTTCTTTCTGATAGGGGAGAACAAGAAAGTCAATTTCCGATCATTGATAGAATGCTGTTCATGGAATGGAGTAGCTGCACTCTCATTTCGGTTGGTTGTCCCTTTTTTATCAAAGTTCCGCTCTACTTTTTGCAGTTCGATCGTGAAAGTGGCGTTGGGCTGCATAATCCGTTGAACAATTGTTTCCTTAATAGCGTGCTTCAGGCTGTGGTGCATATCCCTCAGTTGGCCCGAATGGTCCTTGAGAGTCGCGACTCGCGGATGTGTGCGTTTTGATTGCCTTTTCATTACAGTTCAAATGCGTTAAGGTACAAATCATCCGCCAACAAGCAATTGTTTTCATTGTGCCCTGCGAAATCACATTCACAGGGCAGTTACAACTACTTCTCCGCTTCATACAAGCTGGATAAATCCGCATCTGAGAAGTAAAGTCATATTAATTCGTATAAATTGACAACTAGTAAAGTTAATATAATTTCAAATGGATTTAGAAATATTTCCTCAGCACCGGTCGGGAACACAGGAAGACGCACATGAAATGCTAACATTGCTACTTGGAGCGCTCGAACCTTTTCCACCAAAGAAAACAAATTTGAAAATACATGGAATTCAAGGGCCTGGCCCAAGCACATCAGTCGAACAAATTTTCGGGGGGTCGCTTCGAAACTTAAGTAATATTTTCCACTGTCATATCTGAAATTTTCTTTAACATTTTCAGTTGTTTGCAGTATTTGTTCCAGTGAACATCTTAATTATGAAAGGGTATGTTATTTTTTTTAGGGGTTTATACATCATTTCCCTTCTTTATTTGACAGATAAGAGAAATCAATTTGGGACTCACTCGGAACTATCGAACAGATATCAACGAGCTTATCCACGATTTTTTTAAACCTGAACTGATCCAAAACTTTTTATGCACCAGGTAATTATTATTTACGTAAAAAACCAAAAAAAAAAGATAACATTGCATTATGTTAAAGTTGTAAGAAAAAACGCAGCGCGACTCGCTACACTTCCTTGCTCAGGGCTCCATCTGTTTTGATAATTCAGCTCAAACGGTTTAATGTATACGGAGGCAAAAATCGTCTCGATGTTAGGCCAAAGGTAAATATTGAGGAGGAATAATAACCATTTCACCAATCATCTCATCTTATTGCAGCCCAGAGTGGATTTGACCCAATATGCAATGAAGAAAGAGTCGATCATTTACGATTTGAATGGCATCATTGAGCACATCGGTGGCGGAATTAATTTCGGACATTACATTTGTGCGATGCGCGGGTTCAAAGGGAATTGGTTCAAATTCGACGATTCTGAGGTTTAATACATATTTCATTGTTTGCTTATATTGCTGATTGTTTGCTCACTTAAAGAAAAGACGTGTAAGTCTAAGTGAAGTTGTGCAAAACATGGACCCCTATATTCTTTTCTATACAAAGGTGGGTTTGGATTGCCATTTGTTCTTTCGTTGTTTTTTACTTTTCCCTTTCTCGTCAGATTTCTCCCTCTTCCAACAACCAGCAACAACAACAGCAGCGGCGTTCATTTGGCGGCTTTTCGCCTTCGACGCCTAAGCAAGCTCGGCTCAACAGTTACTCGTCGCATAACGGAGGGACCTCTCTTCCCAAACGGTTCAACAACACATTTCAACGTTCATTCATTAGTTGACTTAGAAGATCTCTTCTCTTCCTTTCCTCCATCATCTGGCAGTGTTTTTCTCTTCTGTTGTTCCGAAATCCTTTCCAATTTTTTATGTTTTTTTACGTTCTGTTTTTGTATGGAATTGTTTCCTTTTGTCCTCCATCATCGGAACGTATGTTTTTGTTGTCGAATATTGTTGATTTTATGCGCATTGTTATGTTGTCAAGACTTTCTCGGTTTCATGTTTTATCACCAGGGCAAATTTGTACTTTAATTAATGATTTCAATTTGCCAAATCCACCGGAGAAATTGTTGCGCGACCTCTCCCCCTCCCCCTTCGTTTGTGGGTTAACAGTGAATGGGTGGGTTCTGCTATTTTGTTGCGTCATTACCTGCTGCCAACACTGTTTATGCATCACAAAAAAAGCTCCTCTTTCATTCCCTTGCCCAATTTGTCCTATTATTATACTGTATATAGATTCTGCCACTTAGAAATGTTTTCGTACAAGGAAAAGGAAGCAAATTTGTTTTTGTGAAGGAAATGTAGCAAACATGTGTTATCATTATGAAACTAATTTACATAAAAGAAGAAATGAATTAACTTTTGAGTTTAGTTAATGGCTTTTATGTAAGAGCCAAACCTTTCATGAAGCAATGAACGCGTATCATTTAAAAGAACTGCTTAATTAAGAATTATATGTATGTTGCGAGTTCCAACATTGGTCGAAGGAGCTTTTGTATTCCACATCCTTTCCCTATGTTTCGCTTTTGCATCTGCAAATTTAACTGTCGATAGCGATGTTGAACAGGGCAAAACCATGGAGCAGAAGGCATTCGGCGGCATTGAACGTGAGAAGCACGGTAAAGTGGTAAGGAAATTGCCAATTTTATGTCAAATACAAACAATCCCTATTGTCAGGCAGAATTTTACAAACAGAGTTTAAAAAATAACGAATGGTGGACACACAGGTGAGCAATACCCAAAAAACGGATTAAAATATTTGTATTTTGCCTTTGTTAGGTCGTGCAAGATACCGTTTTTGTTACTATCCGGGGTTGGTTTTATAGATGAAATTTGTAAAAATTTCTTCTTTTCCCCGTTTCAAGTGTCCCGAGACGATTCCGCAAAAGTGCTTCGGCATTGAAATCACTTACACACACAGGGTCGAAACTGACGAGCAATTCCCCCATTGGGTTGAATTTTTGCGCCATTTTCCCAAGTTGGTCCTCCCTTTTTGTTGTTGTTGTTGAGCTGCTGACACAAACTTTTCCTTTTAGGTGTTGGAGATGGATAGCCCCTTTAGTTTGTCACGTGCATTACCGACCCTGCGCTTTTGTCTGTTTTTTTTTAATTAATTAATTTTGTTTATTGTGCATTTTCCGTTCTCAGATGGGCAACCCTGGCGCGATACAGCATCACATTGTGCTCGAGTTGTTCCGTGCCCAACTTTGCAATGTCACGCGTTCGCATTGCGATTTCGCCCTCCGCCATTTCCCCAAAACTGCTGCCTCGTATCTCCGCTGTGATGCGCGGGTCCGTCGACTGGAAAGCACAAGTCACCTGCTGGGCAACGACGGTTCATTGCAGCAAGGAAGCGTTGGCTCGTCTTCAGCAGTCCCCGTTTACCACACCAATTGCGATGTATCGTAAAGCGTTTTCTCTGTGCATTGTACTTACAATGCTTTACCGTACCTCTCATTCTTGTCTTTTTTAGCTCAATTTCTACAGTTCATCATCCCGCAATGAAACCGGCCAACTTGAAGACCAAGCGAACTCATGCCTTGCCCCTTTGGTTTATGTGAACAGCACAGAGGGAACACAGCAAACGCACGCATTACCACTGGTGGATGAGTGTTTCATCCCATGCAGGTGAAAGGGGAGGATCCAATTGTGTGTTATATTGGCATATTATCCTCGTCTTTTCTCCCCATTTAGTTCCACCGTTTACGATGCGAATTCCCTTTCTGTTCTGAATACGTTCACTTTCCTGTGCTTCTTTCTCGTCTTGGTATTCGCTCTGCTGCTGTTGTTTCGTGTCAAGGTTATTCAGTGCCATTTAAATTTTGCTTTTCACCCCCCCCCCCTTTACATCCCTCGGTTTTCAGCTAATTTTCGACTTTGGCATTTTCATTTGCTTTCTCGCCATCGCTTCAACTTCTCTCATTGCGCTTACTTTTGCTTTGTCTCCTTTTCTTGGTAATGGCGTCGTCTGTTTGTTGGATGGCAAAATCCGTCGGTTTTCTGGCATTTTTGCTTTGGCAAATGGGTTGGTCTAACTTTTCATGATAATTTGCATTATTTGGTTGATCATTACCATTTTGTCGTTTCAGCAATGACATTTTGTGCATGATGGAAGCAGCTTATTTGAAAGTGTGCTTGGTGTTTGCTTTTTGGGCGTAAGCTTTACCATTGTATTTTATTTTTTATTTTTCCACTTTTTTAGTTCCTTTATTTTTGTATGCAATGATTTTTTGGCAAAATTCTTATTTTTACAACAATTTTCTGCATTTTGTCATATTTTGATCAGTTTATTGATTACGCTATGGCATAGAGAGGTTGCATATTTTTTGTCATTCATATTTCGGATTTTTTTTGTCAGATTTCCATTGATCCCGTCTCCAAAGTTTGCCATTATTTTCGCTTTCGTTCGCTTTTGCCTTCCATTTCCGATTTTGTGTCTCTGCTGTTGGTGGCATTTTTCATCCTTTTTCTTTCCAAAGCGAAAATTAACTCCAAAAGTTAGAAATTCCTTTTTATTTTATTTTTTTACCTTTTTATTTTCCAGAAAATGAAGGAAAGAAAGGCTTCCCAATGGACCAAGTGCTCATTAGCACCATCGCACAGAATGAGTCGTCCATTCGGAGTGGTAGTAAAAGCGGTGCCGAACACCGTGCCGAAGAAGTGCTTGCTCACCGCCAGCAATGCCATCCGTCTTTTTCACAGAGGCTAATCGACGGATTGACCCGCCAGATTTCCCCGCTTTTTCTGCTGTTCGCCTATTTTGGCTGCGTTTTAAGCTTTTACCCGTTGGCCGAGAACGATGAAAGTGATTTACTCTCTGCCCAAATAAAGTCCCTCGCTTTTTTCCTTAGTTTTTCCTCTAAATTTTGTCTTTTCAGCTGCTCTCTTTCCGCCATTTATACAGAGAGATGGAAAAACAAAGAACATCTCGAAGGCTGTCGTGCAGTGCCTCGGACTCCGTTTTGGTATTATGCCAATTCGTTCGCCGTCGTTTTTAACCTCGTCCTGACACTCTCCGTGATTTCGGGCTCTCTGTCGAATCTGCTGAATTCTGGCAACGGCAGCGTCACAAATGACGGAGAAGAGACTGAAGACGACGACAACAAAAACGAATTTGAAATGGGCACTTTGGCGAACGGGGAAAGCGCACCATCGGCGCAAGGAAATCAGCGAATGAACCGAAACAGGACGAACCTCAGCAGAAACAACGACAGCAATTGCAGGGCATCTGTAGCTGATTCAATTTGTTCTCATGGATACGCTGCTATTGATTGTATCAGATGGCATTTGTTATGTCGGAAAACAATTGTTTTGTTTCATTTGTAGCATCGGCATCGACCCATTCTAACGAGGCACGGAGGAGTAGGAGGAGAAGATTGGCTACTTTGCAAGGGCGCCGTGGGCGCAACAGAGAGCAAATGGAGCGGGGACGCCTGACGACGGTCGGGCAAAATGAGGAAGAGATGGACGATGGCACAATGCGAGCGCATGCTACCACCCCTTCGAGCTATTCCGAGTCCTTTTCTACTCTGTATGAGATGAGAAGGAATCAGCAGGTGTAGGAAGGCATAAATAAGGCGCCTAAAAGACTAAAGTGTGCCCATCTTTGTTAGGCCACGTCTTTCGTTGGTGATTTCACCGGCCCGGCATTTCCTGATGTTCCCCCTCAGCAACTACCAACAGCACCAACAGCGACTGCACCTGCGCCCGTGCTAATTATCCACCATTGGCACCAATATTACCCTGCCGGTTTGGTTTATTCACAAATTTTGGTTGCATTTTTATATTTTTTAGATGGTGTTCACTTTTTTCAAAATTGTAATCAGCAGCAGCAGAACGACGATGGAGAAAGAGGGACAGAATTTTCAGTGGGAAAAGAGGCCGAAATCAATGGGACGGAAAGTTACAGTGGCAAAAACAGTTGTGACGAACGAAAAGAAGCGGAGGAAAAAGAAGAGGAGGGAAAAACGAAGGGTGAGGAGGAAATGACAGAAGGTGTGACTGATTATTATTTATTTTTTTTATACAGTGGGACGATTTGGCCCAAATTACCCCCATCCATTTTTTAAGATTCGGATTATCCCGTTTCCGACCACGACACCGCCGATTCAAATGATTTTTGTTCGGATAACTCTGACCCCGCCGAAGAACAGTTGTGGAATGGTTGTGCATTTCTTTTTAGTCCATATTTTAGCAATTTTTAGAAAGTTGTCGAAAGGCCGCGGAAAGTCAGCAGGCTGCCCAAATTTGATGAGAACAAACAAATTGCGCATATTACAATAATTGTTAATGTGTAGTCATTGATAATTTGTCTATTTATTTTTAGGTTTATTTTATTTATTTCTCCTTTTTTTTTGCACTTTTCAGCGTTTTTCGTCCTAAAAAGAATTAAGGGTTCCGTAATTCTATGCTTTTGATTTGATCTCCGTGTCAATTCTCTTCTAATATTGTCCAACTCAAATTGTTATTGTTAAAAAAATAAATAAAAGAGCTCATTCAAATGCCAATGGATTTGCCAAATGAATGTTTTGTGCATTTTATCTCAATTTATCACCAAAATATGCTCATTTTATATTAGATAATGTTTGCTAAACAACTGATCAATTCTAAAATTGGCTGTTCAATTGCCTTGCGTCCCTTGCGGCGTTTTTCAGGTGAACAATTAAGGGACTTCTAAAAGTTTTGCTCCTTCGCTCCATTTGGGGTTGTGCGTATTCTCAAATTACTTTCAATGCCAACTAAAAAACCCCCATTATGCTGTCGAGTAACAAAAGCAGTTCGATCATTTACGCAATGCATTTTAACTTTCAAAATATTTGTTTTAGCTAGTCTTTTATCCTATCGCTTGGATCTAATCGCTTCCAGGGACCAAATTAATGGCTTTGCCCCCTTAGCAAATTTCTCGACCCCCCCCCCCCCCCCCTCCTCCACGCAATCGCAAATATTTTCGCTTTGACACGTAAATACGATTCTCTTTTCGGTCCATAGTAAGAACGGACCAAATCAATTCCCTTTCTTTTAGCACATGGGTTGCAGGTGCACCGGGACAACGAACGGAACAATCCGAACACGCCTTTCCAATTCACGGAGGCCAATTTGGCCAAAATCACGTCACTGTTGAACAATTTTCCGGAAGGACACAAAGGGGCAGCGCTCATTCCCGTGCTCGACTTGGCCCAGCGTCAGCACGGATGGTTGCCTATTTCAGCAATGCACGAAGTGGCACGCGTTTTGGGTCATTTTTTAAGATTAAAGTGGAGTTTATCAAATAGAGAATCTGAAAAATAAGAATTCCTATTTAATGTACTGTAAACCTTCAGCGAAGACCAAACATTTGTTTTTTTCAGAAATGCCACGAATGCGCGTCTACGAGGTGGCCACTTTTTACACAATGTTCAACAGAGACCCCGTGGGCAAGTACTTGTTCCAAGTGTGCGGCACAACGCCATGCATGTTACGCGGTGCAGAGACAATCATTGAGACAATTGAAAAGAAACTGGGTCCGTTAAATGGCGATGAATCCGTTTTTTAAGTAGAAAGAGGTTTTTAGGCATTAAAAAGGGAGGGACCACGACGGACGGACTCTTCTCACTCCAGGAGGTTGAGTGTCTCGGCGCCTGTGTTAACGCTCCTATGGTGCAGGTGAGGAATGCACTAATACCCCCCTCCCCCATTTTTTTGTATGTTTTTCAATTTTGTATTTAAACTTCGGAGTCTTTTCCTAATTTAAATTTTACAGATCAACGACGATTATTACGAGGACCTGACCCCCGGGGACATTGAGCAGATAATTGACGAATTAAAAGCGGGAAAACGGCCTTTGCCTGGACCGAGGAGCGGACGTTTAGCGGCCGAACCCCTCACGAAGCAAACGACGCTTACCGAGAAACCGCCAGGGCCCGGCTTTGGGCTTCAGCAGGGATTGTAAAAAGCCGAAATAAGAAAATGAATAGACGCACTCCCTCCCCTTTGATTGCACATAAATTTTGCTGCCAATAATTAGGACTAATTGCATTTGTTTGTTTGTTTATCTGTCACATATTTTTCATTTGTTAATTACTATAGATTTGTTAAAGTCTGCTAAAGATATTCCATGGAAACTGAGGCGGATTTCGGGTCGGGATTGCTCAGAACGGAGGTGAACCATCGACGGCGTTCGGCCTCGGTGTCCGAGGATTATTCGGTCCAAAAGACGAACGACGACGCCACGGAGTGTAAGTGATTTGTTTGGTCTAAAGTCCTCATCCCGTTTTAGGCAAATTTGTTGCTGCTCAGGTCACTTGCCATTTGTTGCTAATGAAATACCCAATGGCGCTTACAATTTTAAGCTCGGTTATTATTGCGACAAATTTATCCCGGCATTTATTCATGCGTGCTCTTCGGAGAAACCCAACCACAGAGACCCGGAAATCACCCGCGGCTATTGGGCAAGGACCAGCGCAATCACTTCATTGGTCGTCCAATTCATCGAGGCATTTTCCCTCATTTTGTTATTTGTTTCCTCTTTGAAATGCTTTTTAGCTTGCCGGTCCTTCGGCTCAAGTTTTGAATTTGGGCGCTGGTTTTGACACGCTTTATTGGCGGCTCAAAGATGCCGGACTTAGTTTTTATAAGTTTGTGGAACTCGACTTCAGCAGCGTAACGGCCAAAAAGATTTGTCAGATCAAACGCAACAAAAGTGTCAATTTGGCAGAATGTTTCAGCAAACCAGGCAAATGAATGAATGAATGATTGTCTGTGTATAAATGTTTTTTTTAAGTGGAGGAGAGACAGCACAGCGATTTGCATGCGGGCGACTACCATCTTATCGGTGTGATGCCGAAAACTTTTGTCATTTTGGACATCTGATTGTTTTTGAATTTGAGGGTCGGATCTCAGACAAATTCGCGAATTTGACGCAAAGTTGGCGACTGCCGATTTGGACTTTTCCCAACCGACGCTCGTGATAGCCGAGTGTGTTTTTGTTTACATGGACGAAGCACATTCCCACGAACTCATTGAAGAGATCGCCAAACGCTTTCAGACAGTCGCTGTGCTCAACTATGAGCAGGTGAAATGCTAACCTATTCAAACGCATAGACTGAACAATTTCAGGTGAACATGACGGACACATTCAGGTAGCACATCATTTGTTTTGAATGGAAAAGTTGCGTAAGGGTAATCAATTAGAAGGGAACAAGGAAAGCTTTTAGTTTTTTTTTTAAAACAAACCCATTGGCATCCCTTGTCCTTCAGTAAAGTGATGTCGACCAATCTTAGCAGTCGTGGCATTCACCTTCCCGGCCTTTCGGCGTGCACATCTCTTCAAACGCAGAAGCAAAGGCACTTTTGCCAAGCCTTCCCTTTCTTCCCCCTACCATTTTGTTTAGGTTTTTGAGTGCCGGCTTTTCACATGTTCAAGCCTGGACTATCAGTGAAATTTATAGCCAACATTTCCAAAAACACGAAGTATCCCGGTGTGTTTAGTGGGGGTCCTCATTTTTTTTATGAGAATGTCGTTTTTTTCAGAATTGAATCATTGGAACCTTTGGACGAAAGAGAGGTGTGTCTATTGTGTGTGTATACGTCTTTTTGGTTACAAATTTAGTTGTTAACGCAACTTCTGGAACATTATTGTTTGGTTTATGCGTTCAAAGACTCGACAAAAATGAGAGAAAACCTCGCCCACCTTCAGGTCAAATAACGAAATTTATCATTGATGCACTAATTTGCTAAACTCGATGCTTCTTTTGCTTTTCCTCCGATATCCGTGAAAATTCTTTCAATTCAATTATTTGTCATATACTTTCCTCCTCATTCACTATCTCATCAAATTGAATACCAATAAACTTGTGTTCGAAATTTTCTCAAAATTCATTTAAATATTGGATATATTTCCCAAATTTGATGATTCATCCCACGATAAATAATTTGTTATTTCTGATTCTGAATATAATTGGTAAAAATGGCATCTGCTCCGCTCAACAATCCGATGAACAAATGGCGTTTAGACCTCTGTGGATCGGTCGGGTCGCGGACGCTGATGCTAAGAAATGCTGCAGCCGATCAGACTCTGAATCCGCCTGGCTATAACCCTGGACTGAGCACGACTCAACAAGTTGGGAGAAGTATCAAAATAATCAATACCAGGGCTCTCAAATAAAAATTCTACGCTGTTTTTAAGCTCTTAATACGAATTTTTCTGGTTTATTTGAATTTTAAAAAATTCAAAGGGTCGGTGGTGCCGTTAGGCGCCGCCGGTGGAGATTCACATCTGAGAACTCTGGTCAAAACCCATCCCTTTTTAAAGAGTGACTCGGCCAACAAGGCCGAGCAACAACAACAGCATTTGCTAAGCAAAAGGGCGTGGGATTTGGCGCTTCAACCGGTGAAATCCCTGCCGATGAATATGTAAGTTGGTCATTTAATGGCAGTGGAACAGACCAATTAACTTTACTGTGTTGTTCCTTAAGGTTCATGATGTACATGGCAGGCAATACCATCTCCATTTTTCCAATTATGGTCTTTTTTATGAGACAGACAGAGTTGACGGACCTTTCCTCTTAAGATGGTCGTGATGATGGCATGGAGACCGATGAAGACTTTGATGTCAGTAAACGCTGCGTTTAAGCCTTTGGAGGTGTCGAAACCAAAGATTTTCCAATTTAAACGTCCCATTTAGCAAGAGCATGTTGGATCACTTATGATCCACAAAATTGTGTTTGTTTTGGGCAATTTATGCGCAATTGCATTGGCCATCTACAAATGTATTCTTTTTTTTGCCGGCAATTTCGCACTTAATTATTTAATTGTTTTCCAAGGTCACTCGATGGGTCTCCTCCCAAACCATGCTTCTGATTGGCTTGATTTTGTTCCTCCCCTTGAAAGAGCTCAATATGCACTGTTTAATGACATTTAAATCATTATGAATCATTGTTTTTGCCTATTTTATAAAGATTAAAGAATTGTCTAATATTTATCCTATTATTAGGCATTATTTAAGGAAATACCATTGGAATTTAAAACAAGATTAAAAGAACCAAGACAACACTTTCACACTCATTTTCTTTTAACAATTAGGTAATTATTCTGTAAATAGACGTCATTAAATACTTGAGCACTGTCAAATAATTCATCTTTTAATTTCTTATTTGTGAAAAGAAAAGTACAGCATTTTTCCTGTTTCTTACTGCCTTTAGTAAAGTTATCGATTTTCTGAAGTGGCCTCGTTATTTGCGAGTAATAAACGAATAAATTTTTAAAGAAGAAAATGAACTGAAAATTTCATTCTTTTCCTTTATTTACTTACTCTTTCTTTGAATTCTAGGAATTCTGTTCGACCAAATTCTCTTCCTAATGATTTGTTTTCCCTTTTCTCATTGTCTTTTCTTTGTTTCTTTTTGCTCTGTCTTCTTGTGCGTTTTCGGTGCATCACCAAATAATGTGTGAGTATTTTCCACTGACTCTTTGCCATGGTGCTTTTGTGTCAGTTTTTGTCGAAAGCTGTGATTTATTGTGTTTATTCAGTCAAACAACTCCCGTCGATGCCAAAAAATTGTTGGCGAACAGAATAAATTGTTACGTGTGCAACTCGAAGACGACAGGCCAAGCCGACTGTGCGGAGGACGACCACGCCAAGTTGAAGCCGTTCATTAAAGTTAGTCCCTCGCATAATACTAAGAAATAAGCGACCAATATGCATTCATATGACCTTTTCGAATTGCATTTATTTGTCGTGTGCTTTTTACTTACAGCCCGGATGGGTAATACTCTGTCCATTTCTTTTCAGCAGTGCAAACCGTTAACATTTGGCACTTTCGCGGGCGAAGAAGCGAAAGCATGCCGAAAGGTGCGTCAAACGGTGGAGGATGAAACGACCATTGTGAGAGAATGTGCTTACACGAGTGAGGAGCTGGACGGAAAGCGAAGGACGGGGAACAAAGCGGTCACTGTGCTCATCGACCAATGCATCAACGACCCAAAAGTGTGGAGGGGGGAGGGGATCAGGAAAAATGTAGCGATCTTCGCCCTCCCCGAAAAAAAAATTCCTAGTTATGGGGCTGAGAGGGAGGGGGATGCGTAGGGCAAAATTCATATCCGGGAGATGTGCCAATTACCGATGATATCTTCCCCACACCCCTCCATTCAGGAGAATCCCTGCAATTTCGCCTTCTCGCCGTCCATCAGTGCGACTTTTTCCCTTTTCTTTGCACTGTCCTCAACGATTTTAGCAGTTTTTCTGAACTTTTAAATTCACTTCATTCGCTCGCTTATTTTTTTTTTAGTCTCTCACTTTAACTTTCGTTGTTAGGAAATTGAAAACAATGCATTTTGTATACCTAAAATTGGCCCAAACATTTAATTCGGGATTAGCGACCAGAAAACTTATTTGTTCTTCAAAAAACCATTCAAAGACTTCCTGTTTATATAAAATAAAGAAAAATGGTTCTTGAATAGGGATTCAAGGTATTTGAAAAATCATTTGATTATTCTGCTGGGTATATTTTCTCAAATATGGCAATGGCATGTTCTCTAAGCCCAGTAACAAAGGTCGTTTCAATGGAAAGTCGCGCTTCCATCGACCGTCCATTTGCCAGTAAAGTCCATTCTCGTAACATCTTAAAGGCATCAATATTACAACATTCGCACTTTTGACTGCATTTAACCCTTTTCACGGGTACATCGTGGCCCCAACTGAGTCGGCCAATTTGTTTTGTCACCAATCGGATCTTTTTTCCGCCGTAACCTACGAATCCCTCCTCTAAAGAAGTGAAACCTGCAAAAGGAAACAATTTTTTAAAAAGTAATGAATTCCAATTTTTGCTGTTGCCACGGGTTTTCACTTTTTACGACGGACCGTTGCTCATCGCAGTGTTCAATGCCACGTTCCCTCTCGCGTCGCTTGTGATAAAACCATACTCACTGTGCAATTGTTCGTCTGTTGTCCTTCCGTTTCATAAAAAATGAATGCATTTGTTGCGTTTAGTGCTCTCACCGGTTCATTCCCCAAGAGACTGTTCTAAAACGAACGGCCCATTCACATACTGTAGGTGGTCTCTTCACCTGTATTCGAGAAATGCTCCTCTCGATTCGGACCGTTTGTTTGTGAGTCCGATTTCCATTTGTTCACCGTACGCAAAGTTCGGGATAGTCTTTTTAGGGGTTCCATAAATGTTGACGTGGGAAAGTACTCAAAACTCACTGGGAAAAAAGCCTTTCCCTTATTTTCGCTTCGCCAAATTCCGATGAATGGTAAAAGATGGACAACATTTGGAGAGAACAGTTTAGACAAGTTGAATTCTAAAGCCACGATTCAGTTTAGAAACTGAGTGAATGGTCAACAACTCGACTTTGGTAGTCATTGTAGCAAAAGTGGCAATCGGAAGGCAATGCATTCTTTGGTCTATCCACCGATTTGTTTGGCATTCGATCGGAAGCAGAAAATATTCTAAGTAAATGTATTAAATGGGATTTTACTGCTTACCAACAGGAAATGGCAAAACCAGACATTCTGTAGCTAAAGCGCCAAAGTTCAACAGGAATAAATTAATACGATGGAAGAAACCAAAACTTTTTAGCCGAGGGGATGGCGAGGAAGGGACCATGTGTTGCTGAGTTGTGATGGAGGACGAGTTTAATGCGCAATGATCCTAATAAAGCGGTAATCGGCGAAATGACAGCAACAATCGCCGACGGAGAGAGAGAGAGAGAAGATAATCCTATGTAATCCGCCAAAATCAGCCGAATGATGACAAAAACAGCTTTTATATGCAAATGAGAATAAGAAACATCGATGGTTTAAAAACACACTTTTCCATCGTTCCAAATTTGAATACAACAACAATACGTCAAGTAGCGGTCACCAGCAGCTGAACTATTTGCTGCTCGGAAACAAGTGATTTAAATAAGATAAAATTTGGTGTTGCTCATTACTGTGACAAACTTTGCCGTGTGCCGACAAAATATCACCTCAGCCCAACCATAAAATCTCGATTCAACTCTCAAGAAAAATTGTGATCAAGTCTCGATTTGATGTCAAAGAAAATTTTGAAATCTCTGGTATTTTTTCATATCGACTCCTCTCTGTGTAATTAAGACGCGTTAAAAAAATTGGGCCTCCGGCGTTTCGGCCTCCTCGTTTCGGCCCCCGCGTTTCGGTTTCAAATTTTATTAAATTTTTTGAAATATGGTGACCCTTGAGCGACGAGGCACCTTCGCCCTTTCCTGCTTATTGGTCTTATCATTATCACCATTCTTTCGTGGCGTTTTACCGCAGACTTCACTCTTTTTGAAACGAATGGACCAAAAATTAAATATAAATTAATGAAAAAATGAACTATTTAAGTGATCTGACATATTTAATAAAGCCAAATTGCTTTTATGCACTGATCAGCTGAGTTGTCCGCTAAAATTTGGGTTCTATTTTTCTATCTAGGGGGTGAAAAACTTGGTGCTAGGTCAAAGTGACAAAAGTGCACATGTGGGCGAAGTGACAAAAGTGCAAAATATGCTGAATTTTCGAGTAAATCATGTCATAACTTTTCTCAGACGCAACCAAATTAAATAATCTTGGTATCATCCGATAGCTCTTACTTGTTTCTATTAGCTTGTTAAATTTCAGAAAATATTATAAAGTTTTTCCTAAATTATGACCAAAAAAGTGAAAAAAATTGCTATAACTTACGAAAAACTTAATAAATTTTTTTGAAATTTAGTAAGCTAATAAAGCTACTCAAATGTTATCGTATGATACCAAGATTATTTAATTTGGTTGCGTCTGAGAAAAGTTATGACAGGATTTACTCGAAAATTCAGCATATTTTGCACTTTTGTCACTTCGCCCACATCTGCACTTTTGTCACTTCGACTCACCACGGAAAAACTTTTCCTGTTAAAAATGAATATGACCCTCGGATACCGAAATCTCTATAGAAATGCCTTTTGGACTTGATTCTGATTACAGACATGTAAGAGGAGACAAGAGACTATGTGTGAACTAGTATTGGACAGAGAAAAGGCGAGCGTGTAGAGAAAGCAAGAGAATAGGGAGCAAAAGTGTTGAGAGAGATGAGGAGACAGCGGGTGGGAGGAGGGGGCGAGTGGAATTGAATTAGGGGGTGTTTGCCTTCCCTTCTTCCCTCGTCGGCCCTTCTGTGTTGTGGGCCGAAATGAGTGAGTGGGCCGGGCCACCATAGACATAAATATTGGTTATGGATTTTCCAAATTTTCTCATTGCTTCTGCCGTCCACCATTAACTGTAGTCGACCATTTTTTGGACGGGGAGGGGAAGGGGAACAGCATTGCCTCCTCCGCCTGTGCTCCCCCACAGTGGTCCGTCCGTCTTCTCGCTTCTCCACAAGTTCGACTTACGCCGCGACTTCGTTCCCTCCCCCCCCCCCTCCTTCGCCTTGTTGGAGCAAGGGATTACAACCCTCCCAAATTGAAGATGTATTAGTGCGTTAGCTTTGGCAAAGTTTACTTTTTCTCCATCGACTGGGGAAGAGCCTTTTGGTCGGCAGATTCCATCGTCACAAATTTCATTTTCCTATTTTCTTTCTGCCCCTGTTTTCATCCATTTTCCAGTCACTAGCTATTCCCTCTCATCCTCTGTTCTTTCTATCGGACACTTCACTTCAATTCCCGTTTTTATTCCCCCCCCCCCACGCATTCACTTCCATTTTCCTGAACAATCTTTGATAAATTACACTGCAAGTGTTGTCCCTTTCGTTTTTGCTTTTTCATTTAATACCCATTTTATAATGTGACCATATTAAATATAATCTTTTAAATTCTGAAGGCATTTCTTTTGAGATTTCATTTTTGACAAATTTGGCCAAATTTTTTGATTTTGAAAAAGTCGATTCTTAGGGGTGTATTTTTTTAAATTTTTTCCGTCCAATCCTTTAGGAGTGCATATCTTTTTTTATTGCATTTTTCTTCACAAGTTTCCCTAATTTTTCCTTTCTTATCAAAACTAAGCTGCATAAAAAAAATTGCCACCGTAGAATAATCCATACAAATGCGGGGCCTTCTAAATAAATTTTAGATAAATATTCTTTCATTTTCCCTTTTTGCTTAGTGCCTTTTTAGGCGACTTTTTGTCTATTTTGTATGCCTAAAATTCCGGGGTCATGGCAATTCGTACAATGTCAAATGGATGTGCCCATAATTATTTTTTTTAGTCAGCCAAACTCTTCAAACTTCGTATTACACTTAAGTTCTATTTGTTTCGAAACAATAATTACGCAGAGGCTAAGCGATTAAGCATCTCATAAAAAGCTGTAATTTATAAATTGCGAAAAAATCTGTTTTTTTGAATTTTTACTGTTCTTTAAAATGTAACTTTTTTTTTGTGAGAGGCTTAATCGCTTATTGTTAGTTTTCATCGCTTCTAAATATGTAGAGCATTCGAATGATAGAAGTTTGAAGAATTTGGCTGACTACAAAAAAGTTATTGGCACATCCATTTGAAATTGTACGAATTGCCATGACACCAAAATTCCGAGTATAACTAGGCGCCATGACGATTCATCCGCCCAGCAAAAAACTACGATTCGTCCGCCCATCCAAAAAAGTGACAAAACATAAAATTTTTTAGATTTTTGTTGTTTTTCTTTTGGCATTTTTGTTAGTTATCGTTTTAGCTATGTTGAATGTTAAAAAAGATTAAATAGTTTTATGTTTTGGCACTTTTTAGCTGGGCGGACGAATCGTAGTTTTTGGCTGGGCGGACGAATCGTTGCCGGACGAATCGTAGTGGCAAATTAAACAATTAAAGACTGTGCCAATGCTAAGCGTTTAAAAAACTTAAGGAATAAGAAAAAGAAATATTTCAAATTCCCAAAAAAAAAAAAAAAAGTTTTAATTTTGTAAAGGAATGGCCTGCGGTGCAATAGGCACCGCCGGGGAAATTTTTGAAAATATTGCGTGTATTTTGGTAAGAGCTTTTGCGATTAGTTTAACCTGCGATGCCGACAAGCGCAGCCGGGAAAATTTTAAAAATACCTATTAAAGAAATCGCTTCAAAATGCAAGAAATTTTTTTTACCTCAAAATGAGAAAAAGGAAAGAATAAGGTTCCTAGGCTCAAATAAGGATGAATCTTAGAAATAAGGTATTCTTTAATTTCTAAGATCCGATCCCTCCAAATAAGGACAATTCTTATAAAATGCGGCCCCTGCTTTTAACACAATCAATGCCTTTTCATTTGCAAATTCGCCCACCGCACGTTTCTCCTCTCTTTCGTTTCTTAGGCCATCCCTTAATATAAACCGAAGACAGACAGCGGCACTCATTTTACCTTCTGTCTTCAGGCAGAAGGGCGAGCACCACCTGCTCATATTGGGAGAGAGAGAGGGGGGGGAGAGGAAGAGGGAGGAAGAGAGAGAGAAGGAGAGAGGGGGGGGGAGAGAGAGGGGGAGAGAGGGGGGGGGGGGAGAGAGAGGGGGAAGGGAGGGGGGGGGAGAGAGAGGGGGAGAGAGGGGGGGGGGAGAGAGAGGGGGGGGGAAGCGAGGAAGAGAGAGAGAGAAGGAGAGAGGGGGGGGGGGAGATGGAGGAAGAGAGAGAGAGGGAGTGGGAGAGAGGGGGGAGAGAAAGGAGAGAAAAGGGCAATGGGAGAAAAGGTTGGACAGGGGGGGGGGGGCGAAAGTGAAAAGTCTCCCCTTCGAATAACAAGGCTATGAACTAAAAAGTGTTGAAGTAAAATAGACATGCTGAAAAAAAATTTTTCTCTAATTTTTCTTCGTTCTTTTTCCTCTTCTTCACTTTCATATTCAATTTTTCTCTAATTTTTTTCTTTTTTCCATTCCTTGTCTGATTCCTTCCCCTTTATCGTCGCTCCTTTTCTTTCTCTCTATTTTCCCTCCACTTTCTTCTCCTTCCCTCTTTTTCGCATCTCGTCCTCTTTTCCTCTTTCTCTCTTATCCCCCTCTCACCTTTTCCCTTTTCTCATTCTTGTCTTTCTTCTTTTCTCTGTCCTGATGAGTTGGCCTGTGTATATAAAGAGAGAAGGAATGAGAAAGAAGATGGTTGAGTTGGAAGTGAATGCCCTCCCCTCCCTCTCCCTTCGACCACAACTGTTCTTCTCCGCAACGATTGCGCCAATTGAATGGAAATTGGTAAAGAGAAATAGAAAAGCGTAGCGTCGTGAAGAGCATAGCAAATAAGTACCGCAAATATATTCAGAAAAAGACGAATTGAAAGAGCTGCCGAAGAGCGAAGAAAGGTTGGAGAGGAGAGGAGAGGTAGTCGGGTGCAGAGACAACAAGTGCATGTTGTTGTAACCCCTCAAAACATGCTGTGGTGCATAGCTTAACAACAGACGGTAGCGCCAATCAAAAAAAAAAAAAAAAATTCCATTTATTTTAAATGAATAGAAAAACGTTTTTTAATACCTAAAAAGTCAGACAGAAACCATTTACCAATTTATTATTGAGGCATCAAACACTTTCGGTCGTTTTCTTTATCCTTGAATTGTTCGTATATTCCACACTTTTTGCACTCTTTTTCTACCCTTTGTGTAATTGCAAACGATAACATTGGCGCATCGAATCTCGCTCTTCCCTTTCCCATCGTATTTGTCATTTATTGCAAATACTTAAATAAGAGTTATCATCATTCGCATTGGGTCTTTTCGATTTAGAAATTGAAAAATAATTATATACAGAAAAGAATTGATTGGCATTAATCACCTATCATTTGGCATTATTCACCTATCATCTGTCTAAACAGGTTCCCCGCCGCTGTTAGGACTCCATCACAAAACATTTATTTTGGTACGCATCATTCCTCTCTTTTTCAATTCATAGTTACCCAATTTCGGTGTCTAGCTTTCTTTGTTTCAAAATATTATTTCAAAGATTGTCAGATTTTTATATTTTTATTTATTCATTAATTAATTTATATTATTATTGTTTCAAAAATGAATTCAAGAACAAAATTCCATTTTTTGGTCTTCTTATTTATAACCATTAAACGCTACCTTATTTTTCTAAAACAAAACTCCCGTCATTATCGTAAACACTTTCTCTAATTTACCGGAAACGGGTTAAACCTATGTGGCCATCTCCATCTGACAAGGGAACATTCCGAACTGTAAGTATCCAAATCACTTTAAAACCACTTATTATCGTGCAAAGCATAGGGATTTACTATTGTGAATTTTTGGCTACAGCGCCAAAAACGATCAGAAAAAATTGGTCAAAGTTTCGAAAAATCAATAAAAGGGGAACTGCCCAGTTCGGCGTGGACCCTTTCAGCGCGACTGGCCATAACTTTTTTCATTTTTGTCCAAATTAAACATAAGGTATTATTAGAAAGCGCTTGAGATAAATTTCAAGAAATTTTGAAAATATACAAAAAATTTATTGCCCAAAAACCTCAAAAAGTTGAATTTTTCTGGATATTTCGGCGTAACAGATCATAACTTTTTTATACATGGATGTATTTTTTGGTTTTTTTGGCAAGATTAACCAAGCACCTATAGAGCTTTCTGATGATACCAATTGTATTTGAATTTGCAGACTTAGAAAAAAGATTTTTAAAAGATTCATAAAAGATTCCAAACACATGCTCGAAATCTTTTCTTTAAATGATCAGCGAAATTTTCTTTATGTGATTTTTTTATTTGTGATGGTCCGTCTCACATTTGTTGTTGTTCATGCCCCCCCCCCACCGTTGTAACGAATGAATTACAATTTTTGACCAATTGATGTGAACAGAATAATTAAATTAATTTTTTTATTATTATTTTTTAAATTATTTTTTTTTATAATTCGCATTTTAGTTCAAATATAGTTCTAAAAGATAGAGAAAATTTCCCTGATCATTTTTAAAAAAAGTTATAGTTTTAGCACGGGACCACTCGGTTCGGCGCGCTCAGTTTGGCGTGCTCGGTTCGGCGCGAGTTTTTCGGCGCGCCAGTTCGGCGCCCGTGTTGGGCGCCGAACTGAGTGCGCCGAAAAACTCGCACCGAACCGAGCACGCCAAACTGAGCGCCCGAACCGAGACCGACCGCTCTAGCATGTGGTTGGAATCTTTTTTTATGAATTTTTTTAAAAATAGCCTACTTTTATCGGGTTTTCGGAACTTTGATCACTTTTTTTTTGGTAATTTTTGGCGCTATAGCCAAAAATTCACAAAAGTAAAATCCACTATGCTCTACACGGAGTGATTTGAATACTTAAAGTTCGGAATGTTCCCTTGTGAGCCAATTTTGAATGTTCTGCCAATTCGGTATTATTCGAAAACTTCAAAAGCTCCGCTTCCGGTCCGAGTCGGAAATTTTTAACATTATTCGACACTCGGACCGGTAGCCCAAAAGCTCTATTAGTTCAAATTAAAAAAATTTTCCGTTCTAAAAAAGCTACAAATAGTAACGCAATAACTTTTTTGCCATTTCAAAATGTAATTTTTTGGCGAGTTATCAAATCACTTCTTAACAATGGCTTAATGAAAGCTTCAAAATACATAGAGCATTCGAATTCAACTTTGATTTTTCCAAGATACCGAATTTTGTTCCTATTTTAATTTTATAAATTTCCATATCTGCTTTTTTTTGGGCGGAATTTCGCTTTGAAATTTTTGAATCCATGGAATCCCATTTCCGGGTAATTTTTTTTTGTCGTCGGCTATAATATAGGCAAGCGCTGTCGGTTGTTGGTTTTTTTTTCTTTTGGTTCAAAAAGATCTAAAAACGCTCAAAGTCTGTTTAAAACCCTTAGAAATAGACAATTTTGGTGCAAAATTAACTTCAAATATTGAGGCATTTTTATCGGCCTTTTGTCCTGTCTCTAGTCCTTAGGCATTCATTGCGCCAAATCCGAACCCCGGACCTGAATTTGAACAGAATGTCGAAAAACTTTTTGTTTTTACCAAAATTAACCTTTATTGCTAAAAATTTTAAAGCGGCGCTCAAATATATAAAAGTCATTTTGAGCGCCTTAGTATATTTCACCGACACAACCGGCTTGACCGGACAATTTCAGTCTTTTGTGGTCACAATTTGCGGAATTGTAGCCTATAAACATGATTCGCCATTTATTTGTTCTTTTGAAGCAATTCTAGCATTAAAAACAGACAAAAAGAAATTTTGAAAAAATATGCAAAAAGCGGATCTAAGCCGACTAGTACTCAAACTTAATTATTGCCAAAAATATTTCTCCATTTTTATATATTTTTTAGCTCCCATTATATTATTTACTATGACAAAAGCCGATAATGGGAAGTTCACGGAGGAAAATAATACGGTACACATAACCGCTAAAAGATGAGAAATGCTGAAAACTGTCCCTTATTCAGTTGATGGCAAATGGAAGGACAAAGCCCGCTGGGAAAACATCTTTCTCCACTTTTATATACAACAAACAAGATGGGACTTTCTTAGGCCGTTCTGCAAAATCTTGGGGTAAATCAATTTTTCTTTTAATTTTTTTGGTTAATTTCATTTGTTTTATTAACAGCGCAAATCGTCGGATTTTACATCGTCTTTTACATTTGTCTAGCTCTCTTTTGGTTGGCGTGTTTGTATGTCTTTCTTCGAACGATTGATGACAATGTTCCCAGATACTACGGGGAGAATACAATTATTGGTGCAAACCCAGGTATTTTTCAATTGAATAAAACACAAAATGGACTATTATGTGTACATTACAGAAATTTCTTAACTATTTTTCATATTTAAACTTTGTTTGAGGTGTTGGATATCAGCCTTGGTTGGCAAAGAATCCTGAGTCTACATTGATCAGATTCTACGAAAACGACACTTCAAGTTACCAGGATTACCTCGACGCTTTTGACAACTTCCTGGAGAAGTATGCGAAACAAAACGATACCCGCATCTGCAAAGAGAACGTAAACTCCAACTCCGAATACGTAAAGGACGGCAAGGCGTCAATGAATGCTCCGGTTGAAATGCCCCACTTTTTCTTTTGCTCAATAAAAACTCATTCCAGTCATGTCGCTTCGAGCTTGGCTTTATGGATGAAATAAATTGTGGCAAGAAGGATCACTATGGGTTCCGCGAAGGAAAGCCATGTGTTATTCTTTCTGTGAATCGGCTGATTGGTTGGGTCCCACAAAAATACGACGACAAAGTGGCTATGCCAAAGGAAATCGACGGAAAATACAAACCCGGATCGGTAGCGTTCCATTGCAATGGAACTGTATGTATTTTAAAGCTTTCTCATCAGTAAATGTTGTTTAAATTGTTAAGTCTGATACGGACAAAGAACTTATTGGATCTGTCAAATACCGGCCCACGAGTGGCATCGACGGCCGTTACTATCCGTATGCCAAAATGGACAATTACCACCAGCCATTTGTGAGCAGAGTGAAATGTTGAATAATGATTTTAGCACCACTATTTGTCAATTAAACACCATTTGCCGATTATTTAAACTCCATTTTAGGCTGTCGTCAAATTTGACACCTTACCGCTCAATCGTGTCGTGTTGGTGACGTGCAGTGCATATGCGAAGAACATCAAACAGGACGAAGACAGCAAAGCTGGGATGGTCACGTTTGAATTGTTGCGGCAGGGTTGAGCGATTTTTGTTAGGCTTTAATGGTCCGTTCCCTTCACTTCGTCTTACATAACAAGTACATTATCCATTTAACCGATTCATCATTTAATGTAATGCTTTGTAATGACTTCGGAAATGTCTCTGTATTTATACTTAAAGTTGTTTTGTTCACATAAATATAATAGTTGTAGTCAGTGCTAAACAGCAATCACCACCATTTTATGTGTCTATGGACTGGCCATTAAGCATTTGGACAGAAAAAACTGCCTTTTACGTGTCCATCCGTTCACCCGTCAGTCCATTTTCTAACACCCTCCGGTTCGCAAAATCACTGTCCATCTCTTAAAGGGCGTCTGAGGAGTGGTGCGATAATTTGGAATGAGGAATTATAATCTTGGGTTTCAAACAACTCAAAAAAAATACCTAAGAAAAATTAAAAAATTACCCATATTTCCTTTCTATAATTATTACCAAAATTTGATAAAAATCTACCCAAATAGCCCGTCCTACTAAGTTTGTTTTGTAAAAAGTTTTTGTATCATTCTCATCGCCGTATAAGATGAATCTAACATTTAACCGGTGACCATTCCTCCGGCTTATCGTTTTGCCCTCTTTTTCTATTTTTATGCCATTTTTTGTTAGTTTTTCTGGTGTATTTTTTAAAAGTCTAGTTTGTTCGTTGTTCGTCCTTTGTTCACATTTCTTGTGCTCAACACATTCCCTTCCTTATTTTCACCTAAATAACATCCCATAAATTGTTCCACGATGAAATGCCGTTTTTTTAGCGCATTTTATTTGATAAATGTTTTTTACGGAAATTTATATTCGAAGGTGTCTTGTCGTTTAAACAAACGTATTTAGCCGATGATTCGAATTTTTTAAACCAAACCACTTTATTTTGGCAACATTGCCGAGATTTATCAAGAAACCAATTATATATACGAAGTCGGACCTTTAAATAAACAAATGTATTGGTCACTTCCAAAAAGCGCTAAAAGCCAACATTTATGTTGGTATTGACAATGCCTGCAACATTATCTAAATTTTGTATTAATGTCACTTACTTTTGTTAGGGAATTCCTTAGCATGTCAATGCCGACATCAGTCAACCCTTGTGTTTATTTAGCACCTTCTGTTTACTTCATAATCTTCTCGCTCTTTCTTTTTCATCATTACAAATGCAAATGACATTTCCTTCGAAAATAATCTCCACAATTGTTGATTTTTTTAACATAACATCTAATAAAAGATTTTTGTATCACTTTTTAATTGCCGAAGGTGGGATAACAGTTAATTTGTAATATTTTTTATTAAAGTCCGTTCCAATATTCATTTTTCAAATAATTCTGCTTTGCAAGAGAATGTCTCTTTATAAAGAGGATGTGTACGAGACGGAGGACCTGCAAAATGAGGAGCAAAACGAGATGGAGGAAAAGTTCGAAAGCGATGAGGTGGAAAAGGTGCACTTGAGCATGGGACTGGCGAAGAAGCGATTCGACCACTGTTTGTTGGATTCTGAAAGCGCAGGTAATGGGAGTACAGACAGACAGTAGTACTCGGCGTAATTGGCAATCTGTGCATCCTGTAGACGATATCCAAGGCATTTCCTTTGTAATAGACTGTGTATAAAGCACTAGTCGTCTTTTCTAATTCGTCGTAACGTTATTTTTAATTCCGATTCGATCCAAACATAGCAGTAATCCCCGCCCCACAGATTTCTCGGATTCGGTCGGGGCGAGGCGTCTCAAGCGCGGGTTCAGGAGCAGCGAAGTGTTCGAATCGGACCCAATGGGAAGTGAGGAGGAGGAAACACTCGAGCAGAGATTTAGCCGACTCAACAGGGAAGTCAAAAAGTTGGTAGCTGAAGTTGATCAGGTGATAGCGTCGCGACATTCATTCCAAATGCCTTCCAATTCATAGCAACAAAAGGAAACGCCGAATGTAAAAAGGGAAGACGTCGTCGCCCTGAACGAACTGCTCAAAACCATCGCTTCGAATTGTCAAGGACGACAAAAAATCACCCACGGACGGATGGAGGAAAGCAAAAATGAAAAGAATGATGAGTGATCAAATTCATTTTGTAATAACAAGAAACAACAAAGAGAAAATCGACATACTTTGACCAAATTCATTTCTTTAATAACAAAAAGCAATAAAAATCATACTGTCCGATTCGATCATTTGATTTCGTTGATAAAATTTTCTCCATGCTTTTCCATCTCTCTTCTGCACCGATTCACATCAATGAACAGACCTCTCGCCTTTTTTACGTCTTCCTCAGTGACCTAAAAACATGTCTCAAAAGAAATAATTCAATAAAAAACCTTTTCGCCTTTTCTCCTCTGCCGTAAGATGTCAGCAGTTGAAATGAGCTGCATGCAGTAGCGCAGCGAAGTTTCTAATGCGATTTGGACAAGTGCTGCGATGCTGGTATCGTCCATTTCAACAAGTTCATCGGAAGCACGTATTTTCAATATTTCCCTTATTTCCTGTAGGGTAATGTATAGGTACTTTACTGGGCCCAATTCGAATCAAGCCAAGTACGGGGTGTGTGTATGTCTGAAATCATGGTTCTGGACTAGTTGGATAAACGCATCCTTAAGAAGCAGCCATTTGGTTTTTTGTTTAAAGATCTAAAGAAAGGCTTCGATTTCCCACATTTTCTTTGTAATTTGTCGTCCTGATAATAAGGCAGCGATCCAATAAGTCCAAAGGTACGCCGTGTGGAGACTCAATTGAAGTGCCACGAATGTTCACAATGCCACGATTGGTTGCCATGACCAAAATGGGCGAGAGGTCTGATTCGATGTATCGGTTGATAAAAGAGAAACATTCGAGGTCAAACATGTGCACTTCGTCGACGAAAAGAACTCCCGGAATTATTTGCGCCTTGTTTTCTTCTCGCCATTCCATCACCTGTTCATTCAATGATTCTGCCAGTTTTTATCAGTGAAATTTTATTTCCACACCTTTTTGTCAATTTGTTCGCGCACTTCACTTTTGATTTCACCCGTGTCGCCAGAAAAAACTGCCAAATACCCAGTGGACCCTGAAATAGAAGGATGCAAATGAAAAGAATGCGTTTTTCGTACGAGAATTGATGACGTCGATGTCATGCAGCGAAATTGTATTGACCGTCTCCACGCGCGACTGAATTTCTCCCGAAGGACAGGCCACTAATTTGTCCTGAGGCCCAAGCGCATCAAAATCCTTCGACCTCGCAAGCGATCGTCCAAGCTTTGATATCTTGCCTAAATAACATTTTTTTATGAAAATGTAGCATAACAAATTGACCGGTGGCCTTGTCTATTTGGATGACGTCGCCCGCTGTAATTCGCTCTTTGATAACGGATTCTGTCATTTTGTTGCCAATGTCATATATTGCCTCCATGTCAGTTGTTTTCAAAGTCAGTTTCCCAACTCGAGGCCCGGCACCCGACTGAGGACGATCAATTTCAAGTCGAACAACTTCCCCACAGAGAACCTTGGTAAATAGCAAGGGAAACTGCTGTTTTCCTTTCAGTTTTTTGTGCTCACTTCAGTCTCTTCCTTGATCCGAACTCCGATTGCTTTTCGAAATGATTGGGTCAAAGCCTCCGGCTTGCTCAAGTCCATAGAAAACACTTCGCTCGCCGAAATGGAAATAAAGGGAGTATCTCCACCAATTGACTTCGAAATTCCCATCGCCACTGCCGTTTTGCCAGTCCCAGGCTCGCCAACGATTAGCAAAGCTCTGCCCGCAATGTGCCCTTCCTAAAAATAATTATTGACTAAATATGTGTGAATATACCAACTTTAATCATGCGAACAATCAAACCAGCTGCCTTCCGTGCAGCACATTGGCCAACCATCCCATCAGCAATATAAATTGGCTCAAAATTTGCCTTCAAACCGAGACCGGTAATATGTGAATGCGCACCGATCCGTTCAATTTTTGAAACATTTCTTATTTCAAAATTTCCAACTTCAGACATTCAGAAAATTTAAATTCAAAAAGCAAAATTATTCTAAAGAAAAAATTTTATTTTAAGTTTAAACAAATTTCTATGAAAAAATTAAGTCATGGCAATTCGTGCTATTTGGCACTCGTACAATAGGATTTTAAATGTTCATTAAAGTTGTTCCTGTGCGTTTGCGCGAATTGCATTGTACGACTTGCCCTTGATCCGAAAAAATGTAACACTTTAACAAATTAATTACAGTATTCCTATAAACAAAAGCGTTGCTGTTCAATTTTTGAAGAAATGCGAAAAGATGTTCATTTAAAATGTCTTTTTCTTTATCTTACACTATTTCTTCCCAAAGGCATGTCTGTCTATTTGATTCTCTTTATGTCTTCTTATTAGAGGCTGTTTAAGGATACTGTATTTTGTTGACGCCATTAATTTTCTATTCTTCATTTTGTCATTGTTTGAAAAAAATGCGCGGTCTGATATGTTATTTCGCTTTTAGAATTTCAAAAATGTTCGAAATTCAGAATCTTAGGGTTTGATTTTTTGGTATTAATTCATGCATTTTTTGGTATTTATTCCAACGTTTATAGTTTTCTGTTTGTTTAAAACAAATTGGACATTTCCTCATGAAAGCGATTACTCATTTTAATGTTTTTCATTCCAGGAATGTCAGGTTCATCGTCAGCATCACCAAAACCCCTCAAAGTTGAGCTTAAAGATGAATTAAGCACTGATACCGTGGATTCTTTGAACAATGTTGGCCAAAGGAAAAATGGTCACTCGAAAAAAATGGGTATTCTATTTAATCCTTTAAATATTTTAAATTTTCAAAATTAGAAACCGGGACGTCTTTTGATGATGACCAATTTACCAAAAGCAATGAAGCAGATGCTAGTCATTCTTCACACGACGCTCATTCCGACACAATGGACGCGGGCGAAGGACTACCCATTGAGTCACTGATTGACAATGATAGCCCAATTAAGGGTTGGGAAAGCCCTCCTCAGGTACAGTTTTTTATAGATTTGTCAAACAGATGATTTCTTTTGCAAGGAGTCTGTCAATGGTATGGTGCAACCGCGCGTTGTGCCCCCCGTCGGGAAACCGACGCGCTGGACAAATCAATTAGACTTCATTATGAAAGACCTGCTCAAACAAGCCAAAAACCACAAGCACGCGTGGCCTTTTGTCCGACCAGTTGACGCAATCAAATTAAACATTCCAGTAAGGCAAAGCATTCCTTTCTGGAACCAATTTGTTGCAATTATAGGACTATCATAAGGTTATTAAAAGACCAATGGATTTGGGAACAATTGAAAGGAGGCTCAAGAATATGTATTACTACTCTGCCAGCGAGTGTCTTAAGGTAATGTCTTAGTTTGGTTTTGGGGAGGTCCCTTAACTCCATTCATTAATAAACATTCTCGATTGAAGATATACAGAATTTTCGGATTACTTCTCATTAGAAACACTCGGAAAAGTCCTGAAAAGGATGTTTTCTTTTTATAGGACATCATGACTGTCTTCAACGATTGTTACCTTTTCAACCCACCGCATTTTGGGGTTTATAACATGGCTAAAGAACTCGAACAATTTATGCTGACGAAATTGACTAAAATCCCTCCTAATGTAAGTTCCTTTTGCAGGATTTTGAGCAGATCTTTGCAAACTGTTACAAATTCAATCAATGTGAAGATGACGTCACCTTGATGTGCAAGAATGTCGAAAATTTGTATCGCGATCGTTTAAAAAAATTTCCGGATAAGGTCAAAAATTTAAAGTTTGCCAGGATCTTTTAAGTCTAATCGTTGTGCTTTATTCGTGACTGAGTGTTTTTATTTCTGTATTCCTTTCTTTTATAGGAAGTTGAAGTTCCCTTCCCGAGTCCAAAGAAGGCTGGAAAAGGTGCGGCTAAAAGAAATATTCGCGCCTCATCAACGGCCACCAAAGGTACTACCGTAGCTAATAGTCCGTCTAACGTGTGTGAATCGACTGCTGCAATCTTAGGCTATTTCCACAATGCAACTGTGCAAGGTGCTCGTAATCTGTTTTTGTATTGTCAATATTTCCTTTACTAACCGACAAAATGATATGTATTTGGTTTGGGTGAATAAATGGGTCTGTTGTTCACATGTCCAGATATGTGCTGTTAAAACATGCCTTCAATTTCGTGGCTATGTCCAAAATGGATTTAATTCATTTGCTCCTATTAAGCACCCAAATCCGAGCCGCAAATGTCTGGCTTGGTTGCTCGTATTCATTTCACTCACAAGCAAAAATTCTTGCATTTCGGCATATGTTTTGGCTAGCACATTGTAAACAACCCACTCTGCTTTACTTCGCTTATTTAGTTTTCGTTTTGCTTTCGCTTTTTCATTTTTTAAATTTCGCCATTTTTACTTTCCTTTAGTCAGTCGCGAATCGTCCGCACAACGCGGATTGCCGGATAGTTCGTCATCAATTGGGTCGCTGAAACCTGAAATTGACTCGACCGAAGACCAGAAAGGGGTAATTTTATAGTATTAGACATTACTTGGAAAAATTTTTTTAGAAAGGTGTCAAGCGAAAAGCTGACACTACAACTTCTTTCGACGAGGAAGGACCTTCGTCCAAACAGCAGCCAGTAAAGAGAGAGATCCGTCCCAATAAGAAGGCGCCTCCACTTGTCGACTATTCTCAACTTAAACCGCTTCTAAAGGGAAACTAAATGAAAGGATGAAATTCTGTCATAAACTTCTCAATGAGCTCATCAATTCCAAGAAATGCAAGGTCAAATGCGCACCACTGAAATGCCATCATAGCCGGCTTTTCATTTAGCAATTATCGCCACTTAAGGTATTTAATTGGCCGTTTCTTGAGCCTGTTGATGCTGAAGCATTGAATCTGCCTGACTACTTCGACGTAATTAAAGAACCGATGGACCTGAGTACAATAAAGAAGAAAATGGACGCACGTCAATATGTTTCTCCCGAAGAATTTCGGAATGATGTTTTGTTGATGTGCCGAAATTGCTTTACCTATAATCCCGAGGACCAACCCGTCCATAAAATTGGAAAACAATTGCAGGTAAATTTTTCTTTAATGTGTTTCCTATAATGCTCTCAAAAAACAGTCATTTTTCAATGCAAAATGGAGACATTTACCAACGGAATCTCTACCTGAAGCGGTCGAAACGAACTTGCCGACTTCAGCACTCCCATCAAAAGAAGAGAAGAAGGAAGTGCTGCCGAAGACTTCTATTTCTAATAAACCATCGTCCGTTTCACCGAGTGCGCTTCTACAAAAATTTAAACCTGTTGATGACGACGATCAAATTGACTTTGTTCTTTTACAAGTCCAAGCCGAACAATCGCGGATTAACGAGAAACTGTCACAATTGCAGCAGTACATCCGAGATCTTATTCAATTAAAGTGCGAAAAAAATGAAAATTAAATAATTGTTTTGATACCATAGATTAAACGGGGGAGGGGGTCGACCTTCCCCCCCCCCCTTTTAATTTAGTTAACACAGTATTTTAGACTAAGGCGTCGAGAAGCACGAACTCAGCAACAAATAACTCCGCCATTAAGTGCAGAATTGCATACGGCCATTAAGAACTCGCTGAAAACTTGTCTTCCCACCTCTTCCATTGCATCTTCGCTCCATTTTCCAAATTCCGCTGGTTTTGTGCCTTCTGTCAGTGCTCTTCAACCATCCGCCGTTGGGGTGCTTCAGCCAAATGTTCAACCGCAACTTCCTCCCACAACACCCATAATTTCACCTCCACAACAGACAAAGAAAAAGACCGGACCAGGTCGACCGCGCGTGACCAATTCAAGCTCTTCGACTTTTATCGGTGGGTTGCGTTTTTCTACTTGGTCATACCTTCTTGCTAATTTAGGACAATCTTCTGCGGAATCGAGTATTAGTGCATCTTCACAAGGTCATTTTCTTTCTTTTTCTGTACATATCCTTAAAGCGATAATTTTAGCTCAAAGCATTACTTCAATCTCGCAAATACACCAACTACCCGTGCAGCAACAGTTTCCTTCTGTTGAAATTCCACCTCAAAATCTGTTGCCACAACAACCTATCGTGAAATCGGGACGGGGGAGAAAACCTGGCTCAAAGAACAAACCAAAGACCTGAGTCCCAAAAGGAGGAGTCGTTGACAAAAGAATACGAATTCAATTCCGAGGACGAGCACTCTTCTGAACCGATGACTTACGACGAAAAGAGACAACTTTCGATGAACATCAACAATTTACCAGGAGACAAATTGACCAGGTCACCACTTTTCTAATTCATTTTAATTGAGAAAATTTTTTAGCGTTGTGAACATAATTAAAGCGAGAGAACAAATAAAGGATTTGAATCCGGACGAAATCGAGATTGACTTCGAGACATTGAAGCCAGTCACGCTCAGAGAACTCGAGGCGTATGTCAAGGCTTGTTCCCAGCAGACAGACAAAAAACCGAAGAAGACTTCAACAACTTCTTATCGTCTGTTTATTAAAATTTTAATAATAATGTTACTAAAATATAACAGCGAAAGCATTGCATCCCGACCACCCAAAAAAGAAGGAAATTGAACCTCGTGCACCACAATTTAATGGAAGCGCACAACCTACCGCAAAATGTAAAGTGTTGTCCCTTTTTCCTCCATGCTTAATCGCCTAATTCAGTGTCAAATGGAGACACTGGCCAACTTTCGGTCACCAGCACAACGATATTTCCCGGGCGTACGACGCAAGGACTGGTTGCGCAGAAGGAGGACGAAAATTCCTCTTCCGAATCATCGAGTGGTTCTTCTTCTTCTGAGTCGGATTCTAGTGACTCATCTGATTCAGAATCAGGTTAGGAATATGTCTCTTCTTCAATGTTTTATATCTTCTGTAAATACGATTAGCAATAGGGGACTTACTTATGCATTCATTTTCTTTTTTCATTCATTAGCAATCAATTTACAATGTTTAAACTTTAAATCGGTTTTTTTTCAATACGCACCCTATGTGATTTCCTGTAGTTTTCTGTTTTATATTCGATCTCCAAACCCACAGCCAAAAACTGTCTTTTCCATCTCATGATGATGCAATGAGTTCACATTTTTCTGCCACTTGCCAAACGCATTTCCCATTATTACTGAATAGCCATTGTTCATCCTTGTATGTATTCATTTCGTTTTTTTAATTTCACGATAAAGTGCTTTACCTTCGATTTTTTTAAGATTTCATTCATCCCTAAGTGTATTTTTAAACGAATTTGACACTGTTTGGGTGGGCCCGTCTTTAATAAAACCCACTTAATCAAATGGAGATTAAACAAATTAACCTGCCTCTTTTTAGAGGAGAAGCTGAACCAAGCGAAACCATCGGCACCTTCGGTGGTTCAATCCACTAATTTGCATGAGGTGTAGCGATAATTGGGTACTTTTATGCTTTACTGTGGTATTTTTGAAGGCTTATGCACTTCCGCGCAATGTCCCACCCCAATCTTTGGTGCAACCGCAACAACAAGTGGTGACTCAAATGATACCGCAAAACTCAGCATCGCAAATAGGCGGAGGTGTGCAAAGCCATGGAACTATTAAGGGTATTCAACATTTTGTTAGTGTGTTTTGCTTTCATGTCTGTTTGTCCATTTGTTGCTATAGATTCAGCGCCTTCGGTCGCCGCTAATAAACTTACATTGCCTCCGCCTCCTCCCCCGTCTGTGTCCGCGTCCGTCATACCGCCCGCGGTCACAAAAGCCTCGAGTTCGCACGTGCACAGTGGTGCGGCACCATTACTTCAGACGAACAATCCCACCGAAATAAATGCGGGAATTGCTGGCTCAGTGCTCGACCATTTGCTGCCGAATGTAACAAACGGCGAAAGGAGCACTGGGGGAACGACCGGTGCCGGTTTGCTGAACAAGAATTCTTGGAGTTCATTGGCACAAAAGGCAACGGAGAGTGTAAGCCAAATGGGACATGGGATCAACGCAACGAATGCCTATGAACTGTTCCGAAAACAGGCCAGGGAAAAGGAAGAACGGGTTAGTTCTTTGCAACTTCTCAAACAATAAAAATTCAAGGGAATGACAATGCATTAAGAAACGATTGCTGAAAGAGGAGGAGGAAAAGAAAAAGCAGCAGCGGGAGAGGGAGAGACAAATGCACAATGTTGGTGGTGGGACCGAAAGCATTTCGGCACCAACGACTGATGGACAACAACAGCCGAAGACGAAGATGAGCCAGGAGGAGGTGAACCGTCTTCGCGAAATGGAAAAGGTTCGTTTGGGAGAAGCTCTTTTTTGTTGTTGAAACAAATGCTTTATATTTGCAGGAAAGACGAAAGCGCGAAGAAATGGAACATGTCGACATGACCAGTCAAATGGAAGTGATGGCTAACTTTGAGCTGGGCTTTTAGCTTCTTTCACAAATCACTCAGTTTTTCTTCATTGGAATTTTAAATCTCTGATTTATGTTTGCGAAAGAAAATGAATATATAAAAAAGATTTGTCATTTCATCGGCTTCTCTCTTCCGTAGATGACATTAGATATTTTGTAACGTCAAGATCATTCGTTCGGTTTCGGTCGATGTTTTTCCGCTTAAGCCAGACAAGCACACATTTCAACCCTCCATCTTTCGCCGTATGATTACCGTATAAATTGAATTTGTTTCTTTCTCTCTCTCTCTCTCCCTCTTTACCATTATTTAATATGGTATCATTATCATACATAAATGTCGTCATTTTCATATTATAATTTCTGATTATTGTTTGATACATATACGTGTAAATGAATGTTATTTTTTCCATGAAGCATTGGCCTCTTCCAGTCAGTATCCGTATTTCACATATATTAAGCCAAGAGGCTTTGTGCAAATCTTCGTTTTAGTTGATTATTAGGGAATGGAAACCGCTGAATCAGTGGCACCAAACCCACCAACAGTGGAAATCGGTGAAGCGGTTGAGCCTTCCCGGGTCGTATCTGATTTGATATGGCTGACCGAGCAATGTGAATTGCGCTGCATGTTTGAATGTGTGAAATGGTATGACCTGCATATTTCAATCTACTTAACTCGTATACGTCCTCAAATTATCTAAAAAGAACTAAATATGTACACAGATAAATAAAATTGGTCGCGTAAACATCGAACGAACACGAAAAACTGGAATAGAGCCAAAATTTCTAGGAAAAACATGGAGGAGAAGAAGCTATTAACAGTACATTAATGGCTTTTTAGGGCAAGTGAACAGCTGAGTCATCTTCCCAAAGAACACTTTAATGCGTTCGAATTGCAAAACTCGGACCAAAGACAAAGCATCGGCTGTCACATAACGGACCAAATATCGTTTAAAAGACGTGCATTGCTCAGCTTCGTACGGGCTTTAATCCTCAACAGGGACTACGACAGGGCGAAGTTGAGACATTATATTCAGAAAAAAAACATATTTAAATGAATGACCTTTTATGGTTCGGCTTTCTGTTTTGCCTTTTTTGACTTTCTTTCCCCTTCAGTCTTTCCTTTCAAATGTTCAGCAAATGACCAGTCTCGAGGCCTTCCTCTTTTACTTCTCTTGGTATTTGCTTTCGGTTCGAAATCGTGTGGAAAACGAAGCGGACGAATTGGATCGTAATGACGAATTTGAGAATAACGAACTGGCCAATTTGCGTACTGACATGGAGACAGCGAAGCTCAAACAACCCCAACTTTTCGACTGTTTTATGAATTATTTGTGAGTCACTCACTGACTCCGATCGGACTGTTATATTTTTCCAACAAAACGGCCCTTTTATACAGATTGGGCACCGTGAGAAAGGAAAGCGGTGCCGAGGAACTCGCAATTCAAACATTCACAGAGGCGGTGAGCAAAATGTTACGCAATTGTCATTTGCTACGTTTTTCAGATACAAATGGACAACCGTTGTTGGCCCGCGTGGGAGTCGCTGTCTTCGCTTGTCGACGGATTTTATTCGGTCAGTAGGCCATTCGCACTGGCCACTGTTTGTCATCTCTTTTCAGGTAAAAATCGAGAAGGAGACGTATAGTTGCACTTGGTTGTACACCCTTTTCGTGGCCGAGACGATGTTTCGGCTTCAACTTTACATTTGTGCCATTGAGGCATACACCGCCGTGGCCAAACACATCGGCGCATCGCCGTACATTCTCTGTCAAATTGCGGCCGCACATTCGGAATTACAGGAGCACGATAGTGCGATCAACTCCTTTGCCAGGGTTCGCAAAATCGACCCGTACCGAATTGAGCAGGTCGAGTGAATGATGGCCAATCACCGAGGGGGGGGGGGATGTGTGGGGGTAGACGTGTTTATTGGGTTTTTACCTTCAGCCGGTTGTATGACATTTGCGGTCCGGACATTTGTGGCCCGGACTTTTGCGGCCCCAGCCAAAATCGGACTTTTGCGGTCCGACTGTTGCGGTCTATTTCTTAAGGGTCATTTTCGGACATTTGCGGACCAAAATTATGCTAAATTTTGCGGCCCAAGCCATAATCGGACATTTGCGGCCCAAGCCAAAATCGGACATTTGCGGCCCGGACTTTTGCGGTTCCGGACCGCAAATGTCGCAACACTGTACCTACTTGCGTCCCCCCCCCCCCCTCCCCCCCCCGATGATTTTTTAATATTTCCGCAACCCTTGTTTTCCTAAGAAAATTGTGCTAAATTCTTTTTGAGGAAATTCAATGCACTTTTTTTTGCTTCTTTCTGAGGGGCAATGTGTCATTCCGTTTGTTTTTTGAGTTTATTTCCTTTCCCTCTCTCTCTTCTGTTGGTAGGCTCCTCTCTGTCTGTTAATTTAAATGCCTTTTGTCCGTTTCAGATGCACTTTTATTCGGATTCGCTGTACATTCGGGTAACATTTTGCAATTCCCTTTGCTTTGCAAATTCGTCTGGTCATTGTTTATAGCAGAATGTCGTGGAACTTTCTTTGTTGGCCAAATGGTTTTACGCCAGTCACAAATTTCACTGGGAGACTTGTTGCATTGTCGGTAATGGAAAAGGAAATGGCGGCATTCAAACGCTAAAGGCATTTTTGAATTTATTGCAGCCAATTATTACAGCGCACGAAATATGCACGAGCAGGCGCAAGAGTTTTTGAAACGGGCGATCAAATTGTGCCCGACAAATGCGTCCATTTGGGTGCTGCTGGGCCACGAATATTTGGAGACGAAAAACCATCAATTGGCCTCAACTGCGTACAAAAAGGCAACAGGTAGCGACTGATTGTCCGCCTTTTGTTTTGGTGGGTTTTTCTGTTTATGTTTTGTCGGGTTGCCCCCTTTCCCTCCTGCATTTCTCTCCACGGTTTTTTCCATTATTTCAAATTCGTTAGATTCATTCCGTTTTACCTTTTCCTAGAGATAGATGCCCTTTGCTACCGTGGGTGGTACGGACTTGGCCAACTCTACGAAATTCTGAAACAGTCAAACACAGCCCTTTATTACTACCAAAAAGCGCACAAATGTCGGCCGGCAGATTCGCGCATTTTAATTGCATTGGGTGAGTGCGTTTAACAGACCTTTGCTTTTGTGATCCCGTATCAATGTTCATTTTCCAGGTGTGATTTTTTCTAAAATTGAAAGGAAATCCGACGCTGAAAAATGCTTCAAAAAAGCATTCCAAATTGGCGACGTGGAGGGAAATGCGCTGACTCATTTGGCCAAGTTAGGCCCAGAATAACATAAGAGAGAGGTCTTGAAAGAGGTCGACCACTTATTTAGGCTTTACGAAGAGCAGGGCAACCACCGAAACGCTGCCAAAGCTTACGAGGCCTATTTGACTCTGTACACAGAGGAACTGGTGGGTTTCTGCTCAAAATAACTTCTGCTTTTGCCCGTTGGCTTTCATCGACAATTCTTTAAGGTCGGTGACCTCAGTTTAATCGCCGAGGCATGCCGCTTTTTGGCTCGCCAAAATTTGGAGCTCAACGACTTGGACACTTCTTACGCGTATGCCCAGCGATGTTTGAATTACGATTTGTCCAAGGTCGAACGAAAAACCGAAATGTCCAAATTTTGTACCGAAACACTCCTTTAGGAGGAGGGACAGCGAATACTCCGACTTATAATGAGCAAGCGGAAGGAGGAACAGGAGCGCAAACTGTCGCACTCAGTTGGCACGCCCCAGCAGCAGAACGTTTCTTCGATGAAAACGCCAACCGACGCGCCGAGGCCCGTCGGAGGAGGGGACGAGTGAGTCTTGAGCAAGGAAGACAGAACATTTTCACATATCATTTTGATAGCACTTTGCAAACACCGCTTAATGGCCGCAAAGAAGTGAACCTGGCACCGTCAAGCGGTGCGGCGACCAATTCGGACGAAGAGATGAACACAAACTCAGACGACGACGACCTCGAAATTTCTTTCTGACCACAAACATTTTTTGTTGGCATTTTTTCATTTTTTGGGTCAGCCAAATAAATTTTTACTTAAAATTCCTTTTCGAAGTTTAATATTTAATCGGCATTTAGCAATTTTTTTTCTTTTCTGTGCTAATTTTCTTGTTGTCTCTCCCCAATACAAAAAGAGAATAAATTCGCTAGAGCGGAAAATTCTTCCATCAGTCTCTGAAGGGGTCAGCTCTTTTCTTTGTCAATTAATTGTAACAAATCCCTCCTCTCCCCCCCCCCCCCCGTTTCTATGCTGACAAAGGGTTGCCCGGGGGTAGTATAAATAAGATTTAAGGGTTGGCTTAGGTTTCCCCCCCCCCCCTCCCCCAACTTTGTCCAAAATGCTCTCCCCTTCCCCCCGTTCGTTCGTTTGTCATTCAATTCTTTTCTCCCCCCCCCCCCCTTTTTCTTTTCCTTAGTAAATTATTCTCCTCCTTGGGCCGACCGCAATTTTTGTTTCCGGCACACCGTAATAGGCCATCATAATAATGCGCCGAGGGGGGAGCAAAACGCGTGCCATAGCACCGCAAAAGGGAGGCGACGACGGACGACTGTCCTTTGCTCGGCACACTTCTCAAGATTACTCCGTTATTGGGCCCGTCTTACCTTTATCCCAAAATATGGAGCCTCCTGCTGAATGAGCTCCCTGGGGAAAGGACAAGCGAACTTTCATTGTCCATAAATGCCCTCTCTCCCCCTCCCCCATATGTCCTCTCCCTTTCCCTCCTCTCCCCTTTTTCCTCCCCCATATTTCTCCCTTCCTCCCCTCTCCCTCTGATAGACCCCCCCCCCCTCCCTCGCCCTCCCTTTCCCCTCGTTCCGTTACATTTTTGAACAATTGGCGGACTTTGCCAATCCCTCCACCCTTTCCAAAGTGTTCAGTTGCATTTTTAATTATCACTTTCTCTCTCTCTTCCTAAAGCATTCATTTGTATCTCAAAATGCCCTTTTTCGCTTCTTTTGGCACTTTTCCCCTCCTTTCCATTCCTTTTCCGCTTCTTTTTCTCTCCCATTGGGCGTCGTCCAATGGACAATTCGTCCGATGGAATGCGCCGACCGTTCCGACGGCGGACATTTTCTTCAGTCCATGCACTTTTCCTATGGTTTATCCGTTTGGAAGTCGAGGAATAAAACCACCGCATCAGCAGAGAAAGGTTCAAAGAATTTAAAAAAAAAAACTCGGAAAAAAGATTTGAAAAACGGCAACAAAAGATGGAAAATGACCAGCGAATTAATTTCAGGGATTAACAAATGAATGATGGCCTTTTGAGAGAATTAATGCAAAGGGCAAAACGAAGGGCTAATTTTAGAGAATCCAAAGAATAAAAATTGACTATATCCATCGGATGGAGACCAATTTCAGTGGGCAATTTAAAGAAACTTCAGCACCTTCGTCGACTGATGGACGAAATCGGCGGAGTTGAGGACGATTCGCTTTGCCACACAAAGCACCAAAATCCGTTCATTTGCGATTTGCATAGGTAAAAAAGGGGGGGGGGGCAATGAAAGAGAGAGGCTAATGATGGGACAAAAACTGTTTTGTCGAATTTTTCTGAAGTTTGCATATTTTTTTTTAGAAAATCCTGCTAATAGAGAGAATACTTATTTTTTCTTTTAATAAGAAAACAGTAAGAAAATTACAGTACGAAGTCGGCTTCAAAAAGAGAAAATTAATTGTTAGGACCTTCATCATTAATGGCCTCAATGATGCTAACATAATTAGTTTTGTCAGACGAATAAAATAAACTAATTTAATGTTGAAGGGCACTTAGCATAAGTGATCAGCAGGACGCGCTTCGGTTGGCCCGCGTCTACCAAAAACACGCGGCTGTTTTGCACGACAATGCGTCGTCCTCCCCCACTTTCGTTGTGCTTATCGTTCGCCAACTCGCCCAGCCAATTTCGCCGGCATTTGTCACCAGAAACAGCACCGAATTCGGCTGCCTTTTTCGCTTTATGTGTGGCACAATGAGCGAGGAAATTGTGCAGAAATTCGTCAGAAGTACGAAAGTGTTCATGCGAGTAAGTCATCAAAAGATGGGATAAAAAAGCAACAGATTGGGCTGCGGGGGAAAGAGTCTTAAGCGAAGGGAAGTCGAAGGAAAGAGGGGAAAAGTCGAAGGCGAATCCGGGTAACTCGAACCCGGAAAAGAGGAAACCAATTTAATATTAAGTATTTATTATAGTATTTTGCAGTTATTAGGCGAGTTCATGCCACTCATATGTTGGCCAAGAAAGATGAACCACTCACCGGTAGAGGGAATATCCCTGGCATTGCCAGCCCAAAATTCGTGCCAAAGAGGCGAATGACTAAACCAATCCAAAAACAGTGCCTTCTCTGTTAGGCATTTCTCATCCATCGTCTACTTGTCATTGTCACACTTACTCTTTATCTTTTTCTCTCTCCCCGCCCCCCCAAATTGTCCCATTTCCATTCATTTTGTTCCATTCAGTTGTATGCACACGTTCTTTTAAATCGCTGGTCTGAACACCGTACCAGTGAATTCGGTGCTCATTGTCCGATGATTCTCGCCATTGGTGATTTCATTTTACCTTTTTTGTTAGACAAATACTTTTTAATATCATTTTTGTTCTGCTGGAGGGACTGATCACCAATCCAAAAAGGGTAATTTGGGCAGAGAGGGGGTGCGAAATTTCATCTCCAAAACTCATTCATTTTATAGAAACATTTAAACAAAGAATGTGCTAGGAAATAAATTAAAATTAGTTAAATGACTTTTCAAAGAAAACGATTTTGGAGGAATTTTAAATTCAAGAAAAATTATAAAAAAATAAATATTGAATTTCTAACTCGAAGATTTTTTCATTTTTCGATATTTAACTTTTTTTTATAATCCATAAATATAAAAACTTGCCAGCATGTTTAAATTTTTTTTAAAGTTGAATGATTATAAGTGTTTTTGCTTTTGGAAAAAGTTTTAATGCGCGATGCCGAATGGTAATGCTTTGTTTGTTCAGATATCTTCGGTCACTCTGCACACAGGTCATTCATTAGCTAATTACCAAACTAATTAGCATTAATTATTGTAATCAGTTAATTGTCCGCTTTAATTTGCAGACAATGTGGACCTTTTCCCCTTTCTCGTTAATGCTCAAAATGAATGTACGAATATGCTGCTGCAAGGTCAGCAGAGAATCCGTTTGACTGTTCCACGCGCGTCACCCCCCCCCCCCCCCCCCCAGGGAATCGATTGGTCGACGTTCTGATCGACCTGACCAATCGCGTTGGATTCGCCGTCCGCGACTTCCATTCAACAAAAGGAGTGCCGCGTCGGCACACTGTGCCAAAATGGGCGTGGGCAATGGCAGTGGTGGCACTGAGCCTGGCATTTCTGGCACTTATGACAGAATGGGCGGTGGTCAGAAGGGTGCGGACGAAGAAAATGCGCACAGTCGAATTGGTCGGAATCAAAGCAGTGATTAAAAGCAAAACACACATGATTTTCTAAAAAAAAATAACTGGTATTTTTATCGTGATGAGAAAATAAAAACAATACAACGAAGGCCCATTTAAAGATGCAAACCCGTCCATTTGAGCAATCAAATTAAAAAAAAAAAACGGTCAAATTGATTGCACAAAACGGCATAAAACAGAGAAGGCATGAATAGAGAGACATAGAACGACGGAGTGAGCCAAAAGACCAAAACAATTTAGTGTTCAATAACAATATTTGATTTAAAGACGGCGATTATGTAAATGATGATCATTGTTTTTGCATTGAGCCCACAAATAAAAAGCAAATGTTTGTCACTACGCTCATTCGCTGCTCGCACTGTTTAGTTGGAGTCTGCCACACTCTGTGCACGCGTAAAATCGGATGCCAGGAACATTGAAAATGTCTTTTTTGAACTTGAGACCCACGCGCACTTGGACGGGAGACCAACAATGGTCCGCCAACAGCAGACGATTGCTAAGAAAAAGAGATAAAATGAAGGAGGGGGGTCGTAGGGATTAGGCAAAACAGAGAGGGGGAGGGGGAGGAAGAAAGAGAAGGAAAGTGGACAAAACGTACAGCATGTCGACGGAGAAATTGCGACACAGACACACTTCGCGCTGGTGATCGACCACCAAAATGTACTCTTCGGCATCCAATAATCGCCTGCGGTTGAAAAGGTGGAGCCTTTGAATGTCAATTAAAATCAAAGACACAGCAAAAAACAGAACTGTTGCGCTTCGTAGTCGTTGTCCTGGTCGGCCTCATAAGGGACACTTTCGGCCTTCAAATGGGCGACACATTCATTCAAATCCTAAGAATTTGTTCGGTTAAATCATAAAGCATCATCAGCAGATGGCTTTTGGAAACCTCTTCAGTGATCTCCAACCAATCGGCCGAGTGCCGAACGGCGGTCATGAAACACAACGCTTGCACAATTCGCATGGGCAGACGGACGAAGGATCGTTTGTTGCACTCCACGCAGCGAGACCACATATCAGCAGGACGGAGGATGATGCGAAGTTCGAGTAACAGATGTTTGACCAGCAAAGAGGGCGGAGTGGTGCCATCCGTCGCAATTGGCACATTGACCACTTCATTTTCGGGCAATTGGAAGTCGAGCTGAAATGGGTGTGCCAACATCACTTTATTATCGCGGACTGATAAATGCCAACTGGCCTGTTTATACCCTTTACCGCAGCTCAGTATCACAAATTTTTTGTCCTGCGTTTGTTTGCAAAAGTCAACAATTTTGTCGCGGTCGCCCATCATTCGTGTGTCGAAGCCGCATTTGCGCAAATGTTTGCCCAATCCGAAAAGCATTGAATCGACGATGAAGCAGATATCTCCGATCGATCTGAATCCATCCAACATTCCGTTAACCGATTGTTCAATTTCCTTGGCGGCTTTCTAAATTTCAATTATAAAATGGCATTCATTTGGCCCTTCCAATGGCACTTTTGCTTCCTTCACAGATGGTCTCTCCACTCACTTGCACATTCAGAATGAAGTCCTCCTCGCCCTCTTTCTCCTTCATTCGCACCATTTGTCCGCTAATCATTGGAATGGCCATCGTCGGCTTCGCCTTTTCCTCTTTGAAATCGATCAGCGCGTGTCGCTTCAATTCAGTTGCAAGCTCTTTGCTCTTCAGCGTTTTCAGCTTCGAGGCCACAATTCGAAAGATCCGATTCAAACAGTGTGCGTCTTGTGCCGCGTATTTCTTCTCTATAAAATGCCAAATGAATGAATTGTCGTCAAAAAGGCATTCCGTTACGCTCAAGACGGAGCGGTCGCTGACTCCAATTGCCCTCACGTTCGGTCTTTTCTAATTTGATGTTCAGAAAGTATTCAGACACTCCAGAAAGGGACAATGTCGGCTTGGTCGCGTCCGGGCGGTCGAACACGGCGTGAGACGCCTCGGGATACTGGTCGACCTTGGAGAGAAGGCGATACATGCAGAGGACTTTGCGCACCGTCGGGAAAAGCTTAGCGATGAAAGGGAATGTGCTGCGCAAAACGCGCATGTCATTGCGAAAGTCGTATCCTGAAGGGAGTTAGTTTCTCGTCAAAAAAGATACCATGGCAACTTAAAGCAAAAATAGAAAACCCAAATTTTTCAACAAGGCGGATAAGGCATAAATTACATCCAAAATTTAAGAAAGTAATGCAGCAAATCAAACCAATTTTTCTCGGTCCATCAGTGCATAAAAGCGCGTCGAAAAAATTTAACCATTGACTTTCCGTCATCGTCTGACTCTCTTCCAACATGAGAACATCGACCAGAAAAACGGCTTTTGTTGTTGCGATTTGAATCAGTGATATTCTAAGCAAATAAAAATGATAACGCATTTGACAATTTAAAGAAATGCTCACTTTTCTGCAGCGGAGAGATAATGAGGGCGCCATTCGGCATCGATGCCAAAAAGTTCCTCGCTGTCGTGCCGAAGGTGGTCAATGAGCTCTTCTAACTTTTGCCACGTGTCGATGAGAAGAATTTCGTAGCCGGGGGTCAATTCACAGGCGCACTGCTCCTCAATCTGTTGGTTTTGTAAGCGAATGGCAATGCTTCTAAAAGGCAGACAAATTTTGAAAAAGAAAAAACAGCCAAACAAGAGATTCTCATCATAAAAATGCATGTTATTACTCGTTATATGATTTATAGACTTTTTGATTTCCCTGCGGATGCGTTCCACTTGATCGGGGTTTTTCTGGCAGTAATGCCTCAGTTCCGGGATGTACTCTTGGTCACCAATTTCAAGCAGTTCCGCAAAGTGGCAAGCTTGTTCTGGTGAGCCCCATTCGAACAGACGACGAAAATAATGATCACGAACATCGGATGAGAACAGCAGAGCTTGCTTAAAAAAGAAAATGAAGTGGAGAAAGTTTAGAAAAGAAAAGAAGAGAGAGGGAGAGAGAGAGAGAGAGAGAGAAAGAGAGGGAGGGAGGGAAGAGAGGGAAAAAGAGAGAGGTGGAGAAAGGGGGCGGTTAGGTGGTGTACATCCCAAAACATCGCCACCGAGACATAACGTAGTCGGAGCAAAAATTGTTCACCTTTTTTGATAATTTTTGACCTTTCAGAAACCTTTAAAAAACATTAAAAAATGTGTGTTTTAAGCAAAAAAAAATTTACGGCAAATATGGGTGGGTTAAGTGGGAGAAGGAGAGAAGTGGAAAAGAGGTGAGAGAGAGAGAGAGAAGGGGACCGAGAAAAAGGGGTCATTTGATTGTCCCATCGGCACCGTTTAATATTCGAAAAATAAAAATTGATTCTTACGCGTGCTATTTCCTCAAATTGACTCCATGTAATTTCGTTGTTGCGACATCGGAAATGGTTGTACACCAATGCGTTTTGAGTACCAAGTTTCATCAAATTAGGCACTTCTTTATCCGACAATTCGAAATTTTTGACGAACTTTCTGGTGAGCTTAATTAAGATTTTTTAGCAAAGCGGAAAGGACAAATAATAGTATAGACAAAATGTAAGTGACATATTCGCCCTGTTTTATGAACCCCTTGACGACATAAATACCCCAACCTCCCACACACGTCACCATCAGGTGTAATATTTTTTAAACAAATGTATTTCAAACCTTCTCCAAAAGCTTGAGCTTGTCTACAATTTCACGCTCATCTTTATCATCTATTCGTCGGTTACGCAATCTGTCGCCCAACAATTGGTCCAAATAATGAATGAGCTTCGTACGTCGAAATTGACACTCGCCGATAAATGGGTAAATCAACGCCGTTTGGTTTTCTAAGATGAGTTTGCAGACAATCTAAAACAATAATTAGTACACCGTACAATATTAGAAAAACAATAAATTAAAACTAAAAAAACAAACAGTTTTAAACGGAAAATGGTCGCTCAAGTTCAAATGGACCATCCAATTGACAGCCTTCGGCACGTCATTCTCCAACAATTGGTTGATTTGTTCGATCGCTATTTCAATCATTTCTCTGTCCTTGAGATGGAAAACCTGTACTGATGGCTTCCATGTATTTAATTTTAAGTCGGAAACAAGTGACAAGTGCATCCAACTAAAGGAAATAACCAATCGACGAGTAATCACTTAGTGAACTCACAAGAAAATCCCTATCAGTGGGAATCTTAAAAGGCACAGGTTGGTGGCCTTGCACCATCTTGAGCTTCAGAAATTCGTAAAAGGCATTCAGGGCGAGTTTGACCAGCGAAATATCGAATTGATCGTTGGTCAATGACTTGACATATTTGACAACGTGCAAAAACCCCTCAAATGCATCAACGGGATCTTCCGATTCGAAGTACATGGCCATCGTTTTTTGGATTACACCCTCTTTATCCGTAGCATCAAAAGGGCCATTTATTTCCTTAAAAGGTTAATCAATATTTGGCAATCCTTAAAAATGGGTGTCCCTAATTTGACCTTCAATTTTGCTATGACCCCACCTAATCAAAGCTTTGATCAAATCTATGAGTTTTCATCGAGTACATACTCGTTTTCAATGAAATCATGTTGCTGCCCGATGCACAAAAAGGGACACTCATTCTTGTGAATAGCCCAATATTTGACATCTTTTTATGGGCAATTCTTTTGTTGGACTGACCCCATAAAGTTTCGTAATCCTTCGGACACAGTCCTGAAAACTTATTTTTGCGTGCAAAGTCCCTTCCAATGGCATGGGGGCTCCGTCAAATTCGTTCATGATTGAATAGATAAAAATGGGAGTACTTAAAAAAAAAGAAAAATTATAGGAATCTTTAGTTAAAAAGAAAAGGAAAATGGCAAAATGTTTTTTAAAAATATTCTAATTTAAATTAAAACTTCAAAGTTTTTTTTCATTCTTATTTTCTTTCGTTTATGTCGATTACCTAACTAGGTATTTATTTTTTCTCAAGTTTGACTTCCCTTACAGTTCGTCACTTCTCTCATTTTTTTTTCTTTTTACTGTTCCAATGTCTCTGAATTCAAAAGCTGCTTCATCATCGCTTGGCATTTACCAAAAAGAACTGACTGAATACGATTTGGTTATATTTTCACTGTTCCTTTTTCGACCTTTTCTTTAGAACCGACTGCCACATAAAGTCCAAAAGGGAGAAGATGAACATTTGCTGAAACAGTCAGATTTGATTGATACGCTCAACACTGAATTTTCGTGTCCCATCTGCTTGGATTTGCTGAAAAACACCATGGTCACGGTACGAATGATTGATTTCTGTTTAAACAGAAACCCTGAAACAGTTTAACGTCATTTTGTTTGTCTTAACCTCTTGTTAAGGAATGTCTTCACCGCTTCTGCTCGGAATGTATCAAAAAGTGCATTTACAAAGGAAATGTAAGATCAAATGACTTGTCATTATACAATTAGCCAATGGGAACATTTATTTTAGCGAGAGTGTCCCACTTGTCGTAAGAAGCTCATTTCTAAACGCAATCTCCGCGCTGACCCCAACTTGGACAAATTGATCGACACGGTAACACAGGCGAACAGCTAAAATTGCTTTTTATGACAGATTTTATTTGCTTTCAGATTTGGCCTGACCGTCAGCTGCACGAAGCGATGCAACGCGAGAAGGCAAAAAAATGGGACGAACATGTCGGTGTGGTGGCACTTCAGCGGAGCATTGTGGAGGGAATGCGGGCGCAAGCGAAGGCACGCGGTCGCCCCTCAAACACCGACGGAGACAAGCCGATTGAAGTGTTGGGACAGATAGAGAATAAGGGTGAGTATTTTTAAAACACTCGTAAAAAGCCGACGTTTATTTCACCCAAATCCCAATTGGATACGGGTCTCTTTTAGTTTTTAGCTGAGTCAATTTGTTTTATTAAGTTCTTTCGCCACCTAATAAGAATAATAGCAAAAACGGTTGTGCAGCCAAAAAATTACGTCTTCGGCCTCGTCATGTGTTAAAAAGGGATTTCGAAACCAACGCTGATTGTGAGTTGATTATTGCAATGGGTTGGTTCAAAACCCCGCAGAAAAACAAACAAATCCTTTTTAACTCTGAAAATTGATGAGCTGATAAATTTTTTCAATTATATTTTTGCTGTTTTCTTCCCGCCTTTTCTTAGATCATTTTTCAGTTGTCTTTGATGGTGATTCATCCTCTGATTCGTCGTTGACATCATCCGGCGAAGATACTTCCTATGAACCAACTTCGGATGAGGAAGAGGACGCGAAGTTGCCTAATAATCTCATCGTCGATGTGGACGTTGGTCTCTTCAACAACAACAAAAGCGTTAACGACAGATTCATTGGTCGATTGAACAAAGAAGCTAAAATTGGCGGTAAGATGCGGAATGAGCGGGGGGGGGGGGGGGCTTCGCACCGGGGCAATAAAGAGATGTTGTCAATAAAAGAAAACAATTAGCAGACGAAGGACATACATTTTATGAATTTTGTGCTAACGGTCGTCTTCTTTTCCTCCCTCCAACCTTAAGTAAGAAAAGTACTTTTTGATGTTAATTGTTTAGATGTGCCGTCAAGTTATACAAAGCGATCGTATCTTTCTAATCGAATCATTGAGGACGAGTCGTCTGGAATTTCTTCCGCTTCGTCCTCCTCTTCGCCTTTTCCCACCAATGAAATTCCGCGTCCTTTCTCCGCAAATTCTCTCGCGCGCCGCAACACCAACAATTTTGGGTGATCTTTCGTGTTTTGATTTGTTGAATTTCAAGTATAAATATTGTGGCGAGGAATTGGTCTTCGTTTTTGGAACGCAAAGCATGACATAATAAAAATAAAAAGTGTTTAGAGTGGTTGTTCCGATGGAGTCGGCGTTGAGGGAGTATTTGTCAAAGACGGGGCAGCTAGGACTGATTACCGTTGAGATGGTGCCTTTGCCTGAACTTCGACCTGTCGTAAAATCTTTTCGCGTGAAATTAATGCACGGAGCAACAGGTTTTTAGAACTCATTGAAAATCAGATGATCACTTCTCTTTCAGTGGGGGAACTTCGTGGGAGCTTCGCGAACATTTACAAAAATATTGCCCTTACTGAACTCAGTTTCTTTGTCCGAGTGAGATTTAGTCTATTCTTATCCCAATACGCACATTTTTCAGACCACTGACAATCGGATGATTCGTCTCCATGCGACAGAATCAATCTGCACGGTGCTTGCACTTGCTAGACGGCGAAACTTTTTCGACTACCCAACTGTCTTTTTTACCTCTGAAGCCAGTAGATAATCTCGCCTTTAAATATTTCTAGGCATAATGCTAACTATTTCATCAATGTTTCCTGTATTTTTAAAAATTATCAAGGTTTGCAATTTTTTACTGTGACATATAAATATAACAATTTGTCAAATTTTGAAACGTGAGAAAACGAAAGAGGGGTTTTGCCGGTGCCATTTTGGGATGAAAATTGAAAACACTTGTTTGCAAATAAAAAGAACAAATTCACTGCCCCAACCAATTGTGGGATGTGCTTCCGACATTCATGTCCATCGTGGCCAGGTCCTTGTCAACATCAGTGAGGCGCAGATTCTTCAATTGGAAACGACGGGCTAACAGGCTGTAGGCGGACTCCATCAGATGACGCGGAATTCCAAATATAGCCTCCTGCCATCTCAGTTCGTATTCGTAACGGACGAAATTGGCCATCAAAGTGGCCAACTGCGGAACATTTCCATAATAATATTGTTGCAGCACCTTTTGGGGTTAAAAGAAAGTAAATTACTAGTAAGAGGAAGAGTAATGGCATTGGACCCGAGAGCAGGTCCCCCCTCCCCCCGAGTCAGCGGAGCACGACGAATAGGACAACGTACCGATAAAACAAATAAAAGCAATGGACAAAAACTAAACAGTTCAATTTTACTTATGTTTTATTAAGCATCGCCTTATTATTAGCTAATCAGCAATTCGTTAAACAGATGAATAAACAACATAGTACTTATTTCTCTACAACCCATTAGCACAACTTATATCCGATAAATTGCGGGGGATGGAACCAGTTTGGATGTCGGGGCAAAATCCGCAACCCCAAAACCACAAGAATGTTGGTTCTATGACATTTTTTTTCAAAAAAGGAATCTCAGTTCTATAAAAAATCGCTTTGTTATTTTTTCTAAGTTTATAACCTGCGCAAATGCCGAACGAAGGTCACTCATTGTGCCTTCGAAGGGAATCGGTTCGAAGCGACGCGTGACCAGCATTTGCATGTTCTCTTCTTGGTCAGTCATCAGCGGATGCTTCAACTCCAAATTGAGTGGCTGTGATGAAAGAACTGAAAAAATAATAACGCAGAAAAGAGAAAAGCATTTACTTTCATCGACCATAAACGAATTTGAAGACGATGATGTTGATGAAGAGCTGACCACTGAATTAGGGGGAGATTCGCCTTTGTTTAGAGGAGGCGGCGGTCGCTTGGCGATGGATGTGTTCTTGGGCTCATCAGAAACAACGGTGGCTTCGGTACGATCAAAAGCGACGGGCGAATCTTTGCGTTTCCGATTATTGGACACCGTTTGCTGAAATGAGTACAATTTTAAGTTTATATAATTGGGTTGTCGAATTCTGAAAATTCTTTAAAACCAAATCGAAACCGGGCCGTTTCGCTTAACCAAAACGAAAATTAAATAATGTTATTTTTAAATTATTTAAAAAAACAAAGTGAATTATCTAGGGTTCCGGTCTGAAAATTTTAACAAAATATCCAGTCAAAATCAGAACACAAATCAACAAAACTAACTTCTTTTTTTAACCTCAGATAAGAAACAGAAGTCTTTGTCTGATTTGGAGGGAAACATTCAGATAAATGAGAATATATCGGATCCATGATTTAATGAGACGTGATCTCATCAAATCCTCATTTGAAATAAAAAATCCCCAACCGCACAAATATCGTGGCGCAATTATAAAAATGAAAACCGAAACCGACCGCTTCGGTTAACCGAACCCGAATTTTCTCAGGTTTCTGTTCGGTTTCCAGCCGCCAAGCCTAGTTATGAGCTTAATCCTCTTACAAATTCATTTTAAAAATAATTTTTTGTATGATGTATTTTTGATTTTATCCAAATTTAACATACCTTTTTTATGATTGCGAGCAGTTGTGCGCACGTTAAAGCTTCGCCGTCATGCTCTTTAAGAACGAATACAACGTCAGCTTCTTCTCCAAAACGCTCGCTCAAACTTTTCTAACAAATAAGAAGGTGTTTGGTTTATTATTGCCACTTCTCAAGGGGTGGGAGAAGGCGATAATACTGTAGTTTGCCCCCCCCCCTTTTTTGAAAAAAATTTCAAACATTTTTATCTTAAAAACAAGTTTTAGGGTTCCAACCCCGAGCCCGAATTTGAAAAAACGAACTGTTATCGAAAATCGAAATTTTTTGCAAGAGTGCGCTAGTGCATGAGTTGCATTTGTACAAGAAGTTCTTCTTTCGTACGCGTTTCACTGATACACGGTGAATTATGCAATGACCGCCCCCCCCCCACCTTCGCAATGCGATAGTATTTGCTCAGTGTCGATTTGCATAGGCCGTATTGTTCCGCCGTCTTTTGGATCGCACTCCCCTTTTGAATGATGGATAGAATTGCAGTCCTCATTGTTTCTTTCTTCATTTTGTCCTCCACTCTCTTCGAGTACATACGAGAAACCGCCTCATCGACCACTTCCGTAACGACTGAAATAAAAATGAAAGAATTGTACTTTTTCAAAATTCCGACAGAAGGTTGAATACACTTTCAGGTACTACGGGAGTTTGGGTCCCATATTTTTTGAAATTTTTTTTCAAACTTTTTTTTTCTCTTTTAATCTGCGACACTTTTGCCTTTGATACAGCAACACATTTATGCGGGTGCGACAATTGTCAGCGATGGATGGGCTGCCTATGGAAACATTGACAAATTACCTGAGATGTACACACATTACGTGGTGAACCACTCGGAAAATTTCAAGGATCCTAAGACTGGGCAACACACAAATATAATTGAATCGACATGGCAGAAGTTTAAACAAGAACATAAAGCGAGATTTGGCTCACATAGATCTCTTTTTTCCACATATATTTCGGATTTTCTATGGCGGAAGAAGTTTGGAGGACCAGACATTTTTTTTATTTTGTGGTCACAAATTGCTGAATTGTATCCTATCAATACATGATTTGTCATTTATTTGTTCGTCTGAAGCGATTTAAACATTAAAAGATAAAAAAAAAAATCAAAAAATATGGGACCCAAACTCCCGTAGTACCCACTTTCATTTATTTCGCTTAACTTGTTCAGTGTTTAAAAATATTTAGTAAAATGATGTTTTACATTGACTTTCCCAACCTCGTGGAAAGCGAGTCCAGCAGCTGTTCTGATTCGGACTCTCTCTAACGTTCATTTTTGCTGATGATGTCAATTTGCTCTTTCTGTCCATGTGTTTTTGGGAACTCATTGAATTGCTTATGATAATTAATTCTTTTTCCTGAAATAAAGTCATTCAAATTAACAGAAAGATAAAAACGAGTCAAATTTCGAATAAAAAGCAAGTTACACTCCATTCCAAAATTATAGAAACACCCATTTTTATTTCACCCAGATTCCCCCATGTTTCGATTCAGCTACGCACCTACGGCAGCGCCGGATTTTCCTTTTTCGAACTTATTTTTGTCAAGCATTACCTTATTTCGGGATATTTAGACGCGATCTCTAGTTTATAAAATTAACTATAATTATAGAACACCTTTTTTTAAATTTTAACTCATTTGAAACATTGGAAAGTGGGCGAAGTATTTTATAATGTTGGAACAGTAATTTCTCGTTTTTTTTCTTCAAAAAATACTTGGTGACTTTTGGTTCAATTGCAATTTAGGCGCCTAATCAGCAGCCCAGTCGGAATCTGTGGCCGATTTTTTTTTTTAGTTTTTACCATTTAAAGCAGGGGTGCCATCGAAAATTTCCAAATAAGACATCGCTAGGCAAAAAATAAGATTTTGGGATCAAAAATAAGAAATCGTGATTCCAGATTTCTGACGAAAACGTTTACTGTTGAATTTTGCCACAGATAAAAAAATGTAAAAGTGAAAGTAGTTCACTGACGAAATCAACGAAAACATACAGCGAATGACAAAAGATGGATAACTTTTGAGAAAACCTTAACGAATGGGGTCCGGTGGTGCCGATAGGCGCCACCGGAGAAATTTTTGAAACAATTTTGATTGAATTTGTTATCAGATTTTCTCTAAAAAAGATTAATTTTTAAATCCTATTTTGTAAATTTCAAAATTCGCCGGGAAAATTTTTTTTAATCTTCAAGAAATCGCTTCAGTAAAAATAGTATAAAATTTTTACGTCTGAGTAAGAAGTAAGAACTGAAAGGCGGAAATAAGAAATTTCTTAGAAATAAGAACAAATGGCACCCCTAATTTAAGGTCTTTTATTGTAAAGCTCTGAATAAGCTATCAATTATCATCAAGTGGTAGGGCTCGCTTTTTGTGAGCACAAGGCAACTCGTACAAAGGCAATTCGTACAATTTCAGATGATGTTTATTTATTTATTTATTTATGCGGACAAACCACAAGGTACATTTGTACACTTATTGTGGTGAAATGAAGTCATTACATAAAAAAAACAAATGTAAATTAAACCATCATAAAATGACAGAATCATACGAATGCTCTTCATGTTTAGAAGCGATGATTAAGCAGAAGCTAAGCGATTAAGCATCTTAGAAAAAAGATAATTTAAAGAACATTAAAAATTCACAAAAGCAGACTTTCTCGCAATTTATAAATTATAACTTTTTCTAAGATGCTTAATCGCTTAGCTACTGCTTACTAATCGCTTCTAAACATGAAAAGCATTCGAATGATACAAAGTTTTAAGGAATTGGCCTACTAAAAAAAAAGTTATGGCCACATCAAATTAAAATTGTACGAGTTGCCTTTGTACGAGTTGCCATTGACCCTATTAAACAGGGACTGCCTTTTTTCTGCTGACTTTGGATGACAAAAATTCCTCCAAAAAATTATAATATTTAAAAAAATGGACATAACACCCCTGATATATATATTATATACATATACAAAGCATAAGAAAATAGGTAATTTAACATAAATCGAAATTTACTCGCTTTATTAGTGTACATTGTTAACTTAAGTTATTTTAGAAAAGACAAATAATAACGAACGAATCAATCCAAACAAAAAATCAATTAAAAAAATCAAAGGCATGGTCACTCATATGCAGGGTGTCCAGTAATTTTGTGGTTTTTTGCAAGGTCGATGAGGGGAAAGGTTCAGCCCCAAAACAGATCAACCCGAATCTCAGCAGAGGCAAGTCATAGAACCGTCATCCCAAAGGGAATTCTGTATAAAATTTTGGGTAATACTGTGCTTTGTCCCCCCCCCCCCCCCCCATTTTAAATTTTTTTTTAAAGTTATAAAAACATGTCTTAAGGGGTTTTCGGGGTTGTAGATCATGAACAGGAAATTTTCGCAACCCCCTATGATTTTTCCGAAATTTTCTCAGGTTTCAAGCCATTTCCGGGACAAATATTGAATTTTTATTTGAAAAAATAGTGTTTCTAAACATATGACCACCCCAAAATAGGGGTAAAGTACAATTTGCCTGATCGCATATCCGCCATAGGAAATGAAATTACACTTATTTGGTATCATTTGAAAACCCATTGAATACTCTATCTATTGATGATATGCACTTAAATTTGCTCCTCTTCGTTAAGATTTTATTGACCAACTTTTGAAATTTTAAAAGATTATTAGCACTGTTTCTAAACATATGACTAGGGCTGGCATTTATATGGAAATCCAAATTTTTTTTCCTGAACTCGTAACGGCCTGAAACGCACGAAAAACATGTTTTTAGCTCGGTTTGAAGCTTCTAGGATGGATTTCTATATCCATATTCCGCGATTTATGTCCATATTTTGGCATTATAAATTTTTGATCTTTGCTTTAAAATACCAATTACCTATATTTGTAAAATCTATGTCCATATTTTTGCAATTTTATCCATATTTCGCGATTTTTGTTCGATATTTTATGGCCATATTTTTCGGTTTTATGTCCATATAATTGCCTAGTTATTTTTTCAGTTTATATTTTATTTCCATAAGTGCACAAAGTATATATATGCTGAGAAAAAGAAGATAAGCAAAGGTATAACATGCTAGCGAGTATTAATATAAACATGATAAAACCAATGGAATTTAGATTTAGTTGCCATATAATTTCTTAAATAATTGTCGAAAAGAATGACAAGTTCAATACCACACAATACCAAGTAAATACAATGAAAATTAATTGCATTTAAAGAAATTCAAAATGACGATATGTAAGAGACTGGGAAGAAACAATAGACAAAGGAAGCTAATTGCACAGTTTATGAAGAAGCGTTTTGAGAAATTCCACAGCACTTGTGACTTGAGTCCACCAATATGCCTCGCTGCCTTGCATCCGTTTACCGTAAAACCCTTCGATGAATTGCAAATTGGACAGCAATGCTGGTGGATTTGCCTTAAAACGATTAACCCACTCTATGCAAAACCATTTAAAACACATAAAACCACCTTGATGATGACAAAAACAAGAACTGGCAAAATGTCATCCGCCGAAGCAGCCGATCGCCCCGAGGAAAGGGTAACCAAATTCTCAATGGTCTCGCAGCAACGGGTGATACATGCCTGTCGAATAAGGGACGGTGAAACACAGGGACATAGTTGATGAACCCCTGGTTTCGTTAAAAAAAAAAATGCCGCTCACACTGCTTTTGTTTGACGACTCATCAGTCTATCTCATCAGATAGATACATTGAAATGGAAAGTGGTACCCTATCCCCCTTGGAAGACCAAAACCAAACACGGAAAAGATTTACTTTGTTGTCCCTTTCTTTTATAGAAAATTATTAAATGCTTTTTACCATTTTATCTCGTGGTGATTTGTAGGCATTGATTATGTTAAGTTCAGCCTGAGCAGAAGGCCAAGGACACTCCGCATAAAGGTTCTGTTTTTATGGAATTGTTCAAATTTTCACTCCTCAGAGTTTACCTTGGGAATTGCCAATTCGGGATGACCAACCGTAATAAATTCAGATAGTCGTTGGACTGATTTGTTGAGGACTCTTCAAAATGCATTAATTTTCAATTAGACGGGCTTTTTTTTAATACAAACTCGTCTCTGAAGTAATCTGCATCGCCGTTTGGAAATAATGCATAAACATAAATTTGCCCCATCAATGAACGCTCCAAACATTTGCGAGCGTATTCAATGTCTTCGATGGAGGCTGACCGCCACATCGATTCCAAAACGAGTTGCTCGTAAAGATTGCACAAATGCGACTCGACAAGGTCAATTTTTTCGTCCTTAATTTCATTTGCCCTTCTTTTATAGCACAAATGCATAAAAAAGTTATGTTAAATAAAAAATTTAAATTTTAAAAACTCGTATTATTGATTAAAACGCGAAAAAATTCTTATAACTGGGAGGGGGGGGGGGGGAGAGCAAATTAAAAATTAAAATGTAAGGCACCAAATTACGGCAGGCTTCTTTTTACCAGCTGACCTGGACATCTAACTGCTGAAAATCCTGTAGAAATTGCTGCAAAAACTGTTGTTCCTTTTTTTGAAGACTGAACCGGACAAGCATTTCAATGAGACATTCGGAAGTGAGGGATTTGACACGACGAATGCGTTTGCTCATCCGATCCAAGCAAAAGTCAAGTTGGAGAAGAGTGAGACGAGACTGTTGCAAGTAAAGGTGGAAAGCCGTCCTCTTTCGGTGTTCCTCGCGCATGGTGCGCAATAAAATACGAATTCTGTGTAATATAAGTTTTTAAAGGAGAGAAATATTTACAGAATACCCTTTCGGTTCAAAAATGGACAGACAGCGTTGGACCTCGCGGATTTGGGCAGTTTGTTTTCTGTCACGGACTATTGACCGCCTCAGCCAACAACAGTTTTAGGAACTGTTGCAGTGCAATAAGTTCACTGTCCGCCTCACTCTTTGCTCCATTGGTCGGCTGTCCGTCCGTTCCGTTCGGTAATTCTTTTCCATTTTCTCCATTTGTATGTCTCTCCGATTGACAAAGAGAAGCATACGGTAAATTGGTGGTCCAACTGAGTACCAGTCGCAACTTTCGCTTGGCGTCCAAAAAGGCTTTACATCGTGACAAATTACTGGGGTTGTAGTAGCGAAATTCTTCTTCAGTTTGTGTCTAAAATTAGAAAATTCACACCAATAAGTTTTCGAAATTTCCAAATTACTTCAATTGGATTTGAATTCGCTGGAAGTGGGGTTGTTCCATTTTGTGAATTACTCTCTTGGGCCAAAAATGAAGACGCATTGCTATTCACGGGCCGATTGTTCACTGAATGAATATGCGCTCTTGGAGTATTTTGTTGTTGGACAGAAGGAGCGGAGACGGCGGCGTTGGAAGGAGTGGCAAAACTGCCAGACGCCGTTAGGACATTTGGCGTGAGACCCATAGCGGCCGGCTCAGTGACTCGAAGCTCACTAAGTCCTTCGTTATCTGAGGCGACCTGTTAAAAAAGAAATATCATTTTAGTCCAAATGAAACTTTAAAAGCCACCACATCAGTCGACCAACTGTCGCTGACAAGTGATACCGTTTCATCTCCTTAACAACAGCAAAAATTACAACTTATATACACATATTATTCAAAAAGAATTACGGTATCTGGACGAGTCTTGTGGCGGAAGACCAAATTTGCCAAACTTTTCCTCAAGACCTTCTGTGTTTTGTTTCCGTACACTAATGGGAATAGTTGGAAGAGTTCGACGCGGTTCGACCGGTTGTGTGGCAATGGCCGGGATTGTGGAGCAAATAGTGGCAGCTTCTACCAACAATAAGTAAGAATTGTCAATTACTAGTAGTTCTTATACTGTAATTGGTGTTACCGCTATTTTGTTCCGGTGCATTGCCGGAAAAGGGTGTTTCTCGTCCTGAAATGCGTCCCCCGCTGAGACTTGGTGAACCCCTTCCAGAAACATTGGCACTAATCGGGACGACGTCAGAAAAATTGTCTGGCAATGCGGAATTGTCTTCAGTCTAAAATGCTATGAAAAATAAAAAAAAGTTGAATTCCAACTTATCACTTCATCAACAGCATTTTCATTCGACGAGCTGACGGAAGATCCAGCCGCCGCATCGTCAAGGCACTCCTCCTCGTCCTCGTCACTCACAACATCTGTCGCCGTTCTGTCGGACACTTAAGTGACCCAAAAGAAAGTTCAACTTTAACCAATAATAGACTGACCGATGCTTTCGGTAGCTGTCAAAAAGCGAGTTTTCTTCTCACCGCTCACCAACTTTCGCCTCTTTGATTGGAGGCGTCGGAAAAGTTCCATTATCGCTCCCTCGGAATCCATTCCAATCGGATCATTCCGATCGGGGATGTGAAAAACGAGCACATTCTATAAAAAAAAGTGCGAGTGAATGAATAAACACCTCTCCATTTTTACTAATTAAGTGGAATGGAGTGCCCACCTGACAAAGGCCACGCGCAGTGACTGTCGACTGTTCTTGCCCAATATAAGATTTTCCAGTTACATTGGCAATATTTTCGTTGAGAAAATTGACAGAGGAAGAAGCGGGGAAATTGTTACTGCGTTGGCCCATGCTACGAAAGTTGGAGACAGACGACGTTTGCATAAGACGTTGATGGCCACGTGAAGCGGCGTTTTGGACTTTGTCCGCAAGATTTTTTAAACGATTAGAAGAAGTCGGCGAATGTTCCGAGGCAAAAGGCAAAATGTCAGAAGCATTTTCGACGAACTCTTCAGGTAGCCGCCTCAGTGTGTTCTTTAAATTCTTTCGCAAAGCAGAGTCACTAATATCGTCAATGGCAGCGGACTTCAAATACGACTGCTGAAATAAGTCATTGTGTGGTTAAAAGATAATTTCATTTGATTGTAAAAGCCAAGACACTCACAATAACATTTATCTCTCTAAGTGTTCCAACAAAGGCCGGTTGTAAAAAAAGCTCAGATCCGGTGGAGTCCGCAACATGGACAGGGAAAATGGTATCAATGGAGGCGGGGTTTGAACTTAGAACTAAGTCCATGACGAGCATCATTGATTCCTTAACAGTAGATCACATTGTAATAATTTTAAACTGAGTTCATTGCCTTGTCCAAACGCGAAAGAATCTCTCCGAAGTAAGAAGGGCATCTTTGTTCATATGGCAATATCGCAAGGGTCTGAAGGATCTGTCCGATTTGCATAAGGTTAAAACGAGCGATGTGGCTGGCAACAAAATGAGTCTATTTTTACCCGATACTAAACGGCTGCAAATTATTACCTTATCGGAGTGTCAGAAATTATGCCCAGCGGCTCCGGATTTATAACGGCAGAACACAGAAAATAAGTAAAAATTAAGTCGGTGCATATGAGAGCAGCCTGAATTTTGATCTTTCGCTAAGACAAAAGACTGGAGTTTGAACCTCTTCCCTGCTGATCATTTGTTTTTCAATCAACGCGGTATACATTTGACCTACTAACCAAGTAATGCTCCTCGGAAAGGAAGGCATCGCGTTGAGAATTGCTGAAAAACGGGAAAAAACGGAATTTAATATAACTTAGAAAATTATACATGAAATGAATTTTTCAGTGAGGATCACCAATCTAAAACAGAGCAAAAACAAATATGAAAGAGAGAAGACAAAAACCAACTTGTCAACAATAACCCGTCTGTGCTGTGCAACCTTATCTCTATAAGACTTTGAATTTTCATCAGAGCCAAAACGGCGTCGACGTTCTGCTAAAGGTATTCGAATTGGTGATTTGGACGGGTCGATGTCGAGAAAGAGTTCTGTAAAATAAAAATAAAAAAAGCAAACAAAAAATGTCACCACCAACCATCCTGAGAAAGAAGGTACATGATTGGCTCATGTAATGCAGCTGTAAGAAAAATCTAAAAATAAAAATTCTTTACTGTATCATTATTTTTATTGCTTCTGTTATTGAATTGATTTTGTAAGCTTCTTACTTTATTTGACAAAAGTTCCTCAGAAAAGGATTTGTAAATGCGTGAAAAAGCCGAATTTCCTTTACGCAGTAATTTTCTTGGGTCTGAATTTTGTACAAGTTGCAGTGTTATCAAATGGCCCAAAAGTTCGAGCACATTCTTCTCATTTTCGGGAAAAACGCAGGAACCGTACAACAGGTTGAATAATGCGAAGCCAAGCTCATCCGCCGAATACTAAATATTGCTTTCACTATTTTTTTCATTCGAGTGTTATTACCTGTGTGGAAATTCTTTGAGCAGCGTTAAGAAAAGCCGCAACTGCCCGAGGAGCACTCATTAGGAGTTTAAAAACGTGGCTAAGCTCAGCGGCGTGTTGATTTAGGATTTTATGTGCTTCAACAAAATTGGAAGAATTCAAATTGCTGATCAATTGACAACAATTTTCTGGAGATACATTAAGGTCAGAATTGATCAATTGCCTCAATATTCCCTTTAAAAATTCATTTAATTATGTAATAAAAAATGTTTTGCCTTTACCTGCTCATGACGGCACATCCAAGCTAATTTGCATATTTCCGAAAACTGACTTTTAACCTGGTTTACAATGTTAAAAAAGATAGGATGTATTGGGAAGCAAATACACAACAACTTCATTACCTTTGAATTAAGGTTTCTCAAGACAAATTGTTCGCAATCAACAAGTAAACGTTCAGAACGAAGCCTTTCACACAAGGAAGAAAATTCAGCAAAATTTGCAAAATCATTATGTTTTTTGTTCATTTGTCTATTTTAATTTCTTAAATGGTAACAGGACACGCAGACATTAAGCATTTAATAGTTGTATATAAGTGAGAACAGAAAAAACTAGAATTACCTACCTATGTACCTAAGTCTTAAAGAAAAGAACTGACACTCTCAATGAACCCCCTCATAAAAAAAAACATTAATTTTAAACCAAAAAAAGGGATTACTCGACTACTGGTCAAAATGTCCAACTGAAAATACCTAATCGACCAAATTACCACGGACAAAATAACCAATCAGCCAAAAACCGAGCAAAATGCCAAATACCTAAAGCTAAAAACGGTCGGACACGGAAAATTTTGGCTGATTCAGTGCCTCAAAAAAAGGACTATTCAGTCAGAAATTTATATACTTAACTATTTAAATTTTCTCAAAATTTCTCTCTGTTCATTCCATTGTCGCTAAATAGAATAAAATATCCAAATAAAATATTCTACACCAATCACACCAATCTAAATAAACTCCAAAATACAAAGGAGCAAATATTAACTGCAAAATGGAATTGCAAATATCCAAGCCTCAAAATCTTTTAGTCCAACTTTGAAAGGTTTAGAAAGAATTATACCCATTATAAGGCAATCATCATATAATGGGTTTTAATGAAGACTTCGCTATCAGAGTTGCCTCTACGAACGATGCCAATGATGCAAAAGTTTTGCAATCACTTATTCAAGTATTTTTTTATTTCCTGACTGAGTCAGCTTTTGACAAAGAAAAACCAACATTAAGGAACTTGCGGATTCTCTAAAAATGTCTAATGGACCAAAACTCAACGCCGATCGTTTGCATAATTTTCTGAAAGAAGGGGCAACGTATGCATTGATTGCTACAGCGACCAAAGATGGCGAAAAGATGGTGGCGGGCTATGCCATTTATTTTGTCGTCCCTTCAACTCATTTTGGAAAAGTGATTGTAAAAAAAAAAAACTAGTAGGTAATAACTTTTTATAGGTTTTTTTCCTCGAGGATTTATACATTCGGCCGAATTACCGTCGCCAGAAATTAGGATCTCATTTTATGACTGAGTTAAAGAAGGTTGTTTATTTTCAGTTTCATTGTATTCTGGTTCGGTTTAATTTTCAGTGTTCAAAAGAATTGGATTGTGATATGCTTCAATGGAATGTTCTTCAGGAAAACACTAACGCAATTCGTTTTTACACATCTTTGGCTGCTAAGGATCTTACGAACAAAGACGGAGAGCCGGGTTTCTCGTGTTGGCGTATTGAGCCTACCGAATATGAAGCACTCATTCTCAATTCTAAGGGTACTTTCATTTGACACGGCAAAATACCATACTATTTTAAGAGGATTTGTCGAACGTAAAATTTACTGTTTTATCGCTGGACAATGAAAATGAGAAATCTACAGTGGATTTGATGGAGGTTAGGACAGTACTTTTCTTTAATTTCAATTTTAATTACAGTGCTGGCGTTCTTTGGATGTTTTCACTCCGTCAACTGATGCTGAAATGAAATTCACACTAATGCATCGTTTCTTCGGACTTTGCATTGTCCAAGCACAAGATACTTCGGATGGAACTGTTCTTGGCATGGCATTGTTTCACCGCTGCGCATTTTCTACTTGGACTGGCCCTTACATAACCATTGACAATATACGCGTCAGAACGGATCAACGCCGACAGGGAATTGGGAAGAAATTGGTCGCACAACTGGCAAAGGTAAATCACTGAACAGCAGTAAGGCTTCGTCAATTTATCTCAAAGTTTCAGATTGCAGTGGATTCGAATTGCCCCCGAATCGGATGGACTTTGCGTGCAAATTCAGAAACAAAAGCATTTCTTAAAGCCGTAGGTTTTATTTTATATCTCTAAATACCCAATAAGATGCCTTTAGCTTGGCGCAGTTGATCTCACAGAGAAGGAAGGATGGCTTTTATTCCAGATGGAATAAATTTATTAAGGCAAATGATTTGTTGTTTATGTCTGTGCGAGTATTGTTATATTATTATTATTATTGAGTCAGTCCCACTGTCTTTCAAAATATTGTGTTTTGTATAAAATTAATGGAAACATGATAAAGCCGATGCTCTTCGCTAATCCTTAACAAGGAAAATTTATTTCAATAATTATCCGTTATTCGTCGTTGTTTTCATTCACTCCTTTCGCGTTGCTCAGCTCAGTGCGGAGCCGGCCTGGTTTTTCCCGATTACCTATCCGGGAAAATCCCACCGGTAAATTTTTGAAATGAAAATCCGGATCCGGTGTTTTGAAAACCGGATTTTTCAAGATCCGGCGCCACTTTGAAGAAAGAGGTCGAGATAAATTTATTATGTATACAAAACATTGGAATAAATTTTGGTTATGTCCTTTGAATTCACAAGTTCTTTCCCTTTTGTCCTTTGAAATCGTTCTTGGCCGATCCGAACGATTTCAAAAATCAAATACAAGACACAAATTGTGTGCGAAATCTTGTTTTGTCTAGATTTTTTGCTACATTATTTTGCAATGTCTTCTTCAACAGCTTCTTCCTCGACAACCAATGAACAACAAAAAATTGTGAATGGTTTTCAAAAGCTTCGCGAGTTGCAACAGGCAACCATCAGCGAATTGAGCAAAATTCAGACCGAGCATAGAGAACATTTGTGCGTTTTAAAGTGTTTGCTTCTTTACAGCATTTTTCCCTTTTTAGAACTGTGCTCAAAACGGTGCAAGCACTTGAGCCAAATCGCAAATGTTTTCGACAGGTTGGCGACACTCTTTTCGAGTTCAAGGCATCGGAACTTGTTGTGGTATTGGAAGAAACGATTAAAAGGGTAAAATCCTCAATTGTAACGTTAACAAATGGGCGAAGCGCTACTAAATCCCCTATACATCAGTCATGAGTTATCGATTATCTTTAGTTAATTATTCCTTTTGGAAAGTCCTCCTAATCCCACTTGGTCTCAAATTTGAATTATGGCTCTATAAACTTTCTCGCATTTTTAATTTGACTAAATGCATAAAGGCTAACATTATTTTTTCTGAAAATTTTAGTTCAAACAAAGAATGGACGAATTGGAGAGCCAAGTGGTGAAGGTCGGTGAGGACATCAACACGTACAAAGAAAAGCACAACATCCGTTTCCTCAGCAACAAAGACGTGATGGAATTACAGAAGAAGCAAGCGCTGTCGAAAATTTCCCAACTCGACCTTGGCACGGGTGGGAAACCCCAACAGGACTGAGGGTTTAAGTCGTTAGCAAATATCTTGATTGTTTGGAATAAAATTGTTTTATGTCTTCTGAATATCTACAATGAATTAATAGCACTGCTGAAAAATGGCACAATTAAAAGCAAATGGAAATTTAGATAGTTAAAGAAAACTGCGAAACAATCATTTTTCGGATCTCGGTAACGAATAATTCATAATGGAGCAAGGTACACAGAGTAAAGACCCGTAGATGGTAGGAGCACACTTCGATTAGTACGCGGCATTAAACGGGCTCACTTTCCCTCAAGAAAGTTCTGTCGTTGATCACAGATGCACAAAGACCCTGGCGTTCTAAATTTCAAAGTTAAAAAAAGAAATATGCCAAAATGTTTTCTTTCAAAAGGCGAACCGAGAATGCGAAGTCTTTTCTCCACTGCATTCTTGTACTTCAGTAAAACACTTTTATCCTGCTCATTTTGCACCTTAAACATGCTCAGAATTAGATGGAATGAGTTCCCCCCCCCCTCTCCAACAAGAAATGACCGTATAAAGGAGTGTATGAAGCATCATGTAAGCAGTTTGGTAACGTTTCGGGCACAAATGTGGGTTGCCAAACAATTCGTCGAGTGCCGCCGATTGGCACAAATCGATGGCATGTTGGTACATAATTCTCTCCGCAGAAACGACCATCGCTTGGGGATCTTGGCCGGGAATGCCTAGCGAAGCCAATTCTTGTGACCGTGCCAAACACTGAAAAGAAAATACCACAGATAAAGGGATGAAACCTTATGTTTTTTAAATTTTAATCAGAATTTGCTAAAATAAAAAATACGCACATAATGGTACTTCTCGTTGAGCTGATTCAATGTATTTTGAACAGCAGACGATGGGTGCAAAGTGCCCGCGTTAACTATTAGCAAGAAAATACTCAATTTTCGCTTTTTCAAATGTCCGTTTTACTTTGCTTTTGGGCCATTACGAGTGCGGAAGAGAGTACGTGCAAAGCACGAACATAAAGCACCAATTGCTCTGCCCGACGGTAAGCATCCGACTGATACTGTCGTTGCTAAAATTCGCATTTGTTGTAACAATTCGTCGTTATAAATGGTGGCACCGTTTTCCGTTTGTGTCCCTCCATCGCAATAGCCATTGGATTCATTTTGTTCTCCGCTACGTTCACAATGGCCTCGATAAGGTCCAACACGAAGCGCAGTTTGGCCAGGGTTTGTTTGTGTCCGGCTCCGAGAAGTGTCTCCTGCTCCAATTCGGGCGGGGGGTCGGGCGCATCAAACAGAAAATCGTTGGGAGAGTGCGATTTGTCATTCTTCTCCACATTTGCAGTCATTTTACTGTTGTCAGTGACGGACGTCGAAGGTCCACCGTCAAGCGGTGCATTCTTTCGTTTTTCCCGTTCGCCACTGTCTTCCATTTGCGAAATTACATCCGATTCTTCTGAACATATTTTGTGTTTGGCCCTTTCCGTCTCCGTTTGCTTACCCATGTACTCCTCCGTGAATGGCAATTGGACCGGGTCCTCCATTCCCACTTCGTCTTCGTCCATTTCGCTTAAATACACAAGGGGACAGTCCACAAAAAGCATGCAATTTGTTCGCATGCCTTTCCGTCCCTTTCGTTTCATTGATCACTTTGAATTCGATTTTCCGTTGGCCATTTGTCCCATCCGAAGTTGCAGAGGCGGTGGGTGACGGCGTTGTGTTCTGAAATCGGATGTTGTCCAACTCCTTAATAGCAGCAGTCTTCTCCGCCTCTTTCTGGCGTTGGCCTCCAACTAAATTCATAGCGAAGGTCGCCGACTTTGGAATTGCCGTCAGTTGGGAAAGGCCGTTTCTATCCAAAGTTTGGCAAGGCATATTCGAAGTCGACGGCCCTTCGGTGACAGTCGTATTCCGTCGTAATCGGCCAGGGATCGGCAGAGAGGAACGTGGAGCAACACTCGCCTTGGGTTGGTCATAGACAATGAAGCGGGCTAAACCATTTGAAAACATTTAGAAAAACAGGAAGACGAAGTTGATCTGACGCCATCTGAGTCCCAATGAAAAAGGACACTAGTACAAGTCGTGTACGCAATTAACAGTAATTGTGGCCTTGAAAGATGTGAGAAATTCCAACCCCCCAATTTTGTTAACATTTTAAGGCAGCGGAGCGGTCGCCGAAGCGATGATAAGTGAAGGGCGCCCGAGCAAGCGGATGGCTCCGAGCGCCTGGTTAAGGGCGGAAAAGACTAAATTACCATTGGTACTGAAATATCCTTTTCACTGAGACTCACAATCAGATGGAGTCGGACGACTTCGTCTGGTTTTAGTCTTATTGTTAACTTATCAAGAGCTTTGGAATAATATCGTATTTGTCCAGATCCAACCGTTAAAAACCCCATGAAGGAGAGGAAAATTGGACCCACTTTCAGGCAGTTCAATCTCTTCGACGGACGGAATCAACGCAATAGGTTCCTTGAGGGTCTGCTCTTCGCCGAACACGTGCGTGCCCTTGCCTTGCTGACGTTGCTGCTCCTCTAAACTCGTCTGTCGTGCCATTGGCTGCTGCTGACTTCGGCTGGATGCATTTCGCCTCTCTTCCATTTTGGCAAAGGCGTGCCTTTTGTTCGGCACGGGCACAGCCTTTCCGATGTTTACTTTTGGACGAGGGGTGCTACTATGAACCTAAGGGAAACCAACTCAAACAGTGAATTCAGAAACAGCAACACACTTGCACTTGTTTGACCGGGTTTTCCGAAGAGCCCGTGGAGGAACCGCCCGACTGCTGAAGACTTTGCGGGGAATTCGCTTTTGTCCGTTGGATTTGGGTGAGCTGCCGCGTCTCCTGCAGAGGCGGAAGGAAAGTGAAGTCGGTCGACTCGTTCATCGTGGCTGCGCTTTGGGAACGGTCGAGCGAAGTTGGTCTTGCCAGGGGAAAGGAAGGCGCACGCGTATGCATTGGTGGTGGCACTTGACGCCGTAAAACGCCGGGGGCGTGCGCATTTCGCGTGGACTGTGGCTAAAATTGAAAAATCAAAGGGTGCACTTCAACCAATCCCCCACCCCTCTTTCATAAAGGTGTTTTTTTTGTGGAAATTATGAATTTTTTCTAAAGAATTTTCAAAAATCAATGTTAACTCACCAAATGTCTGTTCCCATCCGCAGACGGAATTCGTTGGTGTGCATTTGCGTACCGCTGTGGCGACTTAGGGACATTTTGTGTATGGGTCGGACTCGCGGGAAATTTGGGTCGATTTTGGGTCGGTTGAGCGGTTCCATGAATTTCAGCGGATGGGCGCCGCACGAAATGGCGCGAAGGTGAAACATTTGAAGTGGGCAATTCAGTGGAGAAGAAGGGATGGTTGAAGAATGAATCTGACAAATTGTGGAGATAAACTGATCGGAAAATGTTCACTTACTGAACTCAATCCGATCCGCCGGACTTTTCTTCAAAAGGCCCATCAGCAAATCGGCCAACAGTGCCGAACAAAAGTCGGGGATGTTCGGTTTCAACTCCGTGTGTCGTTCATAATAATTTTTGAGTGCCTGCGGCGTTTGTGCCTAAACTTCGGTGTTAGACAATACCATTCGCCCTAAATTGACCATTCTTACCACGAATGGTGCCTTTCCCGTCAAGCATTGGTAAATGATGGTGCCAACAGACCAAAGATCTGCCTTGGCCCCGTAATGGTGGGACATGATCACTTCCGGAGCCATATACATCGGGGAACCGCAGAGAGTGCCGGCCATTATCCCTTCGGGCAGAGAACGGGCGAATCCGAAGTCGGCCAACTTCACGATCAGCTGAGTGGGCAGCGGGACGAGGGGATGGCGCGGATTGCACAGCAAAATATTTTGGGGCCTGCAAATTAAGCCAAATGAATGGATTAGCACCAAAATGGAAATCCAAAATTGGAAATAGTTAATATATTTAATCATTTTATGGCTCCTTACTTTAAATCTCTGTGCACAATCGCTTTTCTGTTCAGTGCCTCCAATGCGCGTGCAATTTGCGTGAAAAAGTGCTGAATGGTGGGCTCGTTGAGTGATTGTCGGCTGAACAGATACTCGGCCAAGTCCCCGTGGTTGCAATACTCCATCACCAAGTACACATGTGTGCTGGTCTCAACACAGCGCAAAAGTGACACCAAGTTTTCGTGTTGCAATCCTTTCAATTCCTAAGAAAACAAAAATGGAGCCCTTAAATGATTTTCGGACTCAGTTCGATTAATGGAACGCGAACAGATAAAATGGGTTAGGACCGACCTGAAGGATTTTGATCTCTTTGGTCAGCAAATTCTTCGCCTTAGACAAATTCTTCTTCGCTATCGCTTTGATGGCCACTTCTTTATTCGTCTGAAATGCATTTTGCACTTATTTTAAATTTTTTTAAAATAAATAGTAATTAGTTTATGCCATTTAAATGGAAACACGGGCCTCTTTATGGCGTCCCTTATAAACAACTGCGAATGCCCCGTGGCCGATCACTTCACCGCCATAACAAAAGCCTTCAATTTCTTCCATTTTGTGGGTTTTGCGTGAAGAGAGCATAAAATGTTTAAAAGGAGGAATGATTATAACACAAAAGCACCTTAATAAAAAAATGCAATTAATTAGATGATGGTAATCTAAAATATCCTAAATTAGATATTCACAACTGAACGTTTCACATTTTATGTAGAAAAATCAACGAAGAATGGTCATTTGGTATTCACTTAAAAAAAGTAAATCAAAATCGAAAAAGACGATTAAATAATCAATCGTGCCAGTCATAAGTTAAGCAAGCGAATAAAAGCATTAATTTGTGTGTGTGAAGAATGAGATTAAAGTTGGTGGGAGGGGGGAAGGAAAGTTCTTTTCGCCCTTTTTATCCTCCGAAATTGTAATTCAAATGAGCACAAACATTGGTTGGAAGACGGGGCGGGGAAGCGACACGCGACGCATTAAATGCCTTTGCTGCGCCGGATTATCAATTATAATATGTTGCTACAAATCTTTTGCCTTTTGTGTGATTGTTTTTTAACAAATATGCGGTGATTGACAAAGGGAATATGAAAAAATGGTGGTCAGCAGAGGAAGAAGCAATGGAAAGAAAGAAGCCAGCTGGGTCATCTTCTCTTCCCCCACCACCGCCCCCCCCCCAGCCGAATCTTACCCATTTTGTCCATCCTCCGCTTGTCGTCTCGCAAGAGAACAGAGAGGGGAATCGAGTGGGGGTTGGGGGGAGAGGAGACTATGTGCCCTCTCTCGGGATTCAGTGAAGTACGAGAGAGTTGGAATTTGGGAGTCGGGCGGTCCGTCGCATCTCTCTTTTTCTCCCTCTTTTTCGCTTTTCCTCTTTCTGTCCCTGCTTCTCTCTCTCTCTCTCTCTCTGTATGCTTCGCTCTCTCTCTCTCCGTAGCTCTTTGCTAGGCTAAACTCATCTTCATCTCATCCTGGCGCAGATTTAATGACGAACTTTGCCGGTAGTGGACGTCTTTGGATAAAGCATTGGCGGCCGCTTCTCCTCGTCATCCGCCGGAGGCCTTTTCTGTCCAAATTGCTTTGGCTCTAATCCCCCCCCCCCTTCGTCCGCCATATTTTGTAGATACCATCATCTTCATACTCGTATCGCTAAGGCAATGCCTTTCTTTCTGACTCTCTCTCTCTCATCGATTTCCCCTTTTTATTTCATTCTCTCATTCGTTTTGCTTCGCCCGCCTCAGGCAATCTGTCGCTATTTTATTTCTCTTCAGTCGTCGAATGGCATAACCAAACGGCTCAAAAAAGAAAAATAAATAAATAAAAACAAACAAACTCAAATTTTTTATTGAAAAAATATGCGTTTGATACCAAACGTATGAAATAATAATAAAATAACATATAAAAATTCAGAGTCAGGGGTTTGATAGAGTTGAGTCTCAGACAATAGTGATCGGTTTAGCGTGAAGATCATTCAGCGTGAGTTTTTTTTTTTTGGGTTTTCTAGTTTAACTGATGAGTGTTTGTATAAAACAGCATGGATTTGTTTTAAAAGTTAGTTTTTAAGAGTTGAATATCCTCCATCCATCTAAAATGGACAACAACAGCCAAACAAAGCGAAGCAATATGAAGCTTGATCACGACGTAGCCCTTTATGTTTTTGACCAGTTTAGCAACGATAGACTCCGTAAATATTGGGGTCGGCAAATATTTTTTCTCCAAATTATTATTGAACTTCTTGAACTTTTATTTGCTTCTGAGCCGTATCGTTAATTTCTCCTTCTTCGCCGGAAAACATACCCAAAATGATCGAGAAGAGTGTGACCAATAATTCGTATGATTGATGTAAATTATTTAAGATAAGGAATTTTTGGCAACAATGAAAAATTAATGTAAGAATGAATAGAGGAGAATATTTAAGTTAAAATTTTTAAATTGTCTTGTTGCTACTCATTACGAAATGGCCACGCTAAAAAAATCCACGTAATAGCTGACCCGATTAACCAATCAGAAAAAGAAATGGTCGAAAGATCTTTTTGCAGAAATTTCTTGATGTTACGTTAAAATATTTTTAGAAAAAACTGGCAAAAAAAATAATTATGGTTCGAAAGGGAACTCTTTTGCACATACCTATATTGTTGTATTTTTCTGCTCTTTATAATGATAATCATTTCTTAAAACAAAACATACTTCGTTCACCTCTGTTTTTGGGGTCAAATGTTTATTCAGTAAAATTTGGATTCTAAAAAATCTCCATATTTCATGGTTCTAAAATCTGAGAAAAATCCTTTTAGTTTAAACTTTTGGAAAATTTTGTACTTTTGAAACATAAAAATTCTTTTGCCAATTTTTCTAAAATTGTTAAACTGCTAAACATATGGACGTGACTGTATATATTTTATAAATAGTTAACAGGAACGGACTATACGAAGAGGACCCCTCACATTAAATGGAAGGCATTAAATATTATATGAAGGTAAAATCTTAATACAATTTGCACCCAAAAGCATGAAAAATATGATCAATGTTCTCTGATCATTAGGGGTGCGAATGGATTTAAAAAGCGAAAAATGGACATAAAAATGGGTTGAAAACTGCCGAAATATGACTTAAGAAATAACAAAAAAATATACTAAAAATCATTAGGAACGAAAGAAAATGCAAAAATTATTATTATTTTTTTTATTATTTAAAATCTAAAAAATTATCATGTAATATTTTTAATTTTCAAATATTTACCAAGAAATACAACTTTTTCATTTTTATGAGGTCCTTTTTTGAAAAATTTTCAAAAGTTAAATCTTGGAGGTGTGTTTTTCGTTTTACTGCATTTTTCTCATGAAATTTTTCAAAAAATGCCCAAATATGACATAAAGCCCGAAATATGGAAAATGGATTTGTAAAACCATCCTAGAAGCTTAAAAATAAGCCAAAAATTTGATTTTTTTATGCGTTTCAGGCCTTCGAGTTCAGGAAAAAACATCGATTTCCATATAATTGGCCTGCCTATTCATCCTTCAATTTGGCTCCCTTCGCTTAATTCATTTTTGATGTGACAAATGAGTACGGCACAAAGAATGACGGCGATTAGCTCCAACTGAAAATAAAAATGGGAGCGCAAAATGAAAGTGATGAAGTGAGTGAGTGACCAGCACGGCACAGCCAATAAAAATGTACAAGGCATTTAACACAACGCCAAAGCCATCCTCGAGAATTTGACGACAGTTTGGCTAAGGTGGCATAATTGGCGACAATGGCACTGATAGTCATAAGCCAAAAATAACGAACCATGGCAAGCCCTTGCACTGATAATTGTAGGACATTTGGTAGTTTCCATCGCCACAACAAGCGAACTGAAAACCCTAACAGCAATTGTTTGGCATTATCACCTAATAAAGTATTTTAATCGAAATATTATTGGGCGTACTGTACTTACTCTTTGACTGAATACGGTAGCATCGGACAAATTATATTGCTGAGAAAGAGAATTTTGAGCAAAATAAGCAGAAGAAGCATCACGAAAAGAAGCCCATTGATGGTCCGATTCTGAGAACACGCGCCACAGAGGGCGAAGAAGCCGACCAATGCCAACACAAAAAAACATTCCAACGAAAGCCCAAAACAACGCGAAGTACTGAAATGGTCGGACTGTTTGAAAAGGATGCAAAGACTAACGGCAACTCGAAAATCCAATTTGATGTCCACTAATTGGGGCGGTGATGAGTCGGAGAGCAAAGTTTGGCGCAATTGGCCTTCAAGCACTTATGCGAGACGGTCCAAAGGACCTCCGCCGAAGGACCGATAGAATGGCGGCAGAAAGCAGCAGAAGAAGCGGTGCTCGCTCGAGCCGCGACCGGCATTAATTGCCGAAGGCAATCCTTGGCATTATCGGCTCAATTGGTCCCCCTTTTTCAATATGACAAATCCATTCTTTTTTTATCGGTCAAAAGTCTCACACTTTTGTTCATATTTTTTAACGGGCAATTGGCATTACAACAAGTAATTACTAATGCTAATGCAGCAAGTGTAATTTTATCATCCCAAATGCCTTTCTTTCCATTTGTTCCTTTCTTTCTGCTGATATCCGTCGTCTCTCCCCCCCCCCCCCCCCACCCTAATTTTGTGCCGTTTCCATTATTTTTGCGAGCTCCTCCCATTAGACAATGTGTTGTTGTTTCTTCTCTTAGGTCATCTCCCCCCGGTGCCGTTCCATCCAATTCAATTTCGTCGACGAGTTTCGTTGCGCATTGGCAAACACAGGCACAATAAAGCATCAAAAGCGAAGAATGCATAAACAAAAGTACGCCTAAACGGTGATTTCTTCTCCTTTTTCGGCCGTCAATTAAACTTAAATTTCCTTTGGGCGGGGCGGCACATTTCCCAAATTTGATTTCCATTTTACTTTTTTCCCACTTGGCTGCTTAAATCACTTTCGTTCTTGCCAATTCCATTTTCCAAATTTTCCCGTGAGTTCCTCCCCCCTCATCCCTTTTTCCTCCCCCCGTGCCATCCCTTAGCTTGTTAAGTTGTGCTCTTAGGCTTTTCCCTCATTTGTTATTCCCATGCCCAGTAGAAATGCGAGACATTCCCCGCCCCTTCCATTTTTATGCCGTGCCGTAAGGAACAAAAATAGGCAATTTTTTCTTGGCCTTTTTCTCTGCCATTACCTTTGCCATTGTCCCACCGGTGGTATTTCGCCAACTCCCCCCTTCTCTCCCCCTCCTTCTCTCTTCCTTTCTTTTTATCCCTCCCTCCGTTTCACGATGGCCATCATTACCTCAGTCCGCTTCCTTTTTCAGTCCATAATTGCTCCTTCCTTCTCATCCTCTTCATTCTTTCCCGTTAAGCCCATTCAATTTCCTTTTTTTTTTACATTTAATTTTTAACGCCCCAATTTGCTATAAACAATTTGATAGGGCCAAACAAAAAACGATATGAAATTGGCATTTAATGCAATGCCAATGGCTTGCTGCACTCACCTGTCGGGGTTCGGGGTTCGTCCAATGGCTTTGGCTGTGCCTTAGTCCCTTTAGTCCCCCCCCCCCCTCCCTCTCTCTCTTTTTCATCCATTTTTTCCCTTTTCCTTCGATTAGATTTTGTGCTGATGAAAACCACCACAAGCAGTGAAAACCTGACACTGTGAAGGTGTGCAAATAAACATTGCCCTTTCTGTGCTTTTCCTCCCATTGTTTTGTCCCCCCCCCCCCCCCCCCCGGGGGACTGATCGATGCTTTTAACACCTCTTTTCAACCGCGCCGGTGGGTCGGTCGGTTGGTGAATGGCTCGGCTAATCCGTCCTATACCCCGCCATTCCTTCTTCACTCGTTCGCCTGGCCCTTTTTTTATTACCCCTCCCGCTTTTCCCCTGCTCCAAAATGTCCATGCGTCGTGAAACCGTCACGGCCAGGACGGCCTACGCTAAACGGTCCAATCCCGGCGACAGGTCCAAATCCTTCTCGGGCCCTTCCTTTTCGGCTTGTTCGTTACGTCGAAAAATGATCGAATTGGACGACGACCTCGGCGTGCCCGGAATGCACCCGTTCGGACACACTGCCGGCGGTGCCGCCGATTGGGTCGATTCGCCCGGGCCCGCGGACGCGCTTCGCACTGAAGATCCCTGTTCGCGCGTGCTGCTCACCATTACGGCAAAGTACTTTCTTATGCCTTTGAGCCTTTTTGGCTGTTTCCTAATGAGTCATTTAGTCAATTGCAACTGATCGGAATGATTTTTTTTTTTTTTTTGCCTTAAGGGATTTGCTCGACTTGGACCCCGATGAATGTATCGACCCGTTTTGTAAGGTCAGTCTGTGCGAAGCGTCGTCAATGGCACCGCAACGACAGTGGGAAATTCTGGGACAGACGGAAGTGATCGGCAACACATCCGACCCGGAATGGAGCACCAAAATCTGTCTGACATTCTTCTTTGAGGAGCAGGTAATCAGCAGAGAGAAGAAGAAGATGAGAGAGAAAAGGAAAAGACATTTAATGACAGATTAGGGGGGGCCAACATTTACACGAAATAAACTATTTCTGTTTCTGATCAGCAAAGACTCATGTTCGAAGTGTTCGACAAGAACAAAGAGGGAATGAACCCGACAGTGCGAATATACCCAAAACGGATTGGCCAATGCACAATGTAATGAAAGAGGTGCTGAGTGAGCAGTTGATCAATGTTCCTTTCCATTGGAATGCGCAGGTTACTGCACGAAATTGTGGGCTCACATATGAACAGACTGACAAGCCAGCTGATGTGAGTTGGCTAATTAGCCAGTAATTGCCTAATTAATACCCTGCCTTGGGGAAACTCATTAGGGAGGAGGGAAAGGCCGTTGGATGGATGACAGTGACGGCGGAAGAACTGAGCGAAGGACGCCAGGAATCGGTGTATTTTGTGGTCAGCGGGACCAACTTGGACAAGAAGGACCTGTTCGGCAAGTGCGACCCTTTCCTCAAAGTGAGCCGAATCAACGCGGACGGCACGTGAGCAGTCGAAAATGGCCATTAATTAGTTCAAAACGCGCCGCGGGTCCCTTCGTTTCAGAATGCAATTGGCCTACCGAAGTCGGTACCACGAACAGAACCTGAACCCCAAGTGGAAACCATTTGAAATTCTCACGCAGCAGCTTTGTTACGGGGACAGAGACCGGCCTTTTATGATCGAAGTTGGTCTCAAGCACCAAACGGTTCTTAGTCCATGTTCAGTGCTTTGATTGGGACCAAGATGGGGACCACGACTTGGTCGGCGCATGTCAAACGACGGTCAATCGACTGATGTGCGGGCTGGACAAGGAATTGCCGGTAATGGTCGGCATCAGAGGCCCAAAAATTTCGGAAGTCGGAAATGCATTAATAATTGGTGAAATGATTCTAAAATTCATTTCTCTACTACATAATTTTTCGCTTAATTCGGTTCTGCAAATCAGTACAGATAAATTTCCTAGTAAAGGCATTTTAAAAGGTGACAAAAAACTCATTAAAAATGACTAAAAACAAAAAATAATTGAATGAACGACTTTTGCTCTAGAATTGGGTGATAAAACTCGACGATTCAACTTTTTAAAAAAACTCCATTTTTTTATGTCAAAGAAAGGAATGGAACATATTGGCGCATTACTGTGTTAATATTTATGTACGTAGTGTTGTGGAATTTGAACCTGAGCAAAAAGTGATAAAACACAGTTCAGCTAATATACACTACATAGGACCAAATTAGTGAAAAACCCGGGAAAGGGAACGGCGAAACCAAGGCAAAAATTCACGTTTTACCGAGGCTCCCGTTCCCGGTTTAAAATTTTGACCGGGGGGCCCCGCCCGGGAACGGAGATTTTCCAAAATTTTGAGAAATTCCATCAGAAAAATATCACGAAAATGCAAAATATACATTGAAGAATCGGCTTTTATTTATTGAATTTGTGCTTCTTAAAATAAAAAGTTAAATCAATGGGGAAATTTAACCACAGTTTGTCCCCGATCCAATTGACCGGGAACGGGGACCGATGATGAACGGGGAAACCGGAAAAAATCCCCGTTTTACCGGGGCCCCCGTTCCCGGCATTTCCGTAAAAACGCACAGGCACGGGAACGGGGCGCCCGGGAAATCTCCGCCGGGGTCTCCCGTTCCCCTCGTTCAGATTCCGAGTTCAGAAAAATCCATTGGTTTCCATTATAAAAATTTGTTATTCAGTTGATCAATGAAAAGAAATTGAAGAAGCATAAGAAGTACGTCGACTCTGGTCAGATTCACTTCCACCGAGTGAGTCCCTCCTCAAAAGGGGTGAAACGCGACCGAGTTTAATCGCATCTATGTGCATTTATATCTTCAGTTGAAATACAACAAGCAAAAATAATTTCTTAGTAAATCCAATTAAAAAATTTTTGATGACTATTAAAACTACACACACTGATCACTGATCATGCACTTTGAATTGGGTGGGCCCGTAACGCTGCTCCACGATTGGCCTACTAAGCGAAATCCGCGATTCGCAAATCGCGTTCCGCGTCTTTTTTCGTTCCGCGTCAGGGATGGGACGGAATTTCGATTTCCGACATTTTTTGGGTCGAAATTCCGAGTTCCGAAACTTTTTTTGGGCATCGGCTCCCATCCCTGGTCCGCGTCTTTTTTCGGTCCGCGTTTCACCCGCCCTCCCTCTCTCTCCACCGAATGCCTTCCCCTCCTTTTCCCCGCTCTTTTTCAGGTGTTCCTTTGGCAAGATTACACTTTTCTTGACTATATCCGTGGCGGGTATAACTCACTTTTTGCCCTTCTGTTCACTCTTTTTCCGTTTGTTTCCCCTTTTCCCAATAGCACTGAGTTGGACTTCACCGTGTCCATTGACTTCACCCGTTCCAATTTGCCCATGAAAGACCAATCGTCGCTTCACCGCTTCGACCTCAGCAACCGCCCCAATCAATACGAAATTGCGATCGGAGCCATCGCCGAAATATGCCAACATTACAGCAAAAACAAAGTGTGTCGTCTGTTTTTGTTTGATCCGATTAGTATGGTTCATTCTTTGTTGCTTAAATATTCCATTCTTTCAGCTTTTCAATGCGTATGGTTTCGGTGCGCGAATTCCGTCGTTGGACGACAAAGTGCACTACAATTTTCCGCTGGTATATTCACAAATTAATGAATTAGTCAGTGCAAATCAGCAGAAAAAGGCAAAATGATAGACAAACAAACGGATGACAGCAAAGAAACGATCAGTGATTAATGTTTTCCACTTTTTTGGGTTGGGGAATTAGTTGAATCGGTATCAGATTAATGATCAGCGACTCTGGAAACATGTCTTAAATTATTTTATAAATTCGAAATTTTGCCAAAAAGAAAGGGGTACAACCTTATCTATTTCCAAAATGAACACTTTGTTGAACCGATAAATGATTGAAACTGGTTAGAATTCGAACCAACTTTGCTCATCTGCTAATTGGTCTTCCTTGGTCACTTCCACTTTTTTGTCCACCCGACTTTTCCCACTCTTTTCGTTCTTCAGGATTTGGAAAATAATGACGCGCGCTGTCGTGGCGTCGACGGATTGTTGGAGGCATATGCCATTGCGCAGTCACACGTCGAACTCAGGTCGACCGACCCTTTGACGGCTTTTTTCGGGTTTGACACCATTTGCCAATTTCTCCTCTCAGTGGGCCCACCGATTTTACGCCGACCATTCGTTTGGCCGCGCGCCGTGCCGCGGCATTGCCCGAGAATGGCAGTCGTTACTGCGTGTTGCTTATCGTCACTGATGGGGCGATCACCGACTTTGAGGAGACAAAAGAGGAAATTGTGAAGGTTGGTGGTGGTAATTTTGGCGGAAAATGCGTTTTACGCTTTTTTACCGTATCCCTTTTTGTCTCCCTGCTACCGTTTTTTTCTTTCCCACTTACCGTATGCCTCTTTCCCCACCACTTACCGTTTATCCTCCCACTTTCGGCCTCTGCTCTCCCCCTGTCCATCATTGTGATCGGCGTCGGCTACGACACTTTTGAGGAGATGAAAGTGTTGGACTCGGACAGGCGTCTCCTCTCTTCTCACAAAAAATTCGCAAAAAGGGACATTGTTCAGGTCCTTTTTCCCCTCGTCTCCATGTCCATTTTTTGCTTACAGTTTGTACAAATGCGCAAATTTTTGCCGCCTCATCGATCGCTCACCGATCAGGAATTGGCCACAGCAAAAGCCAAACTTGCCAAGGAAGTGCTGTTCGAAGTGCCCGCTCAGCTGATCGGATATATGAAAGTCAGTAAAAGGAAAAGGCAATGGAAAAAGAGAAAATGCCAAAAATGGAAAAAAGGAATGGGGGAAACTCAGACAAAAGGCGAATATTGAGCAAAATCCGTGAAGGAAACACGGAACATTTTCAGTCCAAAGGCATTTGCCCACGACCGCCGGACGACCCTTTCACAGGAATGAACCAATGCGAAACATTGGCACAACGATTTATCAAATGGGAAAGTGGCGAAAGCAGCGAGGCGACGGCACAACAGCAGAGGAGAAGCAGCAGTCTGAAGAGCAGCAAAGAGATGCTGCGGGCAATGCAACACAAAAGGGCATCTGCCGGTGAGTGAATGCCGTGGGGCGATGGAGGAGGGGGGGGGAATTCGGCATTAAACCCCGGGGGGGGCGGAGAATTTCAGGAAATCAGTCATTGAAAAGCCCAGAAGGAAGAAAAACCCCTTCAAATTCAGGCATTTTTAAAAAGAAAAGCTTTTCACGTCACCGATTTTGTTCGTTCTCTATCACTGACCCCCTCCCGTTTCTCTCCCTCCCTTTTTTCCCATTCTCAAATTTCGCTCCCCCCCCCCCTTTTGTCAGCTTCCACCACCGATTGTTCCCCGCGGACTTCGCCACGGTTTCCTCGTCGCATTTTGCCTACGCCCCCTGACGAACAGCAGACGGATGAGAGTGAAGAATTGGCGGAGGAAATGCGCAAGACGCGTCTCGTCGGTTGACTTTCGACTGGAGGGACAATGGCCCGAATGATCAGTTCCATTTGGTCGTCATTCACTGATTTTCCTTTTATTTTACCATTTTCACCACATTTTTATATTGCATTTTGAATTTATAAAATCTTTTTACACTTCAATTATTTAGCTCCTCTTCCTCCCACTGATTTTCTTCACTTTCCATCCCCATTTTCCCATTTGATTGTTTCTCTTTTACCTTATCGTAGCAACAGCTGTCTGCTGTTGTCTCTCTCCCCCCCTTTCGATCACTTTATCATTCTCTTTTCCCCTCCCTCCCCTTCTCTTTTTCCCCTCCCCTTCTCTTTTTCCCCTTCTCTTTTCCTTTACTTATCTTTTTCTCTCAAATTCTCTTCATTTCTCATAAAATTCATTCCCTTTCGATTTGCTTTTCCTCATTTCCCATGGAGTCCCGCACTTCCAATTTGTCCGCTTCCATCCATCGCCACGGCGACTATCAGTTGCGTTTGGGCCGTTCTTCGGCGTATGTGCGGGCGAAAGTGGCGCCGAATTTACCGAAAAATTTTGTAAGGAATACCTTTAAATGCGAAAGTTCCGAACCTGTTCAAAATTAGCAAAAATGCCCTAAATGTCTGGTGATGGTGGACATTCGACTGCATGCCAAATGTCCGTCGGATGCCATTTACCAAACGTACCAATGGGTGTTGGACCCGGAACGGTGGTATGTGTGAAGAATGGCACGAAAAGAAAATGGGAAGGAAGAGTACGGCACGGAATGGACGAGAGAGGATAGAACGGAATGGGAACGGAAGAGGAAAAAAAACGGAACGGCGTAGGCATCGCATCCATCGGACGGACGGAGAGATGAGAAGACAAAGCAGCAGAAGTAGTCCTGCCTTTCGATGTTTGGTGATCATTTTGGCATAAATAACTGGAAAACACCCATCCATTTGTTTTAATTTTATCCCAATAAAACACATTTGATTGGGCACGATTGATTTCCGTCCGATGAAAGGTTAAAAAGCCAACGAACGGCGATTGTTGATCAGCAACAGAAGAGAGAGACGAAAAGAGGAGGAGGAGGGGGGGGGGGGGCAAACAACACCTGCTAATGGAAAAGAAGTAAACAAAAATTGAAAGAATTGAAAGCATAAAAGAGAGAGAGAGTCATGAAAGCGATTAAACAAACAGCATAGAGAGAGGGAGATAGAGGGAGAGAGAAGGAGATCAGTGAAAGAGAGAGAAGAGAGTGATCAATGAGCGAGAGAGAGAGAAGGAGATCAGTGAAAGAGAGAGAAGAGAGTGATCAATGAGCGAGAGAGAGAGCGATCAATGGAAGGGTGATCAGCCAGTCACATTCCCCCGAAAAGTGTGTGGGCGTAAAAGGGAAAAAATGAGCACAGCGATTCGTTCTTTGTTGGCTGATCGGTCGATCCACGGGCCGCCAGCTGATTTAAACGACCTTTCCCTTCATCATCCACCGAAGGCATCCGATTGGGAATTTGACCCCGCCGGGGTCAATGCTCCATGCTTTCATTCTCAACCCATCTAATCAATCTTGGCCAAATTTTTCGCCTTTGTCCTTTTTCCGACTTTCATTTTATTAACCAATCCTCGAGGTTTGCCCAATTTCACTTGAAAAGTGTGTCCCCCCCCCCCCCCCCCCTCCTTCACTTCACTCAATTTGTCCTTCCTTCGCCCGTGTTCCTCCATTGATACCCCCCCCGTCCCTTTTAAGGTCTGTCCCACTTTTCCTCTCAAAATGTGTGACTATGCGCTCGTCCGGACGCGTTCCGCCCTCGCGCTGTCCTCGCCCTCCTCCGCTTTGGTGCGCACTTACTCCGTGCCCAATTTGAGCGTGTCAGTCTTAGTTTTTCTCCCGTCCCTCTTTCCTTTCCACTCATTTCCCCTTTCAGTGGCCCCTATTACTCCTCCTACTATTACCCGTACTACAGTTGGCGCAGTTATTGGCCCTACCGTTACAGAGACTATTCTTATGTACGTGCTCATTTCACCCTTTCCTACCGTAATCTGTCACCACTTAGTCCGACCTCTATTCATACGATCGCTACAGTTACTTCTCGCCGCTTTATTACCGTTCGCTGTTCCCCTACCGACGATCTTCTTATTACAGGTAAAATTCAAACAAACAAAATTTTTCCACAAAATCGTTTTCAGCGACTACAGTAGCCCCTATTCTTGGTCGTACCCGTACTCCTATCTGAGCCGCTACAGAAGCTATTTGTAAGTTTAAATTCCCAAATGGTGGAATTTTATCTCAGTCTCAATACCGCAATGTACCGTACCCGCCTTATTCAGGTACGACTATGACTGGCCCTATTCTTACCGTAGCTCGTGAGTTATTTGTAAATTGTTGTCAATATGAAAGTGTGTTATTTCTCTTTCAAAAGGTACTATTATTGGTAAAGGTATGACCCGTACTACGACTCGTACTTGCGCACCTACCGTTACCGCTCCTGGCTTCTAGACAGTATCTATCTTTAGCAAAGGGGGAGGCCGGCACGATGGAAAGTTGAATGATTGGGTTGTCCCTTTGCCCAGGTATGGGGGACAGTCTGTCGAAGGGATTGGCACAGTATCGCGAAGGGGTCAGTTCATAAACAGAGCAATTCAGGCAAAGTCACCCCAACATTCAGACCATCAACTACAACCAGTTGTACCGCAACTGGATCACCTCCAACGATTGGCACAAGCGACACAAGGACTGGCGACAATTGTACGCATGGGACAGGGACAGCCTCAAGCCGGAAGGCCCGGCACCGACGCACCAGGCCGAATGGGTGCCGGCCATCGATAGAAACCCATGAAAAGTGCCGAATTTGATGATTGTCCGATGATTGGATGGATGGAAGGGTAAAAAATAGGCATGAATCGATTATGAGAAAAGTGCCATTATTTCCAAAAGCAAAACCCTTTATTAGCCCATCCATCTGACCATTGGCCGTGCCCTTGTTCCTTTTGTCGCCTGTCTTTCCCTTTCCTTTTCCGTTGCCCATTATTATGCACATATTTTTCAGAATGGTCCCTTTCGCTTTCGCAGGAAATGCCGCTTCCATTTCATTAATTTATGTTCTTTTTAAAATCAGTCACTGAATTTTAAAATCGTAGCGGCATTTCTCCCCCCCCCCCCCCGCCCCAAGTCAATTAAAATGTGCCGAATCGAATAAATGCAATAAATAAACAAACAACGGCTGTCAGCTGTGCTGAACTGATCATCTATTCTTTTCCTCTCTCTCTCTCTCTCTATATGATCTACTCCTTCGCTCTCTCTCTCTCTTTAAAATCCCTTCTCTCTCCGCCCTGTGCTTTCTGTCCTCGTCCTCTCTCATCTCTGCACGCTCTCTCCTTTCTCCTTCTCCCCTGCTGCTCTCAAATATGTTCCTCCCCCCCCCTTCCCCCTCCTCTGCCATTGCTTTTTCTTTCTCTTTGCCATTTCTTCGTCCGTTTCTTTCATTTTATCCCCCTCTTTTCTCCACTTGACTTTATCGCCGCTTTTTCCCTGATCTGATCTGATCTGCTGACCAGACAGTTTGTTTCGCTGCTTTTTCCCGCTCTTTCCCGCAATGGTGGTGATCGCAAGTCGTAATATTTTGGCCGGGGTCCCCCAAGGCGGCGCTTCGGCCGTTATGCGCTCCGAAGTTCCGGTACCGCATCGGGTAGGTGTCGAGTTCAGTACTGCTCAGCCTTGCTTTTTTTCCTCTATATCTTTACTCTCTCTCTCTCTTGCTCTGTCACTCTCTCTCCTCCGCTTTGTCTCTCGCCCTCTTTGTGTCTCTTATCCATCCTCTCCTCTGCAAATCAGCTCGGCCGTTCGCGCTCACTTGCCGATGTGTTCCGCTCCAATTCCCACTATGCCGAGTCCCAATTTGCGCCCACTGTGGTGCCCATCGGAATGCCATCCAAGCCGATCAGTGTCCATCAGCCGTATTGGACTTACTCCCAATATTGGCCCTACAGATACCATCGCAATTTCAATACTTACGAGTCGGTTGAAGATGGCCAATTGTACTTAATCTGATCACTTCCATTCCTTCCTTATTCAGCAATCAGATCACCGACTCGTTCTATTGGCACTATCCTTTCCGCCGTTGGACTTCCTACAAACACAATTGGTTGGCGATTATTGTCCATTTTTGGTAAAATGTTCACATTAAATGTGTTCATTAAGGTACCAGTACGACAGTCCCCATTACTACCGTCGTTACCATGACTATTACAACATATTCTACGACTCGGAACTTTTGTCATACGGTATCATGAGAAAGCGAGTACACATTGAGAATAAATGCAACTCATTTGACAGGAAACCGGTCAAAAATGATGGAGAATCTGTACCAAGGAACGCCGTTAACTCAATGAAAAGATGGCACAATTGGGAGAGAGAGAGAGAGAAGGAGGAGACAGAAGAGAGAAGGCAGAAAAGGAGAGAAAAAGAAAACATAGTATTTGTAAGACAAATGACCTTTTAAAGAAGAAGCTTTTTTTGACAACATTACAAATGAACAAAATGACCCGCTTTTATTTTGCTTTTTTTAACGTTTCAACAGAAACACTTGCAGAAAAAAAGAATGAGAGTGTAAAGAAAGAGAGACGGAATAGAGAGTGAGCAAGAAAGAGATACAGAGAAAAAAAAATGCAAAGAGGGGGCGGAGACAACAGACAGAAGAGAGGTTCACTTAAAATGAGAGAAAGAAAGAAAGAGAGAAAAAAGAGAGGGGAGAAGAAGAAAGAAAGAGATAGAGCGGGGGAGAGAGAGTGATCGGAGTAGAGAGGGTGAGAGGGAAAGAGAGAGAAAGCGAGGGTGAGAAAGTGAAACAAGAGGGTTAGAGAAAATAATTGCTGATCAGAAGCAATGATCTCCAAAAGCATTACCTTCCCCCTTTCTCCTCTTTCCTCTCCACTTCCTCCTTTGTCTCTCTCTTTTTCATCACATCTCTTCCTACTTCCCTCCTCCTCTTTCCTCCTCTCTCTCCCCCTCCCCCCCCTCCTCTCCACCCTCTCTCTTTCTCCTTCTCTCTCATCTCTTTTCCCTTTCCCTCGGGGTGATCAAAATGTCTTTTGCCCTTTCTTCCCTCCCCATTTGCCAATTGCTTCTCATCGTTGGCAGATTCCCTCAGTCACTTTTGCTTCATTTCCTTCGATTTAAATTGCAGCAAATGGCCGACATTCAGCCGCTGTCTTTGACGCGTGCTCAGTCCGCGGCGGTCATCCGGGGCTCGGCCATTGACCACACGCCCCAGCTAATGGTTGGCCAATGGGCGGTCATTTTGTTGTCTCAAATTTTCGCTTGACTTTTTCTGAGAGAAAATTAAAAAAGGGCAATTAATGCGTTAAATTGGCCATAGGTCCGTTACTTTTGTGCCTTTGTCAGTTGACCCGCGCTTATTCTGTGCCCGATGTGTTCGCTTATCACCGTCGGACCGACCCATACAAGTGAAGTGCCAATGCCTTTTCCGTTTTCCCTTTGTTTAATCTGTCCCTTCCCTCAGGCCTCAGTGGACAATTTGGACGTATTCGCAGGCCAAATGTCGGCCCTACTTTCCCTATCGCTATGTGCGCGACTACGAAAGGGTAAATTTGTTTTTGTAATTGTTCCCATTGCTTTTGGTATCCTTTCCGTCCATTGCTTAGGGAGCTGCGGCCAACTCCTTCTGGTTCAACAAGTATTACCACTTCACTTCCCTTTTCAAACGGTCCGTGTTCCGTCCCCACTTCTTCTATCGGTTCGAATTTTGACTTTTTGCTCCCATTTGGCATTCTGTCACTTCATCAGTCATGACTTTGACCATCCGTCTTACTCCCGCCGTGCTTATGACCCCTTTTACACCGCCCATTACGACTCGTATTCACACGGACATTGGCCAACTGTGCGCCAACATTTTGTTTGAGGAGAACGAAAGAGACAAACGGACAAAGCGATGGGAAAAGAAACAGAGGGAGAAAGAGAGAACGGAAAATGAAGAGGGAAAAGAAATATGGACAAAGAAAAGAGTGTGATGACTTTTTGTCGTTAATTCACAGAGAAAACGAGAAATATTTTTAATAAACGGAGGGAAAAAAGAGCAGAGAAACCAACTGCTTTCTCTGTCTGACCTGAGAAAGGAGCTTCTCTGCCATCTTTTCCGCTCTCAACAAATCAGAACTATCTGTTGGCTTTTCGTTTGTTTGTTTATGTTGGCGGGAACGGAGTTCATTTGACGTTTTGAGAGAGTTATTTGGAAAAGGACAAAGCGTGGGAAGGATGAGAGAGAGAGAGAGAGACCAATAGGAAAGGAAAAGGCATGAGGGGGAGAGAAAAGGGAGGGGAAAGGAAAAGGCATGAGGGGGAGAGAAAAGGGAGGGGGAGGGGGACATAAGGTGTGGGGCGAAGAAGGGAGAGCGAAAGGGGCGAGAAAGGAAATGGGGTGGGGCGATGGAAGAGGGGGAGGAGGGGAGGGGGGAGGGAGCGGAATGGGGGACGGAAGAGGGAGGGAGGGGGAGGAAGAGGAGGCGGGGGGGGGGGAAGCGGGAAAAGGGGAAGAGGGGGAGGAAAGGGGGAATTGAATGAGAAAGGCTGTTCAACACGGCCAAACAGAGCAGTGGCTCATTTGGCATTCTGTTGAAACAATCGGATCAGCAGATGGCACAACACAACCACAGCTGTTTGCCTTCTAATGAACAGCCCAACGAATCAGCGGAAAAGACCCAACCCGGGGGGGGGGGGAGTCTCTGAAAAGAGAGAATTGGGAAGAGGGCAACGAGAGGGGAGGGGGGGGGAGGGGGGAATGAGCCGATCAGAGGGGGCTTCTTTGGGTATTCAATCGATTTCACTGCTCACAAATCGCTTTGGAAATGCACTGAATCTTTGACGTTTGTCCGCTTGCTTCACTAATTTGGCTTTTCCCTAGGCCATCCATCAGTCAGTCATTATGGCGGTTGTGCCGCAACAGACGCCCGAGGAGGTGAACCGTCTGCAGAGGACAACTTCCCTTTGGGATGTGGCGGTGCGCGACGGAGTGCCGTACCCGCCACTGCCGCCCACAAATCGGGCACCCGAATACACCAACTTGGTAAGTGATCAGCAACAACAACAAATGAACGTTTGCCCATTTTCAGTTGACTCGCTCCTTTTCGGTGCCCAATTTCCGTGTCTATTCCGTGCGTTTTCTTTTCCATCACTTTTTTGTTCATTGTCCTCTCTCCCCCATTTTTCAGGGTGCAATTGGACCGTATCGTCCCTCTTTGCCCGTGTACACTTACAATACTTACCACGGCTACTTCCCCTACCGTAATTATCGTGGATACACTTTGGTCCGTTTTGTCCCATTACCAAATTCGGGGTTCTCTTTCTTTTACAGTCAAATGCCTATTGGTACGACCGTTATTATTACTTTTCGCCGCTGTACAAACGAAGCATGTTCCCCATTCGCTTCAAACATTGGCAATTTTTACGGGGAAAGTTGGAAATAAATGACTTCAAAATAATCCATTTTAGCGATTATAAGGCAAACCCGAACTATTGGCACTATCCGCACAGTTTTTGGACATACCCTTACCAGGGCAAATGGTCGGTTGCCTTATCAAATGTTCAACTAATTAGGCTCTCATTAATTAAATAAATGTGTGTAATTAGTACCAATTGATCGTCCCTTTTTCATGTTCGACTACGACAACCCGTCCAATTATCGGCCGTACTTCGACCACCGCCTCAACACTTTTGCCCGTCCCTATCACTATCGATCCCACGCATTGGCTCGCCCCTTCAATTACGCTGAAGGAATGGTGCGGAAACGGTTCTGATCGCGTGGGACTGATCAGAATGGGAAAATACAGCGGAATTCGAAAAAAAAAGACGGAGACCCAACAGAAGAAGGAAAGGCGGAAATCTTTTCTCATTTTGATCAAATTTTTTAAATGTGAATATGAGAATTTTGATTAAAAAATAGATGAGTAAGTAAACAAAAAAAGGAGGGAGGAAGAGAAAGAAAGAGAGGGAGAGAGAGAGAGAAAAACAAAAGTATCAGAGAAAAGGACGGCATGAGAAAAAGAGTGAGAAAGAGGGCATGTGCGAGAGTGGAAGAAAGCATATAGAGCGTGTTTTGTGTGTGTGTATGTTCGTAGTTACCCCCTCCGTCCGTCTTCCCCTTCTCTTTCTGTTCCCTCCTTTTTTTCTCTCCCCATTTCTTCCCTCTCCCTTTCTTTCTCTTCCCGTCTTTTCCTCCCCTCTCTCTTTCTCTCCCTTTCTTTCCCTTCCCCTCTCCTTTTCTCCCCCCTCCCCTCTTCCCTCTCCCTTTCTTCTCCCTCCCCTCTTTCCCTCTCCTTTTCTCCCCCTGCCTTTCGGCTTCTCCTTCGCTTTATCCGCTGTTCGCACATTTCGTCCGATTGGCTTTTCCGTTTGCCGCCATTCCCCCACTGGCATCCGTCCCCAATTTGATTCTCTTTTGTCTCGGGAGAATTTTCAGCAGCAGAATGGCCCAAGTTCGTCCCAATTCTTTCGTAAGAATCTGTTTCTCTGCACTCTCTTGCCACCCAATGTTCTCTCGTTCAGCTTTTGCTCGAGGGATTCCCCGAAGGGCAGGGGTACTGTGCACGCACGCGAACGGTGCCCGACATGACCGGCCATGTGCGGATGTCCGACCGTTATAAGCCGCACTGGGGCAAATACCGAGACGTAAACGGGGGCAAATGCCTTTGGTCGATTAAATCGTCCCCCAGGGGCGTGTCCCTTCCCAAAAAATCGTCTTCCTTTGCAGAACCCGCATCGGTCCAACGCGTACTTTTACTTCTCGCCTCTTTACTACCAATCGTTGCACCCCAACCGTTATTCGCCCACCGCCGACTTAACACCGTTCAAATACAACACGGACTGGGCACAATACAAGGGACCATGGTAAAAAGGGACAAAACCAAACGGACAAAAAAAGGATTTATTAATTCAGGTTCGATTACACAGAATGGTTTCATTACAAAAGATGGTAAGTGATATTTTAAAATTCAAAAAAGAAATTATTGCAAAAGGTACACGCCATTTTATGACATGCACGCATACCATGCCAATTTATTGGACAATTATTGAGGGCAAAGGAGAAGAAAAGAGCGTGGCAATTGGGGAGAGAAGAAAAAAAGAAGACACTTCGCCAAAGGAAAAGGATTTGAATTATGCTTAGCAGAGAACAAAGAAAAACGCAATAAATAAAGAAAGAACTAAAAGTAGCAAAGAATGCCGAAATTCAGTCAACAAAAAGCAATGCATAAAATTGTTTGGATAAACCATCTTCAGTTTCTTTTTAATGGCCTAATAAATTGCGATTTGAATAATTCTTAATTGATCCGGCAAATCGAGCCGAACTTACGCAAAAACATACCAGGAAATTGATTTCCGTGTTGAATCGTCATTTGCGAAGGAAGGGATCACTCACTCCCTTTTCCTGAAGCGCCATATGTTCATCCCCTCGGGGGAGAGGTGTGGTGGATGCCCCCCCCTCTCCCCCTGGGTATTCTCTGCCTCTCTGTCTCTCTCCTCCCCTCGTCCCAACTGTTCTTCTCCCTTTCCCTCCCCCCCCCCCCACCTCCCCACTCTCGGGCATTAATCAGTCCCTTTCCGTTTGCTTCTCCGCTGCTGCAGAAGTAAACAAAAGTGCGTGGATATGGCTGATCGCGACTATCGACCGGCGATGATGCGCGCCAATTCCAACGTGAACATTTGGTGGCCCCACCTGCCAACCGTAAGTCAACGGACTGTCCCAACCCACGGGGTCTATTAGTCGGACTAATTTGGTCACCCCTTTGCCTGTCAGGCAATTCGGTCAGAATCGACCACCGATGTGACAGGCTATTACCGTCCCCACAACGTCCAGCGGAGCCGTCCTCTTTGGCTGTCTGAGCCCTACCCGAAGTCCTTCCGGCGCCAAGCGCCCTTCCGTCGAAATCGCAACGCCACAATGGTCGAAAATGCATTTACGACGGTTCATCAGCCTAACATTGTTTAAGACTGACTTGTACCGCCAGGATAGTTTCTATTTCTTCTCGCCCCTCTACAGACGCTCAGTCACCGGAACGAGACCATTCGCCAGGCAAAATGAAGTCAAATTATTCATTGCATTCAATTCACACATTTCAGTGATATTGGATCACATCCGTACAGTTACTGGGCCCGTTACAACGGATACGGGTTGGCCGGCGGGATAAATCTGCAGCAAAGAGGCGATTCTAATTGGATGTTTACACCTTTTTAGTTATGACAACGGTCATCCCGGCTATTATCGCAATTATTACTATCCAATTGCGGATTATTTTGGATGAATTAAAAGGATGGACGGAGAAAAGTGAACGCAGCAGAGAAAACAGAGAAATATGGGAAAAAGACAGATGGGATGATGCTAAAGAAAAAAAAGGGAATAAAGATGCTTTTATTAGTTAAAGAAAAAGCGGATTAGGAGAATGACAGAAAATGAGATAAGAGAGAGAGAAAAGAGATAAGAGAGAGAGAAAGAGAGAACAGAGAAAAAAAGGAAAGTGCGAGAGAAGTGAGAAAGAAGATAAAGGAGATTAGGAGAATCAGAAGAGAAAGAGTGAGAGAGCAGAGAAAAGGGAAAGAGATAAAAGCGGGGATTTTGGGAATGGCAGACAAAGACAATTGTTGCCTGGGGCAAAATGTAAGCGATCAATTGATCGGAGGAGGAAAAGCCAAAGCTAAAACTGGTGGCCAAACATTCATTTGTGGCTGTTGAAAAATGAGCACCGTCGGAACCGCCTACGTGACCCAGGGAGGCACAGTCGTGCGGCCGGACGAATTGGAAAGGGCGATGCGCAAGTCGCGGGTGGAGGCAAGAAAAAGAAGAGGCGAAGTGCCAAAACCCCGCAAAATTTAAATTTAAGTTGTCGGAGGATAATTTGCCACCCATTTCGTCAAGTGCTGAGTTGTCCTCGCGTCTGCTGAACGCGAACCCCGTTTGGTCAGTCAGTGCGTCCGTTTTGTCCGTTCTTTGCCTTAATTACCCGTCCACCGCCCTCAAGGTCGGTGTACTCGTCCTGCAACCCGTACTCCTACTGGCCCTACCGTTATTTGAGCGACCCGAATTCGGTCAGTGTTCGAATGTCGGTTAACTTCCCTTATCAATCTTTAACAGCATGAGGTGTTTTGGCATGACGTGCACAGCCAATTCTCGGCCCTGCGGCGCCTCGATTTGTTTGGCAAGCACAAACCCGCCTTGTGAGTCGTTGCGATGCCATTGATTCTGTTCCACTTAATTTGGCAGGGATTACGTGGCCAACAACCATTACTGGACATATCCCTACCCGTATTGGGCTCGTTACCGGGGATATCTGTGAGTGTTGGCGTTTTTTGATGCCATTTCTGCTCATTATTCAGCTATGACTACGCAAATCCGTCTTTTTACTCGAAAGAATTCGATTTGCATTATTACGAACACTGACAGAAGAAAAAAGGATAAGGCACAGAATGCCATAGAGAATATTCTGTAGAATGATAAAAAGACAAAAATAAACTTATTTTTCACGTTTTTTTATTTGGCGTTTCTTTGCCCCTTACCGTATTTTCTGTTTTGTCTTTTCTTTTTTTATTTCCTATTGTAAACACCGTAGTCATGAGTGCTTATGCCGTCGGCCCATTCGCGGATCAGCCGATAATCCGTCAAAATGCGGTGCAACTGCGGGCCCGCACATTGGTACATAACGCCGGGGGGGGGATGGGCAAATTCAAAATTTAGCATTTGGTTTAATTGCGATTTTGAAGGGCTTTTTTCCAATTTGCAAATAAAAAAACACAATGCCAATTCAAAAGGCTGACCTGAGCCGTTCCTTCGCTGTCGGCGACACTTCCCCCTCTCCGAACACGCGTCTCTCTTACAAAATGCGTTCTTGGTCTTGGCGCACTTTCCGACAGTCGCGCTTGGTACCGTAACCAAATGGCATCATTCAATGTTTGCTCTCTGTACAGGACGACGTGAGCTACCCGAACGATTGGTTCCATTTCGGCACTTCTTACCGTACTTTTCCGGTCTTTGACAAATTCGACCGTCGGTTGGTCAATGCCAATGCCATCAATTAATAAAATGCATTTATGACCATGTTTTGTTCCAATGTTTTGTCCAATTCCTTCAGCGATTGTGCCACCATACCGTACACTTATTGGTCACGTGCTTATTGCACTGAACTGTAAGCTTCGCCATTAATCACTGATAAATGAATAATGCCCCGTCTTTTAAAATTCGAAGGTATCCATCCGACCGTACCGAAATGTACCGGCGCGTTCACGAACCGTACCGAGACGAGTACTCCTACAAATTGTGGAACGCACCACGCAGAACGCTGCTCCAGCAGCAGGGACCCGTTCCAGCAGTGATGCGAAGACAGATTCACTTGTGAAAGTGAAACATTTGTTGACCACCGATAACTTTTCCATTTAAAGTGTACGGTAAAGAGAATTACGGTAGAAAAGGAAACAAATCCTTTGGTATTTTTTTGAAACATTCACCGTAAATTTTCCATCCGAAATTTTTGCAATTGTAAAAAATAATATGACGGACAAATATTGGCTGGACAAATACTTTTATTTTTCGCCTCTATACAGCGGCACAAACACCAGACGGCACGATTTTGTCAGGTGAGGATTCAGGGAAGAATTTATTAATGAATTAACGTTAATTAATTAACGAAGCCATAACCTAATTAGGAATAATTAACTAATTAATTGATTATCGCTTTTAGCCATCGGGTGGCATTTCCGAGTTCGTCCATGTGTTCGTACATATACTGGGCAAGATACAAAGCTTATTGGTCAGTAGCAGCAAAAGGATCGGTAATGAATAGAGCTAATTAACGAAAATCATTCGCAGGTATCAAACAGACGACGAACAAACGGAGCGAAATCGGGCGAATTTATTGAGAGAAATTTGAAATGTGACGGAGGGGAAAAAGAAGTGATTAATGATGAAAAAAGAAGAAAATGATGCATTAATTAAAAGCATTTTACAATAGTATTATTGTACATTTTACAATTTTCTATTTTCGGAATAAACTCAATTTAGTTTTGTTGGGCCGATGGTGCTGTGTCGAAGTGCAAAAAGTCCGAATGTGGGCGAAGTGCAAAAAATCCGAATGTGGGCGAAGTGCAAAAAATCCGAATGTGGGCGAAGTGCAAAAAATCCGAATGTGGGCGAAGTGCAAAAAGTCCGAATGAGTGATGATCAGAAGAGGCAGGTCATTTCAGTACGGAGAAAATGATTTTATTAATTAATAATTGTATTTAATCATTTTAAAAAGACTTTAATAAATAAATTTGTTATTTAATCAATTAATTTAAAGATAATAATTAAAATTAAATATATTTTTTTATAAAACTAATAGTATATTTTTTATTGATGTTGTTTCTATATAGGCTTGGGTTTTGACAAAAACTAGGGTTAGGTTTTCAAAACAAGTTAAAAAACCTAACCATTCCCTAGTTTTTCTGAAAATTTTTGCCGCAAATTTTTTCAAAAACTTGTTCTGGGCTTATTTTGGTCGCTGATCACGAATCTTTAATCAGTTTTTAGCTATGATACTGTTAATGCTTCAGAATCCCGGCGGATATGTGGATTCTGAGATAAGCAGCAGGATTCTGGGTGGGTGAGGGAGCGGTTAAGTTCGGAAAAACTTAAACCTAATTTTTTTTTTGAAAGCCTAACCCTAATTTTTGTCAAAATCCAAGCCTATATAGAAACAACATCAAAAAAATATACTATTAGTTTTATAAAAAAATATATTTAATTTTAATTATTATCTTTAAATTAATTGATTAAATAACAAATTTATTTATTAAAGTCTTTTTAAAATGATTAAATACAATTATTAATTAATAAAATCATTTTCTCCGTACTGAAATGACCCGCCTCTTCTGATCATCACTCATTCGGACTTTTTGCACTTCGCCCACATTCGGATTTTTTGCACTTCGCCCACATTCGGATTTTTTGCACTTCGCCCACATTCGGACTTTTTGCACTTCGACTCACCACGGGGCCGATCACCTTTTCCCCTTCCTCTGTACCCCTTTTTAACAGCTGTTGCTTTTATTTGTTTCGTCCCCCCTCCCCTTCTCAATCTTTTCCCTCAATTTCTCTGCTCCCTCTTCCTCTCTTTTTGCTTCTTCCCCCTCCCCTTCTCAATCTTTTCCCTCAATTTCTCTGCTCCCTCTTCCTCTCTTTTTGCTTCTTCCCCCTCCCCTTCTCAATCTTTTCCCTCAATTTCTCTGCTCCCTCTTCCTCTCTTTTTGCTTCTTCCCCCTCCCCTTCTCAATCTCTTCTCTCAATTTCTCTGCTCCCTCTTCCTCTCTTTTTGCTTCTTCCCCCTCCCCTTCTCAATCTTTTCCCTCAATTTCTCTGCTCCCTCTTCCTCTCTTTTTGCTTCTTCCCCTCCCCTCTCACTCTCTCCCCCTACCTTCTTTTCTTTTCTCCCTTTCTCTTCTCCCCCCCCCCTTCCCGTTTTTCCTATCTCTTTGTTTCTTCCCGTTCCCCTCCCTGTCTTCTCTTCTTTTTCTCTTGCCACGCCCACTCCCTCTCTCTCTTTCTCCCCTCCCCCTCCCCCGTTGTTTTTGTTGTGTCTCTGTTTGTTTTCTCTTCTCTTCCACTTCGTCCATTTGTCCAATCTCTCTCCGTTGATTATTTTTGCTCCAAGCAAATTGCCCCCCTTTTGCATTGCTCCAGTGCCTTTCTTCAGTGCCGTCCGCAATGTCTTTTGGGTTGGGCCATGCCGAGTCGGTCACTCGGCTCAGTGAGTTCGAACCGAGGCCAAATCCGTCGGTAAGTTGTGCCGATATTCGTCTCCGCTTGGCCCGGTTTCCTTAGTGTCCCTCTCTTTTCCTGTTAGCTCTTCCGTTCTTCCTCTCTGATCGATGTCAACCGATTCACCCGTGAAATTGATCGGTTTACCCCGCGCTCTTCGTGTCTGGCTCAAAATGACTCAAGCGCGTTGTGGTCGAGCCGAATGTACCGACCGTCGTATGTGGTAAATGCGATCGACTGACTGGTCAATCGATGGATGGCCAATCGATTGTTCAATCGGTCAATTGGCTGATCAATCAAAGAATGGTCAGAAAGTGTTGGCCGATATATTTGGTATTTTACAGATGGACAACCATTGGTTCGACAAGTTTTACTATTTCTCTCCAATTTACAAAGGCACCCAACCGTACAAATGCCATGTGGCCAGGTTGGTCCATTCTTCTTCTTCCCCCCCCCCCCCCCCCCGCATTTCTGTGCCAATTCATTCCCTTCCTCATTTAGTCATCGGCTTACTTTTCCCTCCTCTTGGCATCAGCCCTATGATTATTGGCGCCGCGTTCAGCACTTTTGGTTTAAAATGTGTCAATTTTAGTTAAATAAATTCTAAAACGCTTCAAGGTACGACTCTGACAATGATAACGCGCCGCTGTACCGCCGAATGTTCGAACCATTTTACGGGGAGTCGGCGTACACTCAGCGCTTTTGGCACCGTTACCGTTCGCATCTTTTGAACAATGATGTGTATGAATGAGACGAGAGTTGCGCACAAGAGAAGTTGAGTGTGAGAGAGACAGAAAGAGAGAGACAGACAGACAGACAGAGAGAGGAATTTTAAGAAACATTTTGCCAAACACACGCATTTTCTTTTAAAAAGCCTGCCATGAATAAAGATTTTGCTCCCTTTTCTATGAAATATCTTCTTTTTTTGACAGCCGCTTTATCAGTGCGTGAAGAGAGGCGAAAAGTGAGAAAAAAGACAAGGACAGGCAAAGAGTGGAAGCAAAACAAAACAACAAACACACCCATCCACCCACGCATAAACAATGGAGCAGACACAACGGACAGAGGGGGGAGACACATTCTCAGATCGACTCGGCCGATCGGCCTCCTTCCGCTTGCTCTCTGATCACTCCCGCCGATCGGTCCCTTTCGTCTGCTCCTCCAAATCGGCTTCTTCCCTTCCTCTCTAATCACTGTTTTCCTTCTGCTCTTCCCTCTCTCCCCCACCACATTTCCCTCCGTTCGTTCGCCCCCCCCCCGCCGCTTTTCCAACCATTAGCTTCTCTTTCTTCTTCTCTTTTCCCCCAAATTCCCTTTCATTTCCAATCATCTCATTGCAATGAGCAGTTTGCCCGTAGTCCGTTCCCAATCAACTTCTTACATCGGATTTCCGCGCGCTCGTGACTTTGCCATTGGCGATGGGCACGTGCCATCACTCAGCAGGTGCGTTTGTCCGGCAAAAGCCTCGCAATTCAAATCACTTTTATATTAGAGTAACGTCGGTGCCCAATTTGGACCATTTGCACGTGTCAGATGCCTATCGGTCGTCCACTTTGTACAAATATCGGAGAGATTGGGATTTGGTAAGCACAGAGAGAAGCGGGAAAGCGGATTTGGAAGAAGATCATCTTCTAACGCACATCTCCCCCAGCATGTTCTCTCCCCTCCTTTTCTCCCTTCTCTCTCCCCCCCCCCCCCCCACTCTCCCCCGTTTGTCAGTTGTCTTATTCCACTTTCTCTCAACCGCCCCCCCCCCCCCCGGATTCCTTTCCGTCCGTTCATTCCCATCATATCCCCTGGGGGTGCAACTAAAAAAAAAAAAAAAAGTCTTTCAGTTGGACTCGGCCATTACCGACCATTGCCATCGCGGCCCCGGCTTCCATTGGGTCGATCGTCGCTTCAGAGGCGAATAAAAACACTTTTGCCGTTTGATTCCCTCTCTTTCCGTTTAGCCCGTCGCTTTATGAACACTGATCCGATCCCCGACTCGCTCGGGTTGGACTATCCCAACTTTTGGTCCCGTTACAAATGGTATTCCGACTATTTGGAGCCGCGTTATTGGCGCCGTCATCGTGACTCGAATTACGACCGGCCCCTGTGGAACTCGTGGAAGCCGTACCTTCTGGACGGGAAGAAGTAAATTGGAAGTCTGAACTTTAAATTGTCTGATTCAGAGATTGGTTTAATAATGTCCAAAATTGGCAGTAATACAATTTGAACAATTTGAACAGCCAGAAGCAGGCCATCGACATGTACCGGCAAGGACTCGTCTCCTTCGCCTACTTGGACAAGAATTGGTAAGTGCCAAAAAAGAGATACCGTTTGCCGGTATTTGTTCATTTGATGTGTCCATCTGTGCCTGTTTAGGATAACCCCGTGGGCATTGGGCCGAAAGGAGAAGGATTGGGCCGACGTATACCCTCCGGCGGGCAAATACGGCTCACGCCGGTACATGTACTCATGGGCATAAACAAAGGCGGAGGAGAGAGATGGATGAGGAGGAAAAGAGCCATCGAAGGAGAAGAGAAAATGAAAGCAAAAAAGACAATTGAAGCGATGGAAGAAAAGGAGGGATAAACAGTGGGGGAATATCAGTGAGTGATCAGTCACCACATTCTATGACCATGTAACAATAGACAGAAAGAAGAGGAAAGAAAGGGCCGATTAATGAATTACCCGTCGCAATGATCGCCAAAATAATCTCAAAGCGGCGCCCACGGCTTCACTTCGGCACTCTCTGAGTTTTTCCACGCCATCATTCGGTCGCCGCTGCTTCGTCTCTTCAACAGCAGACGCGGCGATGCGTGCAGCGGAAGACGGAACGATTGAGTGTTCGTTAAGCTTAGTCCATAAATAGGGTCGGTAGTGCTTTATGAGCGTTAATGGCCATGCGGCCGCGTCGCTTTACCTTTTGTCCGTCCTTCCGCTTCTGTCCCCGCGTCGTTTTCCCTCCGCTTGTCTTTCCGTTTTGTCCTCCGTCTTCCCTCCTCCTCCCCCTCCGGCACCATTTGCCTTCACTTCGGCCGCTTTTCGCTTCATTGAAATGGCGTCTTTCTGCCATTTTCGGAAGGGCAATACGCGCAAAAAGGCATCACGGAAGGAGGAGTTCATCCAAGCGGAAAGAGGCGAAGAATTTAGAAAAAAATAAGGTAAAATATTACCATAGAGGAGGGGATTAGCAGCGGGGACGACCATGGAGAGAAGATGAGCAAGCAAAAACAGAAAGGAGAAGTAAGGCTAAAAAGGGAGGGGGGAGAGGGGAATGATCAGACAAAAGATAACACTTAGGGAAGGGAGAGTGATCAGATAAAGGGTAACTGATCAGACACATAGGAAAGGGAGAGTGATAAGATACAAGGTAACGGATCAGACACATAGGAAAGGGAGAGTGATCAGTCAGATAAAGGAAGGAGAGTCATCAGACAAAGGGTAACTGATCAAACACTTAGGAAAGCGAGAGTGATCAGTCAGATTGGAAGGGGGGAGTAATCCGTCAAACAAAAGCGGGAAGTTATTAGACTAAGTCATATTGGGGAGGGGGGGGGGTGACCAGAAAGAGTGATCAGGCAAAGAAAGGGGATATCAGATAAACCGGAAAGATTATCATTGCTCGAAAAGGACGAGAAAAAATTGGTGAGCTAACCTTCAAAAAGGCATCGGCATGGAGGTCACGAAGAAGATTTCTTAAGAAATATTATAAAAACGAAAAAAAATATTTCATTACAAAAGATTAAATGGGAGCCAACAAATGCCGAACAGAAGGACCTTTGGAGGGGAGGACAAATGCCAAAACACTCATTCATTCCTTTTTGGTGCCGAGCTGACCATTCGAACCAACATGCTCAGTAATCGCCGCTTTCGCGCCATTTGCGCGTCACTTTCACTCTGTCGCTTCATCCGACGCGCCTCCATAAAATGCCAAATGCGCCTGTAACTGTGGCCGATGACCGCGAATGGGACGACGAACTGTGGGAACACATTGAACAATTTAGTGGCCATTTCCATTGACTCCTTTTGCCGCTCCATTGCCCAATTAATTAATGTAATTAAGCGGTGACCGTTGCCAAGAGATTGCCTCTGCTAATGATGCCTATGCTTTTCATTCTCTTTGTCCCCTCCCTCCCTGCTCTTTACCTGGAGGACAACAGTGGTCACTCCGTACAGCGACCGCATGTCCTCCTTTCCTCCCCAATCCTCCACACACAGCGAAAAGCGGCACGGCCACATCACTGAACAGAAAGGAAAAGCATAAGCAAAGGACGAACGATTAAGGCTTAATTGCCTTCAGCAATTCGCATGTGAACGCCGTAAGGGAGGACGAGCAGAACGGAGAGACACCAAATCAGACAAATGACAGCGGCACAGACCTAAAAGAAACAGAGAAAAGACAATGGGGACAAATGGGCAAAAAGGGGAGGCAATGGGGACAAATGGGCAAAAAGAAAGGGAGGCAATGGGGACAAATGGGCAAAAAGAAAGGGAGGCAATGGGGACAAATGGGCAAAAAGAAAGGGAGGCAATGGGGACAAATGGGCAAAAAGAAAGGGAGGCAATGGGGACAAATGGGCAAAAATGGACAAATGAGCAAGGAGAAAGGCAAAAGAGTATAGGGACAAATGGACAGGATAGAGATTAGTCAATGAATCGCATGGGATGTCACCTCGTTGGAGGTGGACGCGTGTTTCCGAGGCTGAGAGCGGCATAGCACCTGAAAATCAACATGCCAATCAAATTTTGCTCATTACTCTTCAACCCCAAATAATCGTCCGCTCCTCTCTTCCTCTCCCCTTTCTCACACTCTCGCAGCACATCGGTTGCTTCTTCTCCCCCCCCCTCTCCTTATAGTCCTTTTTCTCTTATTCTCTTCCTCCCCTCCTCTATTGTTTTCCCCCTATTTTCTCCCTCCTTTATTCTCTTTATCCCTTAATCCCTCTTATTCTCTTCCTCCCCTCCTCTATTGTTTTCCCCCTATTTTCTCCCTCCTTTATTCTCTTTATCCCTTAATCCCTCTTATTCTCTTCCTCCCCTCCTCTATTGTTTTCCTCCTATTCTCTCTCCCCTCCTTTATTCTCTTTATCCCGTAATCCCTCTTATTCTCTTCCTCCCTCCTCTAATTGTTTTCCCCCCTATTTTCTCCCCCTCCTTTATTCTCTTTATCCCTTAATCCCTCTTATTCTCTTCTCCTTCTCCTCTTTTTTTGCCCTCTCCTCTCCTTTCTCTTCCTCCCCTCCTCTATTGTTTTCTCCCTATTTTCTCCCCCTCCTTTATTCTCTTTATCCCTTAATCCCTCTTATTCTCTTCCTCCCCTCCTCTATTGTTTTCCCCCTATTTTCTCCCCCTCCTTTATTCTCTTTATCCCTTAATCCCTCTTATTCTCTTCCTCCCCTCCTCTATTGTTTTCCCCCTATTTTCTCCCCCTCCTTTATTCTCTTTATCCCTTAATCCCTCTTATTCTCTTCCCCTTCTGCCTCTTTTCTCTTTGCCCTCTCCCGCCTTCTCCCCCCCCCCCCCTTTTCTCCCCCACCCAATGTCTGTCCAATGCAATGGCTGTCAAAGTCAAAGAAGAAATGAAAATGGAAGCGCCTTGAAACAATGGCAATGCGTAACACATCCAAGCACCCCAAATCCAATGGCCAATGTAAGTGTAAGAAGGGGTAAGCCAAATGGAAGTGCAGCAGACGAGCAAATCGGACATGGCCAAGTTGGCGATGAACACTGCGGGGATGGGTGGTGGGTCCGTTTTGTGCCACTTTTTCGGGTGGGTCCGTTTTGTGCCACTTTTTCGGGTGGGTCCGTTTTGTGCCACTTTTTCGACTTTTTTTTTCCCACTTTCGAAATTTCCCTCAATTTGTCTTTTTGTCTTACCATTTGTGACCGTCTGCATGTTCTGTTTTAAAAATAACATTTGAATAAAATTGCCAATTTTGCTGGTTGACCTTGCAAGTGGCGACCACCCAAACGACCAGAAAATTGCCGAAGAGACCGGCGAAAAACAGAGACAAATAAGCGAACAGAAAAAGGGACCGAGTGAGCACCAAATCGGTGATGGCCTAAGAAGAAAGGCACTTTTAATTGGTCAATTTTGGCAACAAAAAAAAAAGAGGGACCTTTTTTCCGGTGCAACTGACAAATGACGGGGAATGGGCAGAGAAGGAAATGTTGGCCAACAGCACATTCATTTGTTGTCATTAACAGAAATTAATGGAAGAAAGGCGGAGGAAAACAAATTTCAAAAAATATTTTTGAATTTGGAAAAATATAAATGGAAAATTTCATTTTTTGTTTTTTGCCTTTTCATTTAAAGCCGCCGGAGGGACAAAGAATTATAATAATTACCATTTGCAATAATACATAAATCATTGGAAAAACAGAAGGAAAAAAGGGAATTACAGCGATTGACTCCTTCTAATGCACAAGCAAAGTAAAGCACAAATGAGGGGGGAGAAGAACACGCATGGGTAATTCACCAGGAAAAGCGTATCGGAAGAAGGAAAAGGGAAATTGGCACTTTTCATTGGAAGGAATGACCCCCCGGGGGAAGAAAAAGGGCGAAAAAGAAATAAAAGGAAAAATAAATAAAATAAAAAACGGTCATTAAACACCTTGCGATAATGAAACACTTGAAATAATTGAAATGCTTTTTTAAGAGTCCAAAAAATGAATTGGCCAATTCGCATCGCATTGTGCACTGCTGCTCCTCTCCCCCTCTTTCTCTTTCTTTTCCCCCTCTCCCCCTCTTTTCCCCTTCTTTTCCTCTCTCTCCCCCCTCCCCTCTCTCCCTTTCTTTTCCCCTCTTTCACTCTTTTTTTCTTTGCTATCCTTTCCCTCTCCCCTATCTTTTTTCTTTGCTATCCTCTCCCTCTCCCCTCTCTTTTTTCTTTGCTATCCTCTCCCTCTCCCCTCTCTTCCTTCTTTGCTATCCTCTCCCCCTCTTTCTCTTTCTTTTCCCCCTCTCCCCCTCTTTTCCCCTTCTTTTCCTCTCTCTCCCCCCTCCCCTCTCTCCCTTTCTTTTCCCCTCTTTCACTCTTTTTTTCTTTGCTATCCTTTCCCTCTCCCCTATCTTTTTTCTTTGCTATCCTCTCCCTCTCCCCTCTCTTTTTTCTTTGCTATCCTCTCCCTCTCCCCTCTCTTCCTTCTTTGCTATCCTCTCCCCCTCTTTCTCTTTCTTTTCCCCCTCTCCCCCTCTTTTCCCCTTCTTTTCCTCTCTCTCCCCCCTCCCCTCTTTCCCTTTCTTTTCCCCTCTCTCACTCTTTTTTCTTTGTATCCTCTCCCTCTCTTTTCCCCTTTTTTTTCCTCTCTCTCCCCCTCCCCTCTTTCCCTTTCTTTTCCCTTCTCTCACTCTTTTTTCTTTGTATCCTCTCCCTCTCTTTTCCCCTTTTTTTCCTCTCTCTCCCCCTCTCCTCTCTCCCTTTCTTTTCCCTTCTCTCACTCTTTTTTCTTTGTATCCTCTCCCTCTCTTTTCCCCTTTTTTCTTTGCTATCCTCTCCCTCTCCCCTCTCTTCCTTCTTTGCTATCCTCTCCCCCTCCCCTCTCCCCCTCTTTCCTTTTCTTTTCCCTTCTCCCTCTCTTCCTTCTTTGCTATCCTTCCCCCCTCCCCTCTCCCTCTCCGTCTCTTCCCCCTCCCCCCTCCCCTTTTCCCTTTCTCCTGCCCCTCTCTCATCTCCGTCTTCCTCTTTTGGCATTTACCGCCCACGGCGCCTATTTAATTTGAGGTGGTGAACGAAAGATTAGCTTAGAGAAGAAATGACTGTTTAATGGATTTGCATCCGCAAATAATGGATGTGCGCGGGGGAGGGGAAGACGGGGCGAATGGCTTCGTCTTCTTGGCAAGGGACGGATGGAATTTGTGTTAGCATTGGCACGGAATTGAAAAGGTGGGGAGAGGGAGAGAGGAGAAAGGGGGAAGAGGGGGGGGGGGGGAGAGAGTGGGGTGGTCGGGGTCGTTTGGGCCCCAAGCCAAAAATAGTTTTTTTTTTTGAGAATCACCCCTAGATTAAGAATTTTTTTAAAGGAGTAGTTTTCAAAAAAAACCAGGGGGTTAGGTTTTCAAAAAAAAAAAAACTATTTTTGGTTTGAGGCCCAAACGTTCTTGGCCCGAAGAGTGGGGGGAGGGGCAGGGGCGGAAAGGGGAGAAAGGAGGGAGAAGGGAGAAAGGGAAGGGGGAAAAAGAAGGGGAGGGGGAGAGGGAGAAGAAGGCGGCAGAGTGGAGGGAGAAGAGTGGGGGAAATGGACGAGAGGGGAGGGAGAGGGAGGGAAGGACTTTTTAAATTTGATTAACAAAATAATCATATTTATTTGAGAATATAAAAAGGTCAGAAAACAAATGCCACTGACATTTTAATGAGTGCCTTTTGAACTAACCACAAAATTGGCCACCCAAATGAAAATGCCAAAATTATGGGTGAGCAAAGAAAAACAGCACGAACGGCATTTTGTTACCCGAATGGGGGGACACTGAGAGAACTTATAATTATGGCACAAATTGAGAAATGGCCAGTCTGAAGCATCAAATTGTACGACAAATAATTGGCACGAGAAAAACAAAAGTGTAAAAGTGTGATAAAATAATTAAAATACTGAGTAAACGAAATTTGAAAATAATGAAAATAATTATAAAATTAAAAACAATTAATTATAAAGTTATTACAACATTTATTATAAGAAATGAAAATTTGCACCTTTGACCAATCATTGGTCATGAAATAATCCGTGAAAATGCACTTCTTTTTTTTCTTCTTTTGTTTGCCGCTTTACTTCAAAGTCGAAAGAAAATCCACGCAAAATTGGCTAATAAATAATATTTAATTAAGGTAATTACTTTTGAATGCCATTCGCATCTTTTCCCTTTGCTCACCCGCACTCCACGCAGCACTCCCTTTGCGGGGTCGTCGACTTTTTCGCTTTTTCTAAAAAGTTTAAACCCGAAAAATATTTCTGCCCTAAAATTTGTTTGAATAAGAAAAATATATTACTCTTGTTTTCTGGGCCCGAAAAACTGATAAATGTCAGATATGCCAAGTTTGAGTTTTCCAATGATGCCAATCCATCATTTAATTTCATTTAACACACTTTGGCAATCTCCCGGCATCGGTTGCACCATAATGATTTTTTTCGAGTCGGACATATCGGTCACTTTGTTCTGCGAAATACGAAGCGGAGGCGGAGGACGAGGCGGAACAGAACGAAGAGAAGCAGCCGAAAAGGAGGAGAGGGAGGGGAAAAGGACGAAAAAAAGAGAAGAGAAAAGGGGGAAAATAGGAAGAAAAAAAGGACGGGGAAAAGACGGGGAAAAGAGGGGGAAAACACGAAAAAAGGACGGGGTTCCCCGTTTTGACCTTTTCCCCCTCTTTCCCCAGCTTGGCTCCCGTTCTCGCCCTTCACCTCCTCTCCCTCTTGTTCCCACTCTTCGCCCTCTCCCCCCTCCCCTCTTTCCTATCTTTTCCCCCTCTCCCTCTCTTTTCCCCTTTTTTTCCTCTCTCTCCCCCCTCCTCTCTTTCCCTCTCTTTTCCCCCTCTCCCTCTCTTTTCCCTTCTTTTTTTCTCTCCCCCCCTCCCCTCTTTCCCTCTCTTTTCCCCTTCTTTTCCTCTCTCTCTCTCCTCTTTTTTCCCTCTTTCTCACCTTGGCCCCCCTCCTTTGTCTCCCCTTTTCCACCACAACATGCGCATCTGATGCTGTTGTCCCTTTGATCTGTTGTGCCCGTTGCTCTTCTGCTGCTCATCAATGGCCACACTTCGGCTTTTCCGCCCCTTCCGGCGTCTTTTCTAAACAGCAGAAATTCGTGCCGTGCCGTCAATCCTTCGCTGAGTAACCTCAAAGGACATTTTAAATGAAAGTTTATGCAGAGAAATTTCCATCCTAACAAAATAATTGCAAAAATGCTACCGTAAGGCATTTAAACAATACAGTAATCTTGCAGTGTTCTCTAATTGTTCTTCTGTCATTTACCGTATTCGGTCTTTGGGATGCCATTAATAAAAAAAGAAATTGGCATTTTAATTTATGTGAAGACACCAATTTTCATTAACTCATTTTTGATTGTTTGTTTTTTGTTTTTAGCACTTCCAAGTGTTTTTTATTTCTCCAATTTTTCATCTTCAAAATGAATGGCACTGTCCCCAAATTGGCCACTCTCTCACTCGCCATTTTCACCTCTTTTTCCGCGCTATTTCACCCCCGCGCCCCCCCCCCCCCTCTTTCATTTCCTCAAAACAAATAAATAAATAACTTCCTCCTGCCCCCGGGGTTGGTTATTTCCAAATTTGCCCTACCATCCGACCACTTCTTCCTGCATCGTCTGTTTGTCCGCCTTGGCCAATTCCCTCCCCCGCAGCAGTGCCAACACCGCCCTCAATTCGTTCTCGTCCATTGCGAATACGCGTTTTGTGTATTTCATTGCGTTTTAAATTTATCTTTTTTATTTTTGATTTACAATAAAAGTGAATGAATTTGTTGAATGAATGGCGTCAATTGGCGTCAGTCGGCGTCCCTTTTCTGTCCCTCCCTCCACTCTTTCCCCTTTTTCCCCTTTTTCCCCTTTTTCCTCTCTTTCCCCAATTCCACCACCTCTCGTCCATTTGTCCTTAATCTGTCCGCCAATCATTCGGATTATCGAAACAATTTGTTCAATAACTTTTCACTAATTTCCTACAGAAAGGCCCGAACTTTGCATTTTGTCAAAATTTTAACAAAATAAAAATAAATGAATTTCCATTGTTTTCTTCCGTCTGCCAATTTGAGTTGGCACAAATTATGCCCTTGGGCGATGGTGCAATGACGCACTAATTGAATTATTAAATCATTGGCACACATTCGCAGAAATGCGTAAACGAACAAATGGCATAAAAATGAGCGAAAGCGGAAAACATCAAAAATTTGAAAAGAGAATGAACGGACAAACGCAAATTGAAGTCAGAAGTGATGGGCCAGAATTCCGATTTTCCTATTCTGTAAAATTTATAGGCACCGAAATTCCTTTTGCACTATTTTTGGCTCAGAATTATAATTTTTCCTCCAATGTTTCCATTAACTTTTTCTTTGCATCATTTTCATTCGTCCGTTCCCTTAACAAAATTAATTATGTTTTTTTTTTTGACAAAAATGGCAAAACGGACAAAATGGGCTAATTCATGGGATGGACGAACACAAATTTCCAAAAATGCCATCACATTACTTCACTTTCCCTTCGCCTCCCTCCTCCCGTGCCATTTCATCAGTTGGCATTTTGACATTTGGCCTTTTAAAATGACACTTTCAAACAAAAAAACATATTTTGACCTTTGCTTCGAATTTCCGCGAATCCAAAGAGAATAAATAACCAATGGTGCAAATAATTAATTAAGTGTCCGCTTCTGCGCGACCACATATGCCGACGGAAGGGGAGGAAGTCAATGCTAATGGGCTAATGGCAAATGCCATTCGTTATTTATTCGGCTTTTTTTTGTTGTTGTGCCGTAGTAGTTAACCCCACCGAAGTTGTCACACTTTGCTTCCAGGGTTTGGATGTCTTTCTTTGATCCTGCCGACAGGCGGCAGGGATTGGGAGCACATAAGTGCGAAAAAGTGTGACACTCCGGATGGTTAACTACTTTCCGTTTCTCTGTGCCATTGCCCCCTTCGCATCCGGCAATTTTCTTCTCCAAAATTTCGAACTTCCACCCCTGGGGGGTGGGCGGGGGCAATGGTATTCCGTTGGCACTTTTTTGCCCTGTCAAATGGTCCTTTTTCATCTTTGTTTTGCCCTCAATTCATCCTCTGAATTTGTCTTTGTCACCAAATGGCGTCAGCCGATGATGGGTCGGTCGGTCCTTCCAAAAGTGCCAACGCATTCCTTTTGGCCCATGGCATCAGATTTCTTTTATTTTTTTGCTTTGTTTTGCACCATTTTAGTCATAGGGCGGTGGGAATCGGAGATGAATACATTAAATGGAATTGGGAAGAACACTCCGTGATTATGGAAAGAGTGGAAGAATTAAAAAAGCAATGGGCGGAGAAATGAAAGAATGCGGTCCTTTTCCAGCAGAAACATTCATTCTGTACTTCCCGCACCGTCCCCCATCTTTCTTCTTTTTCGCTTACTCCTCTTCCTTTTGCTTTTATTCTTTTTCCCCCTCTTCTCTCTTCCTCTCTTCCTTTTGCTTTTATTCTTTTTCCCCCTCCTCTCTCTTCCTCTCTTTCTTTTGCCTCTTCTTTCTTTTTTGCTTTTCTTCTCTCTTCCTCTCTTCCTTTTGCTTTTATTCTTTTTCCCCCTCCTCTCTCTTCCTCTCTTTCTTTTGCCTCTTCTTTCTTTTTTGCTTTTCTTCTCTCTTCCTCTCTTCCTTTTGCTTTTATTCTTTTTCCCCCTCCTCTCTCTTCCTCTCTTTCTTTTGCCTCTTCTTTCTTTTTTGCTTTTCTTCTCTCTTCCTCTCTTCCTTTTGCTTTTATTCTTTTTCCCCCTCTTCTCTCTTCCTCTTGTTCTTTCTTCCTCTTCTCTCTTTCTTTTTGCTTTTCTTCTCTTCCTCCTCCTCTCTTCCTTTCTCTTCTTTTCCTCCATTTGTCCACTTTCGGTTTTTTTTCTTTTCTCTGTGTGCTTCGTTGTTTTTCTCTCCCCCCCCCCCCCCCCCCCCTCCTCTCGCTCTCCTTCTTTCCCACCTTTGCCTTTAATTGTTTTTTTGGCAATGTTTCGTTTTGGCCCCGCCCCTTTCCTTTTTTTCTCTTCTTTTTCTCTATTTCTTACCTCATTCTCTGGGCACCTCTCATTTGTGCCGTGTTCTGTCCTTCCCCTTCCCCTCATCCCTTTTTGTGTCTGTTGTTTTGATCCTCAATCATTTCTTCTTCTTTTCAGGCATTTAATACTTGCTAATTATTAATTAATTAATACTAATTATTGTCCCTCTCATCCCTTTCCCTCTCCCTTTGCTGATGTCGTCTTCCCCTTCCCCTTCGTTTGGCCTGCTCCGTCTGTTTTTGTTGCTCCTTCCGCTACTTTTCCTCTCCGTCGCCTTCGAATTCGATCTCCGCGACGATGGCCAATCCGTCCGTTTCGGCCCCTCTTCTTCGGGAGGTTCCGGCGGTGCGTCTGTTGCCTCCCAACTGTTCGTCGATTCGGAGGACAACGCGGGTTTTATTGGCGGAATTCCGGGCGGATCCGCGCAGCGGCGACTCATTCAGCCGCCACCGCTGAAAAGGGACGGAACGGCGCCGCTGTGGGGGACGCGTGAGGCGGCGGAGTGGGCGCCGGTGTTGCGATTTGGGGGCAGAAGGTTCTGATTTGATGGGGAGTCAAAGATGGACAGCATGACCACTGATCAGAAGATGGGAAGGACTGATCAGACGATGATGGGACGGAGTGACTGATCAAAGGAAAAACACCGAATGATGGATGCCGCCTTTCCATAAGTGATCTGATCAGTCCGACCAATGCTTTGCGCTGGTTTTTGGGCAATTGACGCGATTTTTTCCCATTTTAAAGGCATTTCTTCAAATTTGATTTAAATGGAGTTTTGTTTTGCTTTCATTTTTACCGTTCGTATTCAGAGATATTGCATTTTAATTTCAGTCGTTTGGCTGTTACAAAAGAAAGGGCGCGAGGAAAAAAGGCGAAGAATTATTGAAACGAAAGAGACATGGCCAGCAGATTAAGGCGATACAAGCAGAAAAGTCTGACAATGAGCAACAAACAGCTCTCCCTCTCCTCTCCCTCTCCCCTTCTCTCTCTCTTCTCTCTCTCTCTCTCCCTCTCCTCTCTCTCTCTTCTCTCTCTCTCTCTCTCCTCTCCTCTCTCTCTCTCTCTCCCCTTCTCTCTCTCTCTTCTCTCTCTCTCTCTCCCTCTCCTCTCTCTATCCCTTTCTCTCTCTCTCCCTCTCTTCTCTCCCTCTCCTCTCTCTCCTCTGTTTCTCTCTCGTTCAAAGAAAATTTCTTCGGCGGTTAATTTTTTGACAAATGCTCCATTTTTGTTTGTTTTTCTCTTTCTTTGCCATCTTCGACTGTCATGCTTTCTTTCCCCCCTCCGTCCCCTATCCCCGGCGGGGATGCCCATGTTCAAATTCCGTCTCTCGGACGCGTCATCAGCCAATCGGACGCGTTGACAAAAAAAGAAAAAGTTACGGGCCAAATGAACGAAAAATTGGCCAAAAGTACAAATAGCCAAAGGGAGGAGTTAAACAAAGGCACAATTTGCCTCATTAAAGTTTTCTCACGGAAAAAAAGCAAAAGACGCGAACAAACAGCATTAAAGGAAAACAAAAATAAAATATAATTTTGGCAATAAATACAAAAAATTCGCGATAAACAAATTTGGAAGGGTCACCGAAATTGGGGCCGAACACGGCTCGTCAAGGGGAGGGTCATCGACGGGAAAGGACGGCTCGGAAGGGGGAAGACAGCCGCGGAAGAGAAGGGGCGAAGACGGGGGGGCGAGGGAAGGGGAGGAGGAGGGCACATTCGAATCGGACAATGGCACATGACCATCATGACGAAGGTGGTGGTGGTGGTGATCAGTCCGCGCAGTGGGGTCGTCCTGCTGCTTGGGCCCATCGGCATCCCTCTGGTAGTCGTCGTCGGCCGTGGGAAGGGCGAGCGGACCAAGCAGAAGCTGATCAGCAAGTGATCGGAAATGATGGTCGGCTGTTTCTGCTGGGGGGCATATCTGTTCACACGGCGGACACGCGATTTGTCCCTCGCGAAGCCATCCGTCGACGAACTGCCAACAGAAATAATTAGGCAAATGGGAGAACAGCCAATGCATCATTCACCCTTCGGATATGCACGGTTTGCCCGGGATGAAAACAGGTGTAAAGTCGGGAGGAGTTGTGCAAGCGAAAGTGAAGGCGTCCCCCGGAGCAAACGAACTGAAAGGACAAATGGCCAATGGCACAGACAAAAAATTCAAACGCATCACAGACCGCGTAACAGCCGGCCATAAACTGGGAATAGGTGCGAATTCGGCCGCACTTTCGCTCTGTCCAATGCGAAGCCAAATCGAAACAGCGCGAACCGATTCCGTATGTCTCCAGCACCTTTTAAGTGCGAACATTTCGGCACAATTAAATTACCATACCCTTTTTGACATTTTTTTTTTACCGTATTTGCCACCGAATCGATGGGTGCGTTTCCGTGCATTTCGCAACGCGAGTCCCTCCGATCGGTGGAATTCACTGCTCGCCATTCGAATTCCTTAAATTGTTATAAAAGTGATAAAAAGGGTCCTTGCCGGGGTCATGGCTGACAAAGGAAGGTCTGGAGGTGTCCGTGGAGTTTCGGAATGAAACAATATATTAAAGGATAAAATAAATTGCCTTTGTTTTATTCAATAAAATCAACTATTTGTAGCATTTTTTTTTAGCCGTTGGGCTTTGGAATGAGAAATTAACTTTTTAATTATGAAAAAGGGAGGGTCGGCGGTGCCGATAGGAGCGCAGGGGCATTTTTTTAAAATTATGTCCTATTTGTTAACAGATTTACCCTCAAAAAAGATCAATTTTAGAAACTTGGATCTGGTTTATTTTCGAGGACCAATTAGTGCAATTCGTAATTGCCCTAATTTCCCCCCCCCCTCCGCCATTTTTTTGTTGTTGACATTGTCTTGATCGTCGACCTGATTGTATGGACAGAAGTCAGCCAATTCCACAGACCCCCCATAATATTTGGTGCCTTCGCGCCTAACTCCGTCCAAATGGGCAAAATTGCGATAGTCAACGGGCAATGGTCTTTTGTAAGGCACCAAATTGCACAATGCCAACGAATCCTGTCAATGCGGGGGAGGAAGGAGCTCAAATTGAAAGTGTGCGTCAAACTGACAGAAGTAACCAAATTAAACAATCTTGGTATTATAAGATAGCTCTTGGATTACTCTATTAGCTGGTTAAAATTCAAGAAATTTCGTTAACTTAAAAAAAATTGGAGCTAAAAAAGTAGAAAAAATTATTATAACTCTTGAAAAACTAACGAAATTTTTTGAAATTTAGTAAGCTAATAAAGCAATATATGCTATCGTACAATACCAAGATTGTTTAATTTGGTTGCTTCTGTCAAAAGTTATGACATGATTCATACGAAAAATCAGTAAAAATGGCGGTTTTTATAAAACGCGCAAGCACCTGAGGCGCAAATGTCGGAGCTTCTGAATAATCCATCTTTTTTCGTCCTTTTTTTAATGAAATTCCTCTTTCTCTCTTCCTCTCCTTTCTCTCTTCCCCTCCCCTTTCCCTTCCCACCCGCTGGTCCGTGCAGCGTGTGATGGCCAATGATCGGCTTCCGTCATGTTTTATATTTGCGCAAAACGGTGCCGCTGATTGATTCCTTAATTGTGTATACTCCACTTTCCTTTTGTTTCCTTGTGCCCAAATGCCCTCCAATTGATTGGCCCACCTTTCCAACTTCTCCCAAATCCATTGGCCACAACTTCGCATGGCAAAAGGACAGCCCAACCCGTGGCCCCAGTGGAGGTGTTCGGCAATGCTAAACTTACCAATTTACAGAAAATTAAGCCTAAACGATGAGTTCATTTCCGACCTGTAATTGGCCCTGTACCATCCGCTGTCCTCCATTAATGCCAAAGTCATCCGGGAATAGACGGGATTCTTAAAACCAATGAATTAAATTTATTTTGGTGAGTGTCCGTTTTAGGCAAAATATCGACCGACTTGCGTGTGGGTGCCGGTCATCGCCTCATTCTGCAATTTGTGGCTTCGTTTTGGCGTTCTATCCATTCCCATTGGTGCCGTTTGCCCCCCCCCCTCTCTTTGTCCCCAATGTGTGCCGTTTATTCCTTCCCTTTTCTGATTTTCCACCTGTTTCTGCTTTGTGCCGTTCCGTTCCCCTCTCCCACCCATTCACCTCGAAAAGTCTCTTCTCCCAATGGGTCATCGCCGTTCCGTCCCCTCCCTGATTTTCCAACTCGGCTCCTTCCAACTGATCGCAGTCGAAGTGTCGCCGTGCCTCTTCTCTGACTCTCTCCGTCACCATCAAATGAACCGGATGAGGGATCTGCTAATTAGGGTTAATTATCGCAATTTCCCTCTCCCTGATATTCAGCATTGCCCACCTGTCCTTCCGCTGTCCACCAATCCTCCCGTACGATGGTTCTCACCGTGGACGAGTCCGCGTCGTAATAGCCGCGTTCGCGATTGAATGACAGCGGTCGGTTGCTATTCCCGCTCCTTGAAATGGTTCGTCAATTAAGGCAAAATGACCGATTGCCCTTTCCCTTCTCACCGTTTCGATCGTGGCCGCCCTTCCGTGTCACGGAAAAACGCGTACAGTCCGGCGGAGAAGCCGAGCGCGTGGAGGATTTCATGTTTGACGGTAGACAACAACACTTCCTGATCATGATCGTGGGTGGACAGTGCCCCGGGGCAAATGTTCACGTGACCGGCAATCGGTCTAAAGCTAGGGGGAGGGGGAGTGATCAAAAAGAAAGGGAAAAGCCAATGTGGAGAGGGAAAGGGAATTGGGACGAGAGAGTGATCAAATAAAGGTATGGGAAAAGGCAAAGAAGAAAATGAAGGACGGGAAGAGATATTGGGCCAAAAGAGGAGAAACAAAAGGACAAAGGGAAGGGAAAAGAAAGGGACGGGCGGGACAAACTGATCAATCAGCCAGGATGGCATTGGCATTTTGACCTGTCAAGTTCGGCCTCCTGCTGGCAGTGTGCAGCATAGGCAATGGTTTCTTCATTGCGACACCTTTGGGTGTCCACTGCGGACACATACAGCAGAAAATCGGTGTCGGACACTCCCCGTCCATCCGGGGGGCCGGACGGAATGCACGACAAAGGGTTTGACTGCAGACAGAAGCGGCACTGCTGAATGGGAAGAAGGCGATGATCAATCAGACATCCTACGGTGGCAGTGCTTTTTATCCTATTGGCCATTTGAAACGAAAGTGATGCCCATCCGATGTTAATTATTATAATTATTAATAATATTGTTATTATTATTATTAAATTTATTTGGCTTTTTCTCTTTGCTCACAAAAAGGTGCTCGTCCGGCACTTTCACCTCTCCGCAATTTGTAATTGCCCTGCAGCGCGTCGCACAACGAAGAAATGCGCTGGACTGATCAGAATAATATTGATTGGATTCACATTTCCTTAAAGGCATTGGAGGGGGGGGGGGGGATAAATTAGGAAGAAAATGGGAAAAGGTCGGACCGACTCAGACGGATGGGAACATTAGCAGGACGGACGAGAAGCGATTGCTGAGAATGGCAAGCAAAAAGCTTATTGTAACTATTTCGAAAAATACAATAATACCTGCCAGAAGGAAATGGCATGGGGCAAAAGTGAGGACTGAAAAGGGCAGGGACGAAAAGGAAGGAGTACAATTGGGCGCCAAAAATAGCTAACAAATGGACAACTTCCGAAGATGTACAAGAGGACGGGGGAAGGCCGAAATAGAGCAGCTTGTGCCCCCTCCGCACCCTCCCCCAGATTAGTTCCCCAGCACCCACTCAAAATTTCGTGAGTATTTTTTGAAATTCTCAGCCAGAGAAATTTTTAGAAAAAAATTTTAGACTAGAAATTTTTAGAATCAAACTTAACGACGTTATTTTATTGCCCATTAATTAGCATGGATCATCGAAAATAACTTTCGTTAATATTAATTTTTAGTTTATTTTAGCCTTAAAACGAATTTAAGAAACTTCTGAGTAATTTATTCATCCATTTTCGTGTTTTTCGATCCCAATCTACTTTAGGTGTCAGCCCGATTCAAACGACCCCTCCGGCCTAAATGACTCGGTCCGTTAAGGCCCGATCGGTGACTCCCTCCGGCATTCATTCCCCTGTATATCAATGAAACTTACGTTGATGAATAGCTGCTTTGTGCTAGATAGCCTTTGAAGTTTGGGGTTTGTGTTGACATTTATTTATAAGTCGAGACCATGGCTGCACGAAATTTCGTTTTTTTTTCGTTTCGTCCTATATTTTCGGCACTTTTTGAGTTTAGTTTTCGTGTTTTTAAATTTATTTTTTCGTTTCCGTAACCGAAAATATTTTTTACGCATTTTCGTGCAGCCCTGGTCGAGACTTACGATTCGATGCTGTCGGGGTCAAAGTGCAAATAGATTCTTAACGGACGAAAGTGGCGACTGAAGGCCAAGTCACGGCGAAAGTGACGCCGTTGTTGGGCACGCCGAAAACGCCGAAATGGCGCGGGCGGTTGAGGAAAGGAAGGGAAGGGACGGAGAAGAGGGACACCGTAAGTGAGTTGTTCCGGGCCAGGAACCTAAAGGAATGTGTGAACTGATTAGGGCAAAAAGGAAAAAATGAAGCTGATCAGGACCAAAGGGAAGACTGATCAGGGCCAAAGGGAAGACTGATCAGGGCCAAAGGGAAGACTGATCAGGGCCAAAGGGAAGACTGATCAGGACCAAAGGGAAGACTGATCAGGGTCAAAGGGAAGACTGATCAGGACCAAAGGGAAGACTGATCAGGGCCAAAGGGAAGACTGATCAGGGCCAAAGGGAAGACTAATCAGAAGCAAAGGGAAGACTGATCAGGGCCAAAGGGAAGACTGATCAGGGCCAAAGGGAAGACTGATCAGGACCAAAGGGAAGACTGATCAGAAGCAAAGGGAAACTGTGAGTTTTTAGGGCAAGAGAGGGTTGGCAATGCCGACGATTTTCGTAAAAAATCTAATTGAATTTTTAGGCTAATTGCACAACCAGCAACAAAAAAAAAAAAGTCCTACTGTCACATGAAACCCTCAAAATCTGATAATTATTAATTTGCCTGATATGAGCAAGAGGAAGCGGAGAAATGTCGGAGAGAGGAAAAAAGCGAAGAGGCAATCAGAAGAAAATAGGAGATGTTGGAGCACAGAAACAAGTCGAAAGTTGGCACGAAAAGAACATTTCGAATTCTCATAGAAATGGAAGGGCACAGCCAAAAGGAAGACCAATTTCAGCAGAAGTGCCAAAGATCCATCGGAACGGAAATCGGAAGAAGCATCAAACGCTTATGGGTCAATCGGACGCCGGTGACTGTTTTCTGTTCACCGAACCGATGGGCTGACCGCGCATCTGTAAAAATTACATATTTTAAATTCAATCAAAAGCGGGGAAATGTTGAGATCGACGGAGAGAGATGAACAAATAAAAGAGAGGGCGAGGGGAGGAGGAAGAAGAGCAGAGAAGGGGAGGAAGGGAGGGGAAGGGGAGCAGAGAGCGGGAGGAAGCGAGAGAAAGGGGAGCAGAGAGGGGGAGGAAGGGGAGCAGAGAGGGGGAGGAAGGGGGGCAGAGAGGGGAAGGAAGGGAGAGGAAGGGGATCTGGGTGATCAAGGTCATTCGGGGGCATTGGTGCGGGAGGGGCTATTTCAGGACGACGACAATCCGCCCCCGCCCTCCACTCTCTCTTCCCCCCCCCCTCCCTCTCTCTGTCTCTCCCGTCTTCCTATCTCTTCCCCCCCCCCTTCTCTTCCCCTCTCTCTTCCCCCCCCATCTCTCTCTCTCTCTCCCTCCTCCCTCTCTCTCTCTTCCCCTCCCGCTCCCCCCGCCATCCCAACCTTTTTTTTTATGACAGCACTGTTTTGCACAAAAAAGACACAAAATAATTTTATGGTAAGGACAGTGAATTGATGGCAGTCTCTTCGTGTGCAAATGTATGCGAAGGAAGGGCAAAGAGGAAGAGAATCATAAAACTAAGCAAATAAATTGCAAAAATGAAGAAATGGAGTTCGAAATACAAAGGGATGAACCGCGCGGGAAGTTTGGGCAGCAAATTTAAATTATTTAAGGTTAAAATAAATTTAATTAAATGCATTTTAAAAAAGGTGCGTAAATATAGTTAGATTAATAATAATAATAAATGATTTTATTCAATTTTTAAAACTTTTTCGGTATTAAAGTATCACTTAGAACGAATCACTTATTATCACAATCGTCTCCCCACGAAATTTAGTGAGTGCGCCATCACAATTCCTTATCTTTTGGAATTCCTGTTGTCATTTTAATGAGGAGAAACTTTATTTATTCAAATTTTGGTGTCTTTCTCCCAAAATTCTTCCTGACAAATTGCCACAAATTCAATGCCTTCCCCTCCACGGCCCAATTTTGTTAATTGGCTTTTTGTGCCTTTGAAGCTCAATTCGTGACCAAACCCTTAAAAGTGAGAGTCCACTGGGATGAGTGTTTGGATGGGGCCCAATTTGCGACTGCAGGAGGGAGGGGAAAATTATTTGGCATTGGCAAATGGCATAGAGAAAGTCAAATGATGGCATAAAATATAATTTAAAAGATGAGAAAAAGTGGTCAAAAAGGATGGAGCATAAAGAAAGGTAAAATAATGGCAACTCAAAATTAAGGGGAGGGCGACGAAGTGACAATTTATTATTTGTGACAGTGAACAGAGCCATTCATTTTCCCGCTTCAGCAAAAGTTGAACATAGAGGGGGGAAGTCCATCCCTCCAAATTACATGGTTTGACCCCTTCTCGCAATTTGGACCCCTCCTCCCCCCCCCCCCTCACCCTTCGCAAAAATCTTCTCGACTCCAATTCCCTTTTAATGTATGAAAACAGGGTTCCCATCGCCCGAGCTCTATTTCAAAGGACATATAAGGGGGAGAAATAGCGAATTCAAAGGACACAACACATTTTTATCATATGCAATAAAAAGAGGGTTGATTATTCAAATGTTTAGATTTTTTCACCAAGGGGGGACGGAGGCGTGCCGATAGGCGCCGCGCCGCCTGGGAAATTTGAAAATTTTACCGTGAATTTGTTAATAGATTTTGAATTATAAACTGGACAATTTTGAAGAATTTCTTGCAAAAAAAAATGAGAATTCTTTAGACATAAAGCAAAAAATTTTAAATTTTCCAATAAATGGAACTTTTACACTTTTGGGCAAAAACCCGTTTTCAAAGGACATCTTTGAATTAAAGGACGTTTCAATTTTTCAAAGGACGAAATCCAAAAATAAGGGACGGTCCTTTGAAATAAAGGACGGATGGGAACACCCTGTTAGGAAAATAATGGACAACGAAAACAAGAAAAGCAATGCGAACAAAAGGGGAAAGTCCACGGGATGATGGGAGGGGGAGGAAGGCGAAGATCATCACTCTCTTCTCCCTCACCTCTTTCTCCCCCGAGGAAGGCGAAGAGGCACCTCATCACTCTCTTCTCCCTCACCTCTTTCTCCCCCCCCCCCCTATTTGCCGCTTTTCTTCCTCTCTTTCCCACCAGCCATTTTGTTCTTTATTCTCTCATTTTATTTTTGCATTTTATCATTTAAAAGGCACCGCAAAAATAAAAGAAAATAATCAATAGGATAGGACAAAAGTATGCAAAAAGTGAAGCAGCAGCAGCAGGCACACCGAAAGGGAAACAGAAAAGGGATATCCCTTCGCCTTCCCCCCCCCATGCGACACCGTCCCTTTGACAGCTTCCCCTTGGCACACCCACGCTAAAGGCTCTGAGTGAATTTTGTGCCACCTCTTCGCGTCGCGTCATCCAATTCCACACACTTTACCCACGGCCAAACCGACAATAAAAAAGAAAGGGAATTTGAAATGAAGGGGGAATTGATGATGGGGGGAGCAAAATAAATAGAGAAATGAGACCCAATTTATAAGGGGAGCCAATTTTATTTGTTGCCCACCGACAGGAAAGGCACCAAAAGATTCGCTGCCCGACGATTTGCCTACTTAAAATTTTTTCAATGTTTTTTAATTTTGATAAATTTAAATTTTAAATTACATGCATTAAGTGGCTTCTTAACTATGTGTGTATGTGCCACAAAACTAAATGAATATGCCAATTTGTCGAGAAATTAGCTCGCTGGAGAGTAGCACACCCACGGTCGGCGACTTATTTTTATTTTTTTGCTTGTCACCGCAAAATATCTTAATCATTTATTTTTATATTCTTAAAGTTGAGGAAGCCAGGGAAATTTCGAGTCAGTAAAATTCCTAAACTAAAGTGACCGAAAAACTAACGAAGCAAACCCCAAAAGCAAAACATCCGATTTAATTTCATTTGACAAAAATTTCAATGTTATGATCTGAAAATGAAATGCCTTCAAAGAAATAAGCGAATTATCACAGCGATTCTCTTATAATATGATTTGGCAAAGACAATTATTCAAATACAACCAAAAAATATTCTAATAAATAATATTATGCTGGGTCTCACGAAGTCATTTTGGCATTTTTACATCTCCGTTCTCTTCGCGCTTTTGTGCTAATTGTAAGACAGGGAACGATCGGATTGCAACTCAACCAATTTGAGAGCCTTAAATGGTTATTTTATCATTGGCTAAAATTGGGGGAGAGGAGGGAGATGAAGCCCCGATTGTCCTAATCCGCAGTTTATTGTGGTCGTTAATCTGCTCCACCTGCTCCTTGCACAGCTTCCGCAAATCTTCGTTGTCGTACTTCAACTCCTCGATGGTTTCCAGGCAACCGCCGTACATTTCCAATAAATTTTCGAAACGTTCGTGCAATTGGAAGAGATTAGTGTGGGCCGAATCCAATTCAGCGCGCAAATGTTCAATCGAGCCAACGTCGAGCTGTTCAAAAGCGCATGAAAAAAGGGGAGAGCAATCTTCGGTTTTCTGACCGAATAATTGTTGTTAGGACTGTATTCGCCTTGCAAAATATCTAATTTCATTTGGCTGGACGCTGTGGAAGAATGGCCAAACTGAAAAATAAATTTTCATCGGATAAGAAGTTAATAATTAAAACAAGATTCGCCCAAGGGGGTACTCCAATGAGAATGAGTTGTTGGCAAAATTTTTAATTTTGTCTATGTTTTTAGTCATTAATTTTTAGTCCAAAAATGGTTCGGTTAACAAGACAACTCGCAGACAAAATTAAGAAATAAAATATGAACAATTTGTTTTTCTTGTAAACTCTTAGAGATTTCTTTGTTATGTTTTCGATTTTTGCTCCAAAAAATAAAAGAAATCAAAATTTAATACAGCCGAAATCACAACGGTAGATCACATTTTTTAATCTAGCGTTATCTTTTAAACTTCAAATCTTTAAAGCAGGTGTCTTCAAATTCAATTTATTAATTTGATGGACGAGTCGTGTCCGTCGATGAGTTGTTCTGTGGCCCAAAATGGGTAATATAGTTTCGAGAGCATTTAAAATATGCTGGTTTCATCATTGATTGCCCCCATTTTGCCGTTCCTCTCACCCTTTGCTGTGGCATTGCAATTGTCCCTCTCCTCCACTCGCCCATCGGCTGCCTCTTCGCCTTTTCTTCGGTGGTTACCTCTTCCGTCTCTTCTTCGGCAGCAGTTCGTTTCTGTTGTTGGGCCAGTGGGTTCAGCGGTGCATTTGCATTGTTCCTTCGTTCCATAGTCGAAGCAATGATTTTCTGCTGTAGTTCGCAATTTTTATGTTGCAATTCCGTTAGTTCATTCCTCTGAAAATTCAGAAGAAATATACTGAAGTAATAATAATAATATAAATATCCGTAGCAGGACAATAGCCCGATAAAACAACGCTAAATTCGCATGCCTTCGCAATGATTTCCTTCTCCAATTCATCCAATTTCTGCTCCATTCTTCTTACTCTTTCCATGTGCTCTCTTTTCGATTGCGACAATTCATTTTCTATCTGTTCTACACGACTGAAAAGCAATAATTGTTATTTTTAAATAAGAAATTTCGTCCATTTCCCCCACCCTTTCCCTCACTTTTGAACATTCGCTCTTTCGCTAAATGCCTTGGCTAATTCGTCTGTTTTTTGAGCATTTTGTTGTCTCTCCTTAACAAAATAACTCACTTTGAAAACTTTCCCTATAAACCTCGTCTAAATTTCGTGCAATTGTCTCCATTTCGGCTTCATGCTGTCGTTTCACTGCACCCAATTGGTCGGACATTTGTTTCGTTGAACGCGTCAAAATGTCATTTTCACGTTCAAATCCAAGCAGTTTCTCTTCCAACGAAGAAATTTTACGAAGTAAGGGCGAATTTTGCTACCAAAGGCAAAAGAATAAGCATTTGTTACTGTTATTAATAAATATAAATAATCATAATTATGTTTTTTCTTGAATTCGGTGCCTAGCCCAACCATTGGATATTTCGACTGCAAAATCTCTGTTCGTGTCTTGAATGCTTTCAATACGCTAAAAACAATAAATTGCATTCAGAATAAGCATCCAGTGGAAAAGACCTGTTCCAATTCGCGAATCCGCGCATTGGCCGCCCCGTTTTTGAGTCTTTCCGCCCTCAGGTCTTCCTCAAATCCCTTCTCACGTTCCTCAATTATTCGGTCCTGTGCTTTCTTGTTCATCAATTGTGCCGTCAGTTTCTTGTTTTCTTGAGTCAATTCCTAAAAAAGATCCCATTTATGTTCGTTGTCTCTTCTCATTTATGAAATTATAGCGAGAAATTAATGAATATTCAAATTTTCCCGGCGGCGTCTATCGCACCACAAGACCACGCGCCTTTACAATTTTTCCAAGATATTTTAGTTAAAAACCGAAGGGTTACCTAGCATCTCTCAAAATCCAAATATGGGTAGCCCTGTTTGATACTGGAAAATCAAGGTACGTAAGTTTGCATATTTAGATTAAAAATTTACGAGACGATTTCCATCAAAAGGCATAACAATAAAAAATTTGTTATGTCTCCACCCCCACCTCCATCATGGTGATAAACTCACCTCGCGTTCTCTGTTCGTCGTTCGGAGTGTCGTCTCTGTCCGTCTCATTTCCGCAGTAAGCGCCTCAATCTTGGTCAGTTGTTCGCACACTTTCCCTTCCAAATTGGTAGCATGTGTCGTCTTATCATCGAGTTCCGCTTCGAGTTTCCTTACTTTTTGTACACTATTGTCGAGTTCGTCTTAAAAAGGAGTCCGTCTATTGTCCTTCTCGTGTCTCCCTGCTCACCCCTAAGCTGGTCCACAACATTCTCTTGTTCTTGCAGCTGTTGGTGTGCTTCTTGCAGTTCCTCCACTGCGCTGTCTCTCGCAGATGAAACAATGTCCATTTGTTCCAATTGCTGCTTCAACTTTCGAATTTCCTTCGCTTGGCGACCGCTATACTCGGATAATTTTCGTCCTGAAATGCAATCAACCAGGCAACTTTCCCTTTTACCAAATAACTAACTTTACCTTCGTCCAGCAAATCGTTTAATTGTTTTTCCTTCTCAGCAAATTGGGTTTGAAGTTTTGCTTCCGCCACGTTTCTAAATTTATTTTAAATTATTTGACAATAAAGCGACTAATGACTTTTGTTTGTTTTTTGCCACCAAATTTGCATTTGAAGACCGCAGGCTTTCGTTCGCCCTCCCTAACTCTTCGATCTTTTGGTCTCTGTGCACCAATTTGGCCATTAATATAGCAATTTGCTCGTCCATTTCTCGCTGTGATTGGTCTGGAGTGCTCAATTTGGTAATTACTTCGGGTGGAGTTTGACATTGATGAAGTTCCTTGTTGTACGGGCCGTTGCCGCTCTTTTGTGTGCTGGTTGGATGATGGGCACTGTTCGGGTAACTGCTCGTGACCGACCTGAAATTATAATTGGGATACGATTTGGTCATTTTAGTACAATAGACCAGTCGTCCATCTGCCGAAGGACTTCAATATCACTAGAGGCAATCGTTCGCACATCTTCAAATCTGTCCAGCGTTCTCTCCGACGACCCTCTCGGCATACTTCGTCCATCATCACACTCCTCATTTTCCTGTTCGGATCATAAATTGAGTCAAAAAGGGAAAGATAGCAGCACCTTTTCCTTGTACAAATTAGTAAGTGAACTTTCTAAGGCTGAGCTGACGACGAATGCCGATTGTGATGACGAACTCTGTCCGTTTTGACTACTTTCTTCGTCGTCAGGGGAATGCTGTGTTAAAAATTCAATTAAAGTTTCTATTAACAGTATCAAACTGATGAAGGCGAGTAATGGAAAATGTGATTAGGCTCATGCGCATCTCGGATCGGATTTGGTTCAGTGTCAACGACCGGATGCTTTCGTGTAATGAATATTTTATTCATTTTTGTGAAAATACCCTTCAATTACCATGGTGCTAGTCGACTCATTTGTCCATTGCGAGTGCGGAGTTAAAGTCCTATTTAAATCGACCTCGAGAAAGGGCGAATCAGCAGCAGCACTCGGATGGGGTATTTCATTACTTGCAAGTCTATCTGATTCGTCATTCTAAACGATCTATTCTGGCCTCATCCGATGCTAATCTAAAAGAGCACCAACCTCTAAAGCAGTCTTGTAAATGCTTTGCATCACTTCACCACCATCATCATCATAGACTTCTTTTTCAGTGCATTCCTCATTTTGACTCTCTTCCTCCTCCTCTTCATCTTCCTCTTCAATATGAAGGGCAGAATCGATGTGCTTTTGAGCTGTTAAAAGTGCATTTTTCGCAAAATTGGTAAAGCCTCCAAGTGACATTATTTAATCGAAATTTCCACAGTTACAAATTTTTAGCGCCCTAAATCATAGCGGATTAATAATTCGTTTGTCGAATACGAAGCTAAAGTATGACGGAAGACCAACTAAATTGCATGGAAATCAAATAACTAGTGCTAGGAACCGGACCGGACTCCGGCCGGATTTTTCCGGATCAGGGTCCGGAATCCGGGTTTTTTGGGCCTCACCGGATTTTTCCGGATTCCGGATTTTTCCGGATTATCCGGAAAAATCCCACCGGCAATTTTTTGAAAATCAAAATCCGGTTCCGGATCCGGCGTTTTCAAAACCGGATTTCCGGATTTTTCCTGATCCGGCTAACGATGGCAATTTGAAGAAAGATACTGAGATAAGAATTTTAGTGGGAAATTGCACCAAAATAAATTAATTTTTTGAATTATTTATGGATTATTCGTGGCTTAGTTCTTTAGTTGGTTGACTCCTGTTCCAAAAAACAAAAAAATTTGATTTGGTTCGATACCACCAGAAAGTAATTCAATTCAAAACTTTAATAATTTTTGTTTGCGAACCAAATCACATACTCTTGGTATTATTCGAAAAATCTTGTCAATAAGCCTTTTTCTATTTTCTAAACAAAATTTAAACAAATGGGTTGATCTGGGAAAAATTATTTACTCGAAATTTTGTATTCCAAATAACTTAAACCTTGACCAATTTTGGCGAAAATCCGTTAACTAATGGACTTTTAATTTTCAAAAATTTCGCCCGCCGGTGGCGCCTATCGGCACCACCCGCCTCCCATTCGCGTAGATTTTTTATCTTAAAATTCCCTTAAAATTGGTCATTCTAAGTGCAAAGATTTTCACGAAAAAACACTAAGATTTTCGAAATCTTTTCCGGCGACGTCTATCAACATTAAAAATCTCCTAAATTGTCCAGCTTTTGGTCAAAATCTGTTACTAAAGCACACCCAGATTTAAAAAAAATTTCCCGGCGGCGCCTATCGGCACCGCCGTAACCCAGTTGCTTTATTTATTAGATTTTTCTTAAAATCGATCACAAAAAATTAGGCATTTTTTGCGCAAATTTTCCATCAAATTGGTCATTTTTGCTGATTTTTTGCTCTTCAAATAATTTTTTTTTATGAATTAAATGAAATTTTTTAAAAATCCGGAACCGGATCCGGATCCGGCTTTTTGAAAACCGGACTCCGGAAAATTTTTCAAAAAAGCGTAATCCGGAAAAATCCCACCGGTAAATTTTTAAAAATGAAAATCCGGTTCCGGATCCGGCGAAAAATTTTTGCAGTTTGAAAATCCGGTTCCGGATCCGGGAAATCAAATTTTCCTAGCCCTACAAATAACCATATCTGATTTAATTAGTATAAATAAACATTTTGACAATTTTAAATTTTTTTAAATAAGAATGAAAGAAGGAAGGGAGTTCAAAAAAACTTAACCATTTAGGTATTTTTCTTTGAATTCGCTAGCGAAGTAATGGCAGAGGAAGCAATTGTTAGGAAATTGATAGCTGATGGTGACGGCACTGGAGATGATCGACGGATTGTCCAATTGTTTCAATTGGTCGTTATGTTGAGCAAATCAAACGCTGATACGAAAAGGTTGGCTTTTTTACATTTCTATAAGTTTAAAACTATTTTTAGTATTACAAACAAAATTCTGACTAATTTGGACCAAATTGAACTTTCTTTCCAAAAACAAGCACAAATTTCCGCTATCACCGAAGTTGAAATTGCAAATTACGAAAGACTTGGCAAAGAAATTGGTAGGAATATTTAATGTATCTCTGATTTGAACGAAACCCAGATGAAATGATCACCCAAAACAACAATCAAATGGAGGCAGTGAAAAAAGAATTGGCAGAAGCGAAGCAAATCAGAAAAAACCGACAGGAATATGACGCACTTGCGAAACTTATCAAAGTAACCAAATCGGAACATTCGGATTTCAATTCGAATTTCATTAAAGGAAAAGCCGAGCAGACCCGAAACTTCGAAAAGGTTGAAAGTGCTTCAGGACGAATTGGAGGAGGCGTACGCCAAACAGAAAATGCTGGAGCAAAAGGTCAGTCAGATGATTATTTACCGAAATTTAAACAAAAAAATTTTTCAGTTGATCGAAAAACGAAAAAATATGTATGTTTCAGTGTATTCCTTCCCTCTGAAGTTATATTTTAATGTTGAAGGTACACTCTTGCAGTTCTGCTGGACAATCTCGAGGAAATGAACAAAGAAAGCGGTAAGCAGAGCGAGGGGGGGGGGAGGGTGACAGTCATAGCAAAATGATGAGTCGAGCAACAACCATAACTGACGCTTTTGCAGAGGATGTGCCCATGTCGGAGGGCGAAGATGCCAATGCCGTCCTTGCCGGTGTCATCCCGTCATCCACTAATGGAAAGTAAAGAAAAGATGACATGTTTTAAGCCATAAATGTTCTCAGATTTTTTTGTCTGCTTCAAAGGCATGACTCAAACATTTCGTAAGGGACACCCCCCCCCCCCCCCCTATGAGGGTTACCATTATAGTGTATTGAACTTTTCATATTCCTTGAAGAATTTTTATTATGACTTCGGGGAGGCGAAATTTCTGGTGCTAGCTAAAAAGTAGTCAATTTGAGGACAGTTGTGAATTATTGAATTTCGCCTCGTGCAAAGAATAAAACTTTTTACCTGTCCCGACGACATCTATCTTCTTCGCCTGACCCTAAGTTTTCGCAGGAATAGCAAAAAAGGAAAACCTCACCCATGTTCCGTCCCCTCTCTATTTAATTTTCTTGTTACAGACTTATCCTACTTTACAAGAAATTCGTTATTTTATTTATTTTTGTGTGTGATTTGTTCCTTAAAAGGTGTCAATAAAAAAAAATATTAAATTACAATTTTAAAGTTGTGAAGCGTCGCCTTCGCATTCGGTGAATTCTTTTGCCACATCCGTTTATTTGTTCTGTTTAATAATTGGAAACTTTTCATTGGAATTTTGTCAAATTTATCTTTTGCAAAATTTACTGAGCAACTTACTTCATTCTTCTTTTCGTTGCTGTGTTTTATATTTTATGTTCGGATTTAAGAAAGAAAAAAAACCAAAGCACTGCTAGTCATGGCGACGTGAAGTACAATTTAACGCACAATTAACAATCATTATTTAAATTCATTTACTAAGAAATTGTGGCTCATTATTTCTCGCCCTCCGATCGCTCACTCACTCCATTTCTTGATATTTAGTTAATTTGTCTAAAAAAAAGAATCAAGAATTTGGTTTTTTCGATGGGCTTGACATTCAACGGGTTCCCGGAAAGTCAGGTGATCCGACCCGGGTATGTAGGAAAAAACGCGACCGACCTTTTCCCGGTTACCTGATAACTGATAAATTGCGTGACCGATCTCAACATAAACCTGGTAATTTGTTTTAGGCTAAAGGAAAAACCCAAATATTTGTCATTTAATTTTTCTGACGGCGTCTGTCCGATTTTTATTAGTGCCAATCGGGAAAGGTAAATTGTCTTCAAGCCGAACAGATAACCATGAATGGCTGGAAGTAAAAAATTAGTTGAGAGAATTTTTTGGGAAAACCGAGTAATTCCATAAAATATGTTGATCTCAAAAATGATTTTTTTACAAGAGCAATCTGTATTATAGTATTATATGGGCAACCAAATTGGACAGTAAATTTTCCATAAAAAAACAACCCCCTAGGAATTTTTCGTGATTTCCAAATTCCATTTTATATTACACAAACAAATTACTATTTTCCTTCCAAATTGTAAATGTTTAAAAAACGTTATCTGCTGACCGAATCTGGCATTCCGCTTCAGTGCTGTTCATGTTTTCTTTTGATTTTGCGCAAATTTCATTTAAATTAATTTTTTCGGGACTGGCGGTGAATGCGCGAGAAAAGGCACCAACTGCCGCCGGTGTTCCCAGGTTTCAGTGACCGTCGATCTTTTGTCCTTCAATTAATCAATTCGATTTTTCTTTTTAAAGATACTTTGCTCCTTTTGATGTGCAACATTTTAAATTCATTTAAAATTGTCAAACAAGAGTGACTGAATGAGTATTTATGTATTTATCTGAATTCGCAATCTAATTTTTTGAACGAATTGACAAAAAAAAAATTTTCCTCCTTCCGTTTTTGCATTTCAATGGGTCTCTCTCCCTTTGCGACTTATCTTGTTTTGTTCATCTAACATCCTCGATGACGAGAATGTGCAGCAGTAATTGGGAAAAGCAGCGAATGCCTGCCTTTCTTTTTCTTTGCGATCATCCGCGCAAATCGACGAGAATGGACGGGGAAACGGGGGAGAGGGGGAGGGGGGGGGGACCAAAGTCAAGGGAATGGAAAAAGGGGGGGGGGGGGGGGGGGGGGAGAGGGGCCCACACGCGCCTGTCGCATTTGGTGTTGTGATGTTCGGATTGGATGTGTGGAGAATGCTGCCCTTATTATGCTGTGAAACGATTGCCCCTTAGCCCCCAATTGCATCGTTTCATTCTGTTCCCTTGCGGGTAATTTTTGCTCTCTTCTCAGAGTGCATTTGAAACTTTAACGAGAATAATGCAATCTATTTAAAAAAAAATATAATGAATTTTGTTATGCAAAAATATCGTCAGACATTCTTATATGAAAAACTGCTTGCAGCTGACCCCAATTTAATCGGCTGGCATATTAAATTGGGTCCATGGCCCCTCGAGGGATGTTGCGCACGATCGATTTCACTCACCCAAAGTGTAATATGGAGGGGCGGGGAAGGGGAGGGGGGGGGGGGGTGTATTTGGGTCATCGTCAAAATCAAAGCGCTTCGCCCCTCAACGGTGGAGGTGAAGGGACACTCCCATCAGCTGCTTCCGGAAGAGTTCTCCTCTTTTTTGTTGTGTTTGCGCTGTCGTCTCTTCCCTTCTCTCTTTTTCTCTGAGGGGAGGGGGGTGCGACCTTGTACATATCGATGATGATGGAAATGATGTGACGATGAGGGGAGGGGGAGGAGAGGGTGGGGGTGAAGGAGCGCGATTCCCCCCCCCCCCCCTTTCTCTGCTCTGTGCCCCCTCCCCTCCAGCGATCATCGTTTCGTTGGTTTGTTCACTGGTGACAACAACAAACAACCTGCGGTGAGACAAACCATTTCTCAGCAGCGGTGGTTGCGCGAGATCACACAACATTCTCCGCTTGCCGCCCTCCGCCATTTGCCTTTCGTCCCCCGCCCCCTCCGAATCAATGGCCCTTTTCCATACGTCGTAATCTGAACCTAATTTGTGCATGTTTCGAAGGATGATGCGCATAATATGCCATTCGCGGATTCGTCCCTCCTCCCATTCTTCGTTTGTCTTCTTTTCTCCTTTCAGCAAAAGGCACTGGTCTTCTCTCATCATCTTTTCTTCTTTTATTTTTCTCCATTTTTACTCCTTTTTTTTGTTTACTCTTCTTTCTCTGTTCTCCCCTTTCTCACTCTCTTCCACTCTTTTTTCGCTCTTCCTTCCTCTATGTTTAAGTCCTCTCTATCTCCATCCTTTAAGGTTTTCGTCCTCTTTTCCCCGTCTTCCCTTCCCTCCCCTCTCTTTGCCGTGTTCTTCATCCTCTTTTTATCCCTTCCCTTCACTCTCTCTCTTCCGCTTTTTTCCCCTTTTTTCTCCTGCTCTTTTTGTTCTTCTTCCTCTTCCTCCCCATTTTCTTTTCTTTTCTTTTCTTTTCCACACATCTTCCTCTTCCTGCGCTCCTCCGGTCTCCACAGATTTCTCTCTTCACACATTTCCATGCCTGGGGCAAATTCCCGCACTCCGCGTCTACGTTCGCGCTTTAAACAAAAAATTTGTTCGCTAAATGGGGTTGGGGCGGCGAAGTGATGGCCGACCTCCGTCTCGAAGATCACTCCCCCGCCCCCCGCAATTCCATCGTTTTGTGCCTCCGTCTCTCCCACTTTCATTTTTTTTTACATTTTCGACTTTTTCGTCTCCATCCGTACCTTTCCTCCGCCTTTTCTTCACCATTATCTCCTTTCTTCTCTTTCCCACCTGTCCCTTTCAGATTAAATCGGAGAAAGGCACTTTGCTTATTGTAATTATTCACTGACGCTCCCTTCCAAACGGATCTCACCGCCGGCAGAGCACAAATTCCGAACAACGTCTTCTTCTTCCGTCCGTCCGTCTCCGACCCTTCCTTCGCTTCCTCTTCCTCCCTCTCTTCTTCTTCTTCCTTTTCTTCCTCCACCTCTTTTTCGTCCCTCTGCTCCGTCTCCTCTTCCCCGTCCTCCTGCTGCTCCCCGCCGTTCTCTTTGCCCCTCTTTGTTCACCTCATCCCGACAACGGAGATCGCCACAGTTGATAAAGACCAAATGGAGGGGACCGGAGGAGGAGCCAACGGCAACGACCATCACTCCTCCGCCTCCTCGGCGGGCGAGTTGAGCAGCGCCGGGGGCAGTTGGGAGCGCATCGAGGCGACCTCCTCCGCCTCTTCCTCAACCTCCTCCGTGAGCCTATCATTTTAACTTTCTTCGCCCCGAGGGGTCAGTCAGCATTCTCGATTCTTCCCCCCCCCCCCCCCCCCGGTGCGTTCCCTCCTTCCCCCCCCCCCCCCTCCCCATCACATAATTTATCCATCGTTTTGACCCTGTCGATGAGCGGATATTCACCCCCCCCCCCCCCCACTCCAGTTGTGTGCTGATCCCTTCCACTCACTGTTCCTCCCTTCCTCTCTCACTTATTGCGCGAATCATCCAAACCGATCGGTCTGACGAAAGCACTGTCGTCGCTTAAAGAGAGAGAGAGAGGGGAGGGGGAGAGAGAGAGGTGACCTTGGTTTGGTTTGGTTACTCCGCTTTGGTTCCTTTTCTGTCCCCTCTCTCTCCCCACCTTTTTTACTCCGTTCGGCTGACCCTTTTTTTCTTTGTCGGCTTCACCTCGCCCCCACCCTTTGCTTCTTCTCCGGTGCCTCCGTAGTTCGTCTTTTGCCTTTCCCTTCCGTCGCCCCGTCCGTGCCTTTTTTTCCGTTTAATCGTCGCGTCGTTTTTCGTTTGTTGGCCAATGCCACTTTTAAAATTAATTTTCAATCCTTTTGTTTCCCTTTTCACTGAACCTTTTGATGGTCCACTTAATATTCTATTTATTTATTTATTACCCTTAGGGAAAATGAATAATTAAAACCGATCGATTGGACAAAACATTTGCGTGTTTCTCCTTTGCTGATCACCGTTGCTGCCCTGTCCGTTTCTCGGAATTGCCGCCAATTCCTGCGCCGATTGGCCCTCATCACCCTCCTCCTCCCCCCTCCGCCTCCCCTCCCTCCGTCTGGCCCTCCTCAACTCTCCCCCCCCCCGTTCCTCACCCCCCCCCCCTCCGCCTCCCTCCGTCCCCGCCCCTCCCCCCCCCCCCCCCCCCCCTCCAGGCCACCCAATCATTTTCTGCTGCTGATCGAACTCGCCAAATTTCCCTCATTTTATTCCATTTGAATTGTTCCTCCGCCCCCTTTTCTTTCATTTAATTATCTTCCCAAAAATCTTTCCTTCTTCAACTGTGACGTCATTATCCAACTAACCTCTCCCCCTCCCTTTGCTAATGCCCCACTTTTCTCCCATTTTTTAACATTTCTCCCTTTTCCAAGCTCAGTCTTCTGACCAAATCGAAATGTCGACTTCATCGCCCCCGTCTTCCGCCGAGTCGGACCCCCCCGAACTTCTCCAGTCCCATTCGCCATCCTCACGCCCCTTTTGGCGTGACCAGGAAGAGTTAGTGATCAGTGGGATCAGTGGACGATTCCCACGCAGTGACAACGTCAAACAATTCGGAGATTTGCTGTTGGCAGGGGAGGACCTGGTCACAGAGGACGAACTCAGATGGCCTCCAGGTCCGATTAAAAGTGGCCGAAAAATTGGCTTGGAAATTGCCGAAGAATTGGCTAACACTCACCGAATAAGGCCAAAAAAGGAACCATCCATTATTTAAGGCTTTTATGACCTGCCGAAAAGGCATGGAAAACTGAAGGAGTTACGCAAATTCGATGCCCAATTCTTCAGCGTGACGCCCAAACAAGTAAAGAACTGCGCAAACTGAGAATGATAAAAAAACAAAACAAATTACAGGCAAATTACATGGACCCGCAAGTGCGAATACTTCTCGAAGTTGCCTACGAAGCGATGATCGATGCGGGTAATTAGGCAATGCCAACGGCGGAGGGAAAGGCATTCACTGAATTCGCTCCTTGCCATCGACAGGAGTAAACCCAATGGAATTCCGAGGCACTAAAACTGGCGTTTTTGTCGGCTGTTCCGCCTCCGAGACGGGCGGGGCACTCACCCAAGACCCGGAGATGGTCACCGGCTACACTTTGACTGGTTGTGTGCGTTCAATGTTCTCCAATCGCCTGTCCTACGCCTTTGATCTGCGCGGTCCGTCCTTCTCCGTGGACACCGCCTGTTCCTCCTCACTGCTCGCCTTGCAATTGGCACTCGACGCCATTCGTCAGGAGCAATGCGAAGCGGCCATTGTGGCAGGTGCCCGCGGGGGAGGGGACGGAAAAGGGAGAGGAAATAAAAATCTTAAAATGCCCCTTCTCCCTGCTCAGGTGCCCATCTTACGCTCACTCCGACCGCGGCTCTCCAATTTCTTAAGTTGGGAATGCTTTCTCCTGCTGGCTCATGTCGCTCATTTGACCAGTCTGGAGATGGGTACGGTTTTGCTTCTTCAGTCTTTTCTTCAACAATACCAATATACAAAATAAAGTGCCAAAATGAATGCCTTTCCGTGACTTACTGTTACCGTTTCCGCTTTCTTTTTCCGTGGCTTAACTGTTACCGTTTCCGCTTCCCTTTTGAGTTACTGTCGTACTGAGGGTGTCTCTGCCATTATCATCCAACGGCGTTCAGTCGCTCGTCGCATTTACGCCACTGTTGTGCACGCGAAGAGCAACACGGACGGCTACAAAGAACAAGGCATCACCTTTCCGGTTGGAGAACGACAGGCGGTGCTGTTGGAGGAGGTGTACAGAGAGGCCGAGTTGGACCCCAACGCGGTGGCCTACGTGGAGGCGCACGGAACCGGCACAAAAGTGGGAGACCCGCAGGAAGCGTACGCCATCACGCAGACATTTTGCCAAAACAGGTCGGAGACTGATTTGGGGGATGAACAGGCAATGGCACTCATTCACATTCAGAACAAGTCCGCTTCTGGTCGGATCGGTCAAGTCGAACATGGGCCACGCGGAACCGGCGTCCGGACTCTGTTCATTGGCCAAAGTGATCGTTGCCATTCATCGTGGCACCATTCCACCGAATTTGCATTTCAACGAGCCCAATGAGTACATCGAAGGACTGAAGGACGGTTCGCTGAAGATGGTCACTGAACCAACTTTGTTTCCCTCCGACGGCGCTTTGATCGGATGTCAATTCGTTCGGTTTCGGCGGTTCCAACACTCACGTCGTACTGAAAGCGCCCAAACGAACTTCGCTGGAGGGCGTCCGAGAAGAGAAAAGCGGCACCAAATTGCACAAGGAAGGCTTCCATCGGCTGATTCTGTACTCAGGCCGAACCAAAGAGGCGCTGGAGCACACTTTCCAATGCATTCGGGAGGAGGCAATGGACAATCCGTATGTGTACCAACTACTCGCCAATCAGGTGCTCTTCTATGAATTGGGAAAAGACACTGTAATTTTTGAAAATCAAGGCCAATCTGCCGTTGAAAGACACTCCGTACCGTGGATACATTCTGTTGGACGAAGTGCGTGGCGGGGAAGTGCCCGCCGAATCAGTGTCGGTGACCAGTGACGTGCAGAAAATGGCTATTTTGGAGCCGCGCCCGGTGTGGTTCATCTACTCAGGCATGGGCAGCCAATGGGTCGGCATGGGCCGTCAGCTGACGCGCATTCCGCTGTTTGACAAGTCGCTGCGCGAGTCATCGCAGACATTGGCCCAATTTGGCGAGGATGTTTATGAGATGTTGACGAACGTGGAGCCGAAACAGTACGAGAACAACACATTGAACTGCATGTTGGCAATCACATCTATTCAGGTGAGTGTCGAGTAGCAAATGGCACTTGAATTGGCATGCCATTCAAATACTCAAAAAGCAAACTCTCAAAATGCCGCGTTCACAGATTGCGTTGACGGATTTGCTGTTCGCCTTGGGAGTTACTCCCGACGGAATCGTTGGCCATTCCACCGGAGAGATGGGCTGCGGTTATGCGGACGGAGCACTGACACGAGCACAGACCATGATGTTGGCATATTACCGTGGAAAAACGATAATGGCACACAAAGAGCGCATGAGGGGAGCAATGGCCGCGATTGGACTCAATTGGGAAGAAGCGGTCAAACGCTGTCCGGAAGGGGTGGTCGCCGCTTGTCACAACGGGGCCGACTCCGTCACCATTTCGGGAGACGCGGAAAAGGTGAAAACCCAGCATGGCACCATCTTTCACCATTTCCCTCAGGTGTCCACGCTGTGTGAGCAGCTGACGACGGAGGGTGTGTTCGCCAAGCAAGTGGACTCTTCCGGCATTCCGTTCCATTCGCCCGCCATGCAATCGATCCGCGCCGAAATGCTGGCGATGATGCGTCTTGCGGTGCCGGAGCCAAAGCAGCGGACATTCCAAATGGTTGTCCACTTCAGTACCCGAGGCCAACTGGGACGACGAATTGGCACTGTACTGTTCAGCGGATTACCACGTGAACAACGCATGTTCGCCCGTCCTTTTTTATGAAGCGCTGCAAAAAATACCTCCAAATGCAATCACTGTGGAAATTGCACCACACGCACTGATGCAGGTGAACAAATGCAGAAGAAGAAGAAGAATAAGGAGAAAAAGGAGGAGGAGAGAAAGGAGAAGGGGGAAAAGGGAGAACAGAGAGAAAAAGGAAAAATGGGAGAAAAAAAGAGGAGGAAAAGAAAACAGAGGGAGGGAAGGGGAGGGGGGGGGAGAGAGGAGAGGGAAGAAGAGAGTGCAAAGGAAAGAAAATGAAAGGGAAAACAGAGAAAAATGGATAGAAAAAATAGTAGAAAAAGAAATAGGGAACAAAGAGAAAAGGGGGAAAAGGAATTCAGAAAGAAAAGGTAGGGAAGAAAAAAGAAAGGAAAAGGGGGAAAAAAGAGGCAAAACAAACTTATTTGAATTCAGGCAATTCTGCGCCGAAATCTGAACAAAATGTGTGTGAACGTTGGACTGATGAACAACAAGGCGGAGGACGAGTTGAAAGCATTTTTGCAACAGTTGGGCAAACTGTACCAAGCGGGAGCAAATGTTCTGGTTGAAAAACTGTACCCGCCCGTGCAAATGCCAGTGCCATTGGACACGCCAATGTTGGCACCATGGTAAGAGAGAGAGAGGGAAGAGGGAGAGAGAAAGGGGGAGAGAGAGAGAAAAAGAGAGAGAGGGGAGAGAGAAACGAGGGGGAGGGAGAGAGCGATAGGCAAGACAGACATTAGAATGACATTAGAAAGTATTTGGCCATTCCTATTGAGAGACCAAGGTCCCTGATGCTTACAGGTGGCAATGGGATCACTCCCAAGACTGGCCCGTGATTGATGGCCGATTGGTCGGAACTGGCGGCGCCGGTGCCGTCCCCGCGAGCGCTTCCTACACCATTGACCCGTTTTCGGCTGATTCCAAAGAGACATATTTGCTTGGTTGGTTTACATTTAAAATGTCACCAGTTTTCTGAGAGCGGAAATTCCGAGTCGAAACGAATTGAGTGCCAACGGCGGATTGATTGTCTATGCCATCCTCACCCCCTCCTCCCCCCCTCCCCCCTTAGACCACGTGATCGACGGACGCGTTCTCTACCCATTCACCGGTTATATGATTTTGGCATGGAAAACGTTGTGCAAATTGCGCGGTTTGGACCATCTGAAAACGCCGGTGGTCATGGAGGACATCAACGTGTACAGTGCCACCATTCTGTCAAAGCCCATCCGATTGGATGTTGTGATCACTCCCGGACATGGCGCGTTTGAAATTCTGGACGGAGACCAATTGGCGGCCAGCGGACGCATTTACATACCGGACGAGGACAAACCGTTTTACTACAGTGACCTGAAGGCCATCCAAACGTCGGAAGTGGCCGAGCGAACGGAGTTGGACACGGAGGACGCGTACAAAGAGTTTTTGCTGAGAGGGTACGAATACGGACAGGCATTCAAAGGTGCATCAGTGACAACATCCGTACCATGGGCAATTGAAAAGCACCCTTAAGGCATTTACCGGACGTGCAATAGCGGCGAGCGTGGCACCCTCTACTGGACCGGCAATTGGGTGACCTTCTTGGACTCGTTGCTCCAAACGGCGCTGTTGGCCGAACGTGCGGACACCCTCCGACTGCCGACCCGCGTCCGATATTTGCGCATTGATCCCACCCGACACTTGGAATGTGTGGAAGAGCGAGGTCCAACCAAATGCAATACGAAAGTATGGTGACCAACTTCGGACTTTTTCAGATGGCATCCAAGTGGTGGAGCTGCGCAATGACATCGCCACCAATGGATGCATCGCCGGGGGCGTCGAATGTTGCGATTTGACCGCGCACACTGTGCAACGAAGGCCACAGACAGCTGGCCAACTCTTCCTAGAGAAGCTGTACTTCGTCAAACACATCGACAACAAGTTGAGCTGTTCACTCTGTCCAGATTCTCCCCTCCCCTGGGCCATTTTTTTGGGTCACGGGACAACCCCAATAAAAAATATTTAAATATTCGCAATAATTTGTTCATTGTTTATCAGTTCTCTTGCTGATTATCCCCGTGAGCGTGAAATTCTGGCCGAATATCGCAATTTGCTGTACTCCATCATTCTGAACGGACTTCGCCAGTGGAACAAATCGGGCGTATTGGCACAGATCACCAACGGCGATAAGTTTGAACACGCGCTGAAATTGTTGGAAGGAAAAGAGGGCATAACGGCGAAGGAAGACGAGGAACGAAAGCGCAAATTTTTGGACGATTCAAAGTCAGTGAGGGGAAATTCTGTACAGCGGATGCAATAAATGAGTGCATTGTCCTGCAGATGTTCTTTGGTGAATGCGTTGGATGAACTGTTCGCCCTTCCGACGACCAATGACCACGCGGGGGAGGGCAAGGACGGTGCCAAGAAGTTCGAGCAGGTCGCCGTCAACAAGCTCAGTGCTTTCTACAAAACGTTCGACAACGACCGTTACTGGTCCTTAGCTCTGCTGCACGACCGATTTTCTAAATCGGCACAGGTAAACAAACGAGTATCGATCGGCTAAACTAATGCAGCGGCGTTGTTTGAGGACATTTGCGCCGAAAACTCGGCCACCCATCGGAACCGCGCCTGCGGCATCGAACTATCGTCGACGGATGTGCTGAAACACTTTCTGAACGGGTCGAAGTCGCACCCACTGTTGGAAATCGAGTGGACATGTGTTGGACCGAACTTGGAGCATTTGGACGACAACACACTGCAACAGTTGGGCGCCAAAAGTGTGAAGTTGGAATTGGAGGTCAGTGGGACGGAATTGGGGGAATTGGAGAATGGGCAAAACCAAAAGCACAACAGACGGAACCGGAGAAGGAGTTGAAGCTGTCCAACGACTGCCGCAACTTCGACTATTTGTTGTTCAACCGAATCCTTTGCAAAAAATCTCACCCCGTCGAGTTTCTGCGCCGGTGTGCCCAATTGCTGCGCGACGATGGGCTGGCCATTGTGAACGAAGTGACGCAGGACTACGAAATTGGTGGGCAATCGGATGGCCCATCGTGTTGAGTCGAGCAGTCGCTTGACCGTTCTGTTGTCCCTTCAGCGCTTCTCTGCGACGGTTTGCAAGGCGTCGACTTTGGCAAAGTCGAGGGCAACTCGCACCAGCGCATTTACGGCATTTATTTCCACCGGGACACGCTGGAGAAGGTGTTCAGCGAAGCCGGTTTTCGCATTTGCTTCAGACAAGTCACACTTTCTCATCTCTCCTCCCCCCCCCCCACCCCACCAATGGCACCGTTCGCTTTTCAGTCCGATCCGAATGTGCCGACCACAACGTATGTAATCCGCAAGAAGCCGCAGCAAGTGCGGGACCCCGTCTTTGTGAACATTGATGACATTGAGCAGTTTTCATGGATTGAACCGTTGCAAAAAGTGGTGGAGGAACGGCTTAATGAGCCCGACTATAAAACAATTTGGTTGGCCCGGCCCATTCATTTGCTGATCAATGGACGATCATTTTTAAGGCTGACCAGCACACGCGTGCGCAACAACGGCATTTTGGGATTGTCTCTGTGTTTTGTCGAGGAAAATGCCAAATACAACCGATTCCGAACTTTGGCGGACATTTCTCTGAAGCCTGAAAATCGGACCGGGCCGGAAAAGGTGGTGCTGGAGTCGAAAGAGGTGCAGGAAATGCTGGAGTTGGATTTGCATGCAAACAATTACCGAGACGGCGCGTGGGGCTCTATCCGCCACCTCGTGGTCAGAGAAGGTCGGTCGGTTCAGTCCCGCGCTGGGCATCCATTTCAGTCCAACCTCCTTTTGGTTGTCAGATGAAGCACACAGCTACAAGGAGGTGGAACATGCGTTCATCAACACTTTGGTACGTGGCGACGTATCCAGTTTGACCTGGGTGGAGAGTGGCAACCAATACTTTGCCCAAAGTCGCGACCAACTTGGGCCCGGCCTCGAGCTGTGTTCGGTCTATTACGCGGCACTGAACTTCCGCGACGTGATGTTGGCATACGGACGCCTTCCGCCGGACGCCATCCCGGGCCAATTCGCGGACCGCGAGTGCCTTCTCGGCATGGAATTCGCCGGCCGAATGCAAAACGGACGCCGTGTGATGGGCATTTTGCCTGCTCAAGCATTGGCCACTTCGGTGGTGTGTAGCAGAGACTATTGCTGGGAAGTGCCGGACGGATGGACGCTGAAGGAGGCGGCAACGGTGCCAGTTGTGTACGCGACCGCATATTACGCGCTGGTGATGCGCGGACGCATTCGGAGGGGGGACAAGGCGAGTCTGGACATGCCATGCCAACTCGAAAACGCACTCCCTCTCTGTTCGTTCAGGTGCTGATTCACGGCGGCACAGGCGGCGTAGGCCAAGCGGCCATTACCATTGCGTTGGACTACGGCTGCGAAGTGTTCACCACCGTCAGCTCGAAGGAAAAGCGCGACTTTCTGAAGGCGCGCTTCCCGCAATTGCAGGAGCGTAACTTCGCCAACTCGCGCTCCGCTGACTTTGAGCAGCACATTCGGCACCAAACGCGCGGTCGCGGAGTTGACATTGTGCTGAACTCATTGGCACACGAAATGCTGCAGGTAATGTGCCATTACGTGCCAATGAATGAATTACTTTTTCATAAATTGTCATTCCATTTTTAGGCTTCTCTTCGTTGTTTGGCACAGCACGGGCGTTTTTTGGAAATCGGAAAGGTCGACTTGGCACAGAATTCAGCCTTGGGCATGTCGTTGTTCTTGAAAAATGTCACGTTCCACGGCATTTTGTTGGACGCGATCATGGACCAATCGGTGGGCGACAAGGAGGATTGGATGGAGTGCGCACGCCTCTTCGAGCAGGGCATCCATCGGGGAGTGGTACGCCCATTGGACGGAACCGTATTTCCTTCTGACAAATGCGAGGAGGCATTTCGGTGAGTCAAACCCGCGGGGGAGGGGCGGGGAGGGGGAAGTCCCAATTGGCATGGTCGAAACCCCGAGGGGATTGGATGGGTCCAAATTGGCACGGTCAGCAAAACCCAGGGGAGGGGAAGAAGAGGATATAATTAGTTGATTTATTTTTAATTTAATTATCAAAAGTAATTCATTCCTTTCTAAAGGTTTATGTCGGCCGGCAAACACAAAGGCAAAGTGCTCATCCAAATTCGGGAGGAGGAGCAGCAATTGTTGTGCGCGCCCTCTCCGATGCGTGTGAGGGCCGTGTGCAGGACGTTGTGCAATCCGGAGCATGTTTATCTGATCACCGGAGGGTTGGGCGGATTCGGACTGGAGCTGGCACAATGGCTGATCAACCGGGGCGCTCGTAAACTCGTGCTCACCTCCCGATCGGGAATACGAACGGGTGAGTCCCCCTTTTCCTGCCCCTCCTCCCTCCCCCAAGGAATGTCTCCACTTTTTAGGCTATCAGTCGCGCTGTGTTCACTTTTGGCGCCGTATGAAAGTGTCGGTTGTGGTCAGCACACTTAACATTGTGAACAAAGTGAGTAGGAAATGTGCTTTTGTTGGTCATCACTCATTTGTCAGGAAGACGCAGTTGAGCTGATCAGAAGTTGTCTCGAAATTGGCCCTTTGGGCGGAGTGTTTCACTTGGCCATGGTGCTGAGGGACTGTCTCTTCGAGAACCAAAACCAGCAGAACTTCAAAGACGCGGCGGAGGCAAAATATTTCGGCACAATGAGTCTTGACGCGGCGACGCGCAAAGGCTGCGAACAAATGCGGTGGTTTGTCGTGTTTTCGTCCATCACGTCGGGACGCGGAAATGCCGGACAAACCAATTACGGATGGTCCAACTCGACAATGGTCAGTCAGTCTCAAAGAGGGCATTTTAATTTTGACATCGAATTGGAGTTCGAATCGGTCGGGCATCCAAAATGCGATATCCGAAAGTCGAGTAACCCGACTCGGATAACAGCGACCGAAATTTTTTTTTGAAAATAGCTGATTTGTGGTACCTACTGAATAAACTGAAAAAACCCGACTCGGGTAGCGGGCCGACATTTCCCTGATATACGGAAATTATACGACCGACCCAAGACAAATCAGGTGTATAACTTTTTCTTTTGACTTTAATCATTGGGATTTCCGACAATATATTTTTATTAATTTTAAGTATTTTTAAACAATTAATCAATTAACGATTTAATCATTTTGAAAAAAAAATACTAAAATGGCGTTATTTTAATTTTTTTAGGTAACGATTCTTCATTTTTATAACTATTCCCCCCCCCCCCTCCCCCTTAAGGAGCGTATCATCGAACAGCGCCGTGCGGATGGTTTCCCCGGCATTGCCATTCAATGGGGCGCAATCGGAGACGTGGGCGTAATTCTTGAGAACATGGGCGACAACAATACAGTGGTGGGCGGAACACTGCCGCAGCGAATGCCGAGCTGTTTGGCGGCGTTGGATCTGTTCCTCTCGTGGGACCATCCGATCGTTTCCAGGCAAAACGGACGGAGGGGAGGGGGAGCAGGGCGAGACGTAACTCTCTTTTGGTTCAGCTACATCAAAGCGGACACTAACGGAAAGAAGCAGTCGGGCGGCGGTAATTTGTTGCAGACCATCGCCCACATTTTGGGCGTCAACGACATCTCTCAGCTGAACCCTGACGCCAACTTGGGCGACTTGGGCTTGGACTCGCTGATGGGCGTGGAAATAAAACAGGCGTTGGAGCGCGACTACGACATAACGCTGTCGATGAAGGAAATCCGAACGTTGACGCTGAACAAACTGATGCGTCTTGCCGAGTCGGGCGGTGCCAACGCTTTGCAAGGGGACGGCGAGTTGGAGATGAAGCGGGAGAGCGAGCGGGAGGCACGGGAGAACACCGTGCAGGTGCAAAACAATGGCATTTAAGGCATTAGGAGGAAAATGAGTGCCATTGCAGGTGTTGGAGCAACAAATGGGCGCACTATTCAAACTCCGAGTGGATGTCAACGACTTGGACCCCGAGCAAATTGTGGTCCGCTGCAACGAAGAGACGGAGGGGCCCATCACTTTCTTTGTCCACCCAATCGAAGGCATCGCATCGCCGCTGAACCGCGTCATGTCAAAGTGCCGATTCCCCGCGTACTGCTTCCAATTCACGCGACAAGTGCCCAACGACAACATCGAAAGTGTGGCGAGCACGTACATAAAGGCGAGTGAAATGGGGCGATAGCGTGGCGAGTCTATGGGCGGGGAAGGCACACGGAGGGCGGGAAGTGGCACGGATGGGAAGTCGTCATCCGCCGAAGGGAAAATTATCCAAAAACCCATTAATTTAATAAATATTTGTCCTACCGATTTAGGAAATGAAAAAGATTCAACCCGAGGGTCCCTACCGACTGATCGGCTATTCCTACGGCGCTTGCGTTGGCTTTGAGATGGCCACCCAACTTCAGCGCAGCGATGGCAATGACAGTGTGGAGAAATTGATTCTGTTGGACGGATCTCACCTTTACATGCAGACGTACAGAAATGTGAGTGGACGAAAGCATTTGGGGCAATTTGGAAATCGGGTCGGATGCCATCAAATATAGTAAATGCCGCAGGTTTACCGCGTGGCGTTTGGAGTCACCGGCGACACTTTGGTCAACAACCCTTTGTTCGAGTCCGAAATTATGTGTGCCATGACGTTGCGATTCGCCAACGTCGACTACAAGCGCTTCCGTGTGGAAATGCTCCAATTGCCCAGTTTCAAGGAGCGTCTTCAGCGCGTGGTGGACACAGTGATGGGCACTGGGCTCTTCCAGCGGTCGGACACAATTGCATTTGCAGTGGACGCAATGCGACACAAATTTGTGATGGCGGACAAGTGAGTAGCAGCAGGGATTTGGGGCTGACATTCCTCTGATTTGTCTGTGTCAGGTATAAGCCGAAGGAAACCTTCAAGGGCCATATCACATTAGTGCGCGCGGAACAGGGCGCGGCACGCGAAGAGGACGTCGGCAAAGATTACGGCATCGGACAAGTTGGCCAACAAAGACTAACCAATTAACTGATCACAAACGCAGGTGGCCGAGTCGATCACTGTGCATTTGGTCAACGGGGACCACGACTCGATTGTGCAAGGCAAAAAGCACATCGATACGGCGGCCATAATCAACGCAGTGTTATTCAATGAACCCATTCCGGACCCATTGCCATCGGTGACAGAGAAAAAAACAACCGGCGGCGCAAGGGCACGACGATGATACGGAGGGAGGGGTGGAAACAGCGATTGATGGGCCAAGTGACCGACCCCGGGGAAGGGACCACCGGCCAAAAGCAGAGCATTGACCCGATCTGTCCAAAATGCCATTGTCCTCCGATACACTCATTTTAACCATCATTCATTCCCACCTTTCCAATTCTCACCTTCCCCTAATAAATTGTGTCGCTTTATCCCGTCAACAATTGTTGTTCAGTCAACCCATTTCAGTAATTGAACCAATATTTTGTTTCAAAACGTGACCATTTCATGCACAGCATTTCCCATTTTAGCCCCTTTCTTTGTCTCTGCATTTTCTTGCTGATGACCCTCCTCGACCAAAGAATTTTGTTGCACAATACATTTACCAATAAATTCAGATGTGCTTCACATCTCTTAATTATCATCATTAATTATAATTAAAGCTCGGATTTTGAGGTATTCAAAATCGAAAGTTCTTGATTTTTATAGACCTTGAAATGAATATTTTGATTTGATTCATAACTGCTGGGTCCGGGTCAGTTCGGCGCGGACAACTTTGAGAAGCCGTACTTTTTTCTAAGTCTGCCAATTTAAACATAATAAGTATCATCAGAAACTCTATGTACTGGATTATTCTTGCCAAAAACCAAAAATTCATCCATGCATAAAAAAAGTTACGAGCTATTGCGCCGAACCGTCAAGCAAAGCTCGATTTTTGAGGTTTTTTGGTCTTACTTTTTTGTATATTTCAAAATTTTTTAAAATTTAGCATATTGATAGATCTCGTCAAGCGCTTTCGAATAATGCCTAATTTGTTTAGTTTGAACGAAAATGAAAAAAGTTATTACCAGTTGCGCCTAAACGGACCGCGCCGGACTGGTCGGTTCCCGCTGGGTCATTTTTAAATCTGTCAAAATTCGTCATTTTTTTTCTCAAAACAACAAATAAACAATCTTCTTATCCGTCACACAAATACATGACAAGGATACCGGCCGGTACCGGTACCAGTACCGCTCAACCCGGACACCGTCAACTCGGCGCCGCGCGTTATAACTTTTTCCAGAAGAAGATTTTTGTACTGCAAAGTTCATAACTTTTTTGTAAATTAACCAAATTTTTTGAAATTTTCATATTAATAGATAAAGCATAGAGCTATCCAAAGATACCTTAATTATAAAATTATACTAACTTAGAAATAAGTTACATCGCTCGGCGCCGAGTTGTTCAGCGCCGAGTTGACGTATACCCGCTCAACCCTAGTTTGAGCCATATAATGCTTTTGGCATTATGAAAATACACCAATTTTGGATTCAAATTTGACTTTCATATCATTCAACATTTTAAATTCCTAGAAAAGTTTTTAGTGGCCTTTCCAGCAGTGGGTACCATTCATTCATTAATTAATGCCTGAATTATTTTTGAATAAGGTGGCAAATCCCATTTTCAAAGATTACTTTCTTTATTCTCAAGTTGTCGGTTTAAAATGAAAAATTCTGCTGTCCTTAGTTTTAGTGATGTTGATTAAACAAAGGGTTACAATCTTAAACCTCAAAAATGGCTTGGAACCTGGAAAATTCTCCAATAAATTTCCTATGGTTTGGAATTTTTCTGAAAAATTGAATAGGTATGTAGATATATGAGCAGCACAAACCCTTCACAAATATTATTATTTTTTTTGCTACTCTTGTTACCAAATTCGTCTATGGTTTTTGATTTTGTCACCAATTCATAAATTTTTTTCTGTTTTTTAGTGCCATCAAAATATTGTTGAATATCATGGACCCACAGATCGACCCCAATTTGCACTCAAAAAGGAGGTACGCATTTTGGGTGCCGGCTTTTTAGTCGGTGCTTGGAAGACAGTTTCATCGGAGAATATTGAAATTTGTGGAATCAAGTAAAACAATGATAGGATTCTGACAAATTAACGAATTTAGGAGGTGGCTTAAGCAACAGGCTTTTCCTTTGTCGTCTGAGCAAAAATCTTCCGACAATTAAAGGGGAGCCGGACAAAGCGCTTTCGCGCATTTATGACAAAACGGTTGAGAAGGAAACGACAGAGCTTTTCTCTCTGAACGAAACTTGGGCCCGAAACTTTTGGGGACCTTGACTGGTGGTCGCCTTGAAGAATGGATTCCAGTGAGTTTATAGTCTAATCATTTTCAGCCAATTTATTTTGATTTGCCCGTTTAAATTACAGTGAAAACCCCATGTCTTTAGTGTTCAACACCACTTACTTGCCTCGAAATTGCATTGCCGCACTTTTCCAAAGAAATTGCTAAGTAGCTCGAGTCCACTAACTTCCAGTCCCAATTTGGTTAAAAGTACAGTACATGCATTCGTTTTCTGTTTTCATTTTTTTTTTAGCCCGATTTCATTTGGGAAGCGTTTGGTAGGTATTTTCTTAAGTTAAAGTGCTTATTTTAACTTTTCTTTTGACTTTTGCCACAACGTTTTGTTTGGAGGAAATATACTTCAGTACAGGAATGACGGTCAACTCACGAGCGCTTCACTGACGGCCTCCAACCAAATGGATCTTCGTCTTGTACTCATCGACTTTGAATACGCCAGTTACAATTACCGGCGAGTGATGTCGGCTTCATAAACATTCAATTTTGTTTATTTTGCAGAGGTTTCGATTTTGCCAATCATTTTGTGGAGTATACCATAGAATATGGCAAGGAAGAGTCACCTTTTTACGAAATGCTCCCAGAGAAATTTCCTTAGGACGGACAAATGCTCGAATTTATGTACAATTACGAGAAAGAAGTCCATCCGAACAGCAATGAGGAAATTCTGCGGCAAGAAGCACGATCAATGGTCGAAGTGAGCTGCAAAATTGTTGATTGATTTTCCGAATTATATTTTTAGGAAACAGTTCTCTTTGTGCCCGGCACACATTTGTTTTGGGCCGTTTGGAGTTTGCTTCAAGTGGAGAAATCGTCGGTGGTCAACTTTGGCTTTGCTGTAAAAACCAATTATTTTCTTTTACCTAAATAAATTAAACACTCAGGAATACGGACGTGATCGTTTGAGTCTCTACTACAAAAACAAATGGACGGACCCCCATTCGTTTCGGGCGGATTCGTTTTTGCCCCCATTCGTTTTTTATGTGTTATAAGTATAGGACTGTCTAACTTGTCACTGTCTGGACTCACACGTAATTATATAGACAAAAAACGAATGGGGACAAAAACGAATCCGCCCGAAACGAATGGGGTATTTACTAGAGATCGGAAACCTGGATCAACCAATTAATTGATCAATTAATTGCTCCTTTTATTGAAATTCCCCTTTTTTGATTATTGACAATTTTCATCAATCAATTAATTGATCAATAAATTGACTATTGTATTGGTCCAATTAATTGATTTTTATTGATCAATTAATTGTTTTGTATTGAATCGTCACTCATATTGATTAGAGCTCGGGTCAATCAATTAATTGACCAATTAATTGATCCTTTTATTGAAATTTCCATTTTTTGATTATTGACAATTTTCATCAATCAATTAATCGATCAATTAATTGATGAATTTATTGCTCCAATTAATTGATTTTTTTGATCAATTTATTGTTTTGTCCGGTCTCTAGTATTTACCAAACAAATATCGCCTTTGAAATCTTGCGGGTGGACAAGCATTGGATGGATAGTTTTATATTGGATATTTAATCTGTACGACAATTGTGACTGACCGATTTAAAAAAAACTAAATGTTTCACCTTTCTCCGTGCATTGTTTTAATTCAGGGTTCCCATCCGTCCTTTATTTCAAAGGACGTCCTTTATTTTAGGCTTTCGTCCTTTGAAAAATTGAAGCGTCCTTTATTTCAAAGATGTCCTTTGAAAACGGCATTTTGCCCAAAAATGTAACGGCACCACCGGATCCCGTTTACCTTAGATTTTCTCAAATTTTACTCCAATTCAACTATTTTTTGTGCAAAATCTGTTACTAAAATAACCCAAAATTTCAAAAATTTTCCCGGCGGCGCCTATCGGCACCGCCTACGCACCCGCCCCCCGTGAATGAAAAAATAAAACATTTGAATAAAAAAACGATTTTTTAATGCAAATAATACATTTTTGTTGTGTCTTTTGAATTCCCAAATTCTTCCCCTTATGTCCTTTGAAATCACATTTTGGTCCTTTGAAATAGATCTCGACAGATGGGAACCCTGTTTTAATTATAGTATATTTTGAAAAAAAGAATATTGCCAATAAATTTTTCTCATTTGTGTTTTCTCGGTTCTTTGCAATAATTTCGAAGGGGAATGGTGGCTTGCTTGTGAAGTGTGCACATTCATTTTTCTTGTCCTTTCCCTTCGATGTCATTGACAACCTTGGAAGAGGAAATACTGAACTAACATTGATGGGAGAGACGAGGACGGATAGTGAGAGCCATAGGATGGGGCGAGGAGAGTCCTTCATTCCATCATATAACTCCTAGGGCGACGACTCTATTCATTCCGCTTCCCCGTGCCCTTCTTTATTTCATTTTTCCACTTCACTTTTAATTCGTTGTATTTATTTTCTCATCAGTCATCAGATTTAGGAAAGAAAGCCGGGATATTTTTTTCATATTGTTACAAATAATGACAACTGATTTCGATCGAAAGCAGCTCCAAATTCAATCACAGCTTAACAATTCATCCAATGCATCCCATTCACAAAGTTCGTCCCATCAACTGCAGAACTGTTCAAGTATTTATATTTCATTCTAATAAAAAAACCTTTTATCAATGATTAGCTGATGCAAGAGCCGCTGGCGAAGAATCGGTGCCATTCATCGACAGAGAGAATTTGGGAGAAGAAGCATATGATAGTGGAAAGGGTCCTCCGCCAGAACGGTTTAGACTTGTCTACCTGATTGTGCTTCTTCACGGGATGGGCATGTTGCTGCCGTGGAACACTTTCCTTACGATTGCACAGGATGTAAGTCATAATAGAACAATTGAGGTGGAATATGTTGAACTATACCATAAACTTTAACTTCTAGAAGACTAATTGTGAAAAGTCGAAGTGTGGTCACCTTCTGCCACAATGATCTGCAAGAAGGAAACATTCTTTTGCCCAAGGCACATTCTGGCAACATCAGAATCGGTTCAGAGTCAGAGGATGTTCCTGGGATTGGCGCACAACAGACGAACAATTCACTGACAGCCTTCAACCCAATGGATCCTCGTCTTGTGCTCATCGACTTTGAATACGCCAGTTACAATTACCGGCGAGTGATGTCGCTTTCATAAACATTCAATTTTGTTTATTTTGCAGAGGTTTCGATTTTGCCAATCATTTTGTGGAATACAGCATCAATTATGACAAGGACGAGGCACCTTTTTACGAAATGCTCCCAGAGAAATTTCCTTCGGAAGGGCAAATTATGAGAAGGAAGTCCATCCGAACACCAGTGAGGAAATTCTGTGGCAAATTGCACGATTAATAGCAGCGATTGTTCATTCATTCCCACTTTTTCAATTTTTTATTTATTAATAAATTCTAATGTAACGGGATCGGAATTTTACCAATGACTCTTTTTGCATACTTGGAATGGCCTACCGGAAAAGGCATATTTTAAATTTTGTTATGAATATTATTGTGTTAGTATGTGTCCGAGTCGATCACTGTGCTTTGGTCAATGGGAATCTTTGACTAAGACCAAAACGTAAGACAAACGACAAATTTGGCGTTTGTCTCTGAATTTATCGTTACGCCAAAAAATTATGTGGTTTGTCATCGGATAAGTCGATTTGCTGTTTGTCTCTGTCGTGCAAATTGTCGTCCAATCACAATTGACAAAATCCACATTAAATTTGTCGTTGACAGACAAAAAAAATGGTAACACTGTGTTGGACGACAAAATTCGGGAGGCAAATGACACATTTTTTAATTGTGATTGGAGATAGACGACAAACGCCTTATTCTACGACAAATTAGTCGTTTATTCTCTGTCGTGAGTAATTGTGATTGGCCCCGAGTTTCACGTTACCGCGCAAGGTTGCTCCAACCCTATAAGCATAATTGTAGGGGTAATTTTTTGTTGTTGTAAAATGTTTCCCCTGTAAATGTTGATTTTTTATGTATTTTGCCCATTTTTGTTAATGATAAAAACCGGAAACATTAATTCGCTGGCTCTACCGTTCCCATAAAAGTTTAATAAAATAAGATTTATTATTTATTAAAATAACAGAATGATGCATACAATATACAGTACATAAATACACAAACGCAAAAAGATTAGACAATTAACTGCTGGCGGTGTTTGATCCTTGACATAGCAATTATGGTGAATTATCCGTTGACATTGTCGTAATATTTCCAATATTCGCAATAACTTTTCTACAATCATGCTTTGGGTTTCCTCGACTCATTACGATAATATTTATCGTCAATCCGCCAAATAAAATGGAAAAGCCAAGCAAGATCACCAAAATGTTTAGGCCGAGCCGAGCACGAGCTTCACTAACGCGGTTCTGGCTGTGCAAAAGAGGGACAAAGGTGAAAATGTCGAACAAGGCCGGAAATATGAAGCCAAGAAGAGCGCCTTAAAATTGCCAAATGAATAAATGAGTTGGCAAAGATGGTAATTTACCGGTAGTAACACCTATCAGACAAATGATAGTGTCCAAATTCTCCACAGTAAAAGAAATAACTACTGAAAAATGAGAAAAATCATAAGCGTGTACAAATATTCAACATACAGCATACGGCCACTAAGACACCCCAAAAAAACAGCTTAGACACAAATTGCACTAAGGGAGAAAAATCTTTGACGTAATGGTGGATATGGGGCCATAACACGTCGACGATGACGAACATTTGGAGCAGAAAAGAGGAAAAGATGGACAGACCAAGGGCCGTAATGATCGGAATCAAAATAAGCCCATCACTGAAAAAAGTAAATGAAAAGTGAAATGATGAATGTTCTACTTACGTGTCACATTTTAAATATTCCATGAGAGTCCCATCCTGATTCTTTCCAAAAACAATGTAGCCCAATAGGCCGATAAATGCGTAAATGATAGTCGAAATTCCCATTCCGCAGGACAAAACGCCAAGAGGCCCCAACATTTGACTTGGTTTTTTAATTTTGTTTTCCAATGGAAGCACCTGTAAAATACAAGGGTTATAATGAATCTGGCAATTTCAACAGCGCACCAACGGCTGAGCAAGACATGAGAAAACAATGGTACCACACATTTTGAAGAGGCTATCCACGTTTGTTTCAAAGATGTCAGAAAATTTAACAGAATGTTCTTGACCTACATTGGTTAAAAAAACCTGAAAAACAAAAATTTCATAATGGAAGAGGACATCACTCACATAAACAATGAATATCAAACTAAACAGCATCAGCACATTTCCGATAAGAATCAAAACGGAGAGAATGCGCATAGTCATGGCGGCGTTCTAAATTTATACTTTAAAGAACAAAATATGTCACAACTTACAGTAAATATGAGTGGAAAGAAAATGATGGCGAACCACAAAAAGTTTCCATCAAATTCACTGGTGCTTAGTTGCACAGCAACAGCAAAATCTCTCGTTGAATTCGCAATGAACAGATAGTACAAGCTGCAGATGCCGAATTGGTGCAAGACCGTGGTTACGTTGACAATGGTCCTTAGAAATGGCAACATTCATTCGATTCGGTCAGTCAATGACACCGACTGACTTTGCCAACTTTCCATGGTTCTTGGCCCATCCAAAACTAACTTTGCACGATTCTTCCGCCATGTCGCCGAAGCTCAGAGAAGGAATCTTGAGTCTAAATTAAAAATTGCAAGCGACAATTGACAGAAAGTGACACGACTCACCGAGTGTAATGGTATTGAGCGCACCTCACAAGATTGGACATAACGAAGAAGCTGATAAAGGAAATGGCGAACAACAACACCAAAGAGTACTTAAAAAGAGGGGATCGATACGGTGCTGTAAGATTTTGTTTCAAAGTACCAAAGGCCGAGCATCGCTAAACGCCTGTGGAAGTCCGAGGAAACCGGCGCCAACAAGTCCTTTGAGGAAGTTAAACAACACCATAGAAAAGCTTAAGGAGGGAGCAGCGGATGAATGGATGGATTATTCGCACTCACGAAAGTCCACTCTTCCGCACAATGTCTTCCTGCTGATCGTCACGCTTCTCTTTGTCCGTCTCTTTCACTTTTTCTTCCTGCTCATCCTTAACCTGTAAAGTGAAAATGGAATAATTGTCGTGATAAGGTGCTTTTCGTTTTGTTACTTCTTCTTCAGGTGCTTCTTCGTCATCGAAACTCAGCAGAACCGTCGGTTTACTCTGCTCCGCCGCTGCCACTTTATCACTTTGTGAAGCCGCAGATGAACTCATCGCATTTATGAAGAAAATAAAAGGCAATATACAACAGAAGAACTAAATGAAATTTCATTATTTTCTCTCTTTTATACTTTTTTTTTTTGGTAAAGAATAGGTAATTTCCTCTCAACGAGTGAAGTCGTATGGTACAATTTTTAAGGCGCTGCAGTGACGCAATCAAAAGTTACAGCTTAACAAATGATATTCACGGTCGGGGTCATTTTGGCGTGGCTTTTTTGGCGTGGCCATTTTGGCGTGGCCGTTTTGGCGTGGCCGTTTTGGCGTGACATTTCAGCGCCAATACTATTTCCGCGCCAGAATTTTTTTATCGAAATTAAAAACCGGCTCGAAATTAAAAAATAAGTTATGTGTTACAAGTATGAAATTGATTCGGATATCATTTTTATTATCCATGATCTTCATATTTCAACAAAAAATAACAAAAAACCATAAAGAATAAAGAGAGTGAGATAAATAAAAGTACTCATATGCTTTCATTAGGTCTGGATTCAATCGGTCAATTGTGAACGCTGATCTGCACGGAGAACATCTATAAATCGCCAAATATTCGGATGTGCACAGCTGAAGAGTTTGAAGGCGACGGTGCGCCGCTTCGGCGTAATTTTAGTGCGGTCATTGTTGTTCATTGTGCGTTCGTAAACGCTCCAAAATTCAACCGGAAAACGTGGCTTTGTACGAGTTCCATTAAGAAGAGGTATACCAGCGTAGTTGTTTAGGAACCTATTATGACAAAAAATCATTTAAAACGATTAGAGTACAAACCATTCGAGAATTCCGTCGAGTTCTTGTGGCACCACAGTGTTAAGCTGGACAAGCGCGGCAGTTAGCCGGGTGGCACAAAAGCCAACGCAGTGATCATCCGACAAGTCTCAGCAAAAATTTCGCAACTCCGGTAGCGCTAAATTTGAGATTGATTGTGAAAAAAAATACTGGGTTTTAACCTTAATGAGACCCTCCATCGCCAAATGACTCCGCAAATTTTGAAAGAGGCAGCCTCGAAGCCGGGCACCGGGAAAAATTCCTTTTGCAGCATCCATCGCCGACAGTTCGAAATCAAACGTTATTGTCGTTGGGTTGAACAAAGGCCATGCTTCCTTCATCATCTGGAACATGCGCTCGTATATGTCTCGGGACTTTCCCGTTAAAAGACAATGCGCAATTGGGAAAACCCAACTACCCCTTCTGAAGAAAAAGCATAAATTTTAACTTTTAAAGAAAAAGAAAACTAACTTTGCTAATAATGCGTACACCTGAACAAATGGGGCGGGTGTGATCATAAAAGTACCATCCGCATAAATATCATTCATCGCATGTGCCCATTGTTCATGGTAGTCTCGAGCAAAAATCAGAATTCTGAATTGTTTTGTTAACGACTAACTTTGAATTATATAGAACCTGTGTTCTGTTAGGCTGTCGTTCATCCGAAATACACCTGAGTCAGAAAGAAGGAATTGCTCCTCTTCAGCTCCTTCTCCACGCTTGTACACCTGGTACGTTTGTGTAATTACCAAGGCACCAAGTGTTTGAGGCAGCGGAGGTGGTGCTGCTATTTCACCACGCACACGTTTGATTACCTAAAAATAAATAAATTACATCACCATACAAAAAGTTAAAAATTGATGGTGACGAGTTTTTAAGTTAAATGGCACATTTTCACAAATTTTAATTGCACTTTTTTGAGCCCATTCGCACTTGGCATTTGTGTGAGAACGGGCGTTGAAACGTTCACGATTGCGTTGGCACGAATTTACGAAGGAAGTTCTTCGTAGTCAGCTGCACGTCGCTTCACGGCCGTAACAATTTTTGTATTGTGCCTTTGCTCTCGCGCAATTCGCCTCGTGGGTGTGGGTCGTCACCATTTCAAGTAAATGTTGTTGACCGTGGTGTGAATTCGCCCTTTGCACTCGTTCTTATGCTCACATCGCCAGAATTTACGTGTATTGTCTACGTTGAACGTATCGAACAAGTACAGAAAACCATCGTACAGCAACTTCTCTTTTTGTCGTGTTGTTAAAATTTCCGACATCTAAAATTGCAGCAGAATATTATAAAAGTAAATGAGGTAATTCAACAATTTAACAGTTCTTGAAAAAATATTTCGTTGAAATATTAAAAAAATTCTGGCGCGGAAATAGTATTGGCGCTGAAATGTCACGCCAAAACGGCCACGCCAAAATGGCCACGCCAAAATGGCCCACGCCAAAATGGCTTCACGCCAAAATGGCCACGCCAAAAAAGCCACGCCAAAGTGGCCACGCCAAAATGGCCACGCCAAAATGACCCGTTTCGTTAAAACAGGGTTCCCATCTGTCGAGATCTATTTCAAAGGACCAAAATGTGATTTCAAAGGACATAAGGGGAAGAATTTGGGAATTCAAAGGACACAACAAAAATGTATTATTTGCATTAAAAAAATCGTTTTTTTATTCAAATGTTTTATTTTTTCATTCACGGGGGGCGGGTGCGTAGGCGGTGCCGATAGGCGCCGCCGGGAAAATTTTTGAAATTTTGGGTTATTTTAGTAACAGATTTTGCACAAAAAATAGTTGAATTGGAGTAAAATTTGAGAAAATCTAAGGTAAACGGGATCCGGTGACGCCGTTTTGGTGGGTAGTACAGCACCCCCAGGTTCATAAATAAACTGCTTTTATTTTCTGCGGAATGAGCCCGAGTGTTAATATATTATGACGTGCCAAATTTTTCAAGGAAAAAGGAAAAATAATAAAAAGTAGTGCTAGGAACCGGACCGGACTCCGGCCGGATTTTTCCGGATCCGGGTCCGGAATCCGGGTTTTTTGGGCCTCACCGGATTTTTCCGGATTCCGGATTTTTCCGGATTATCCGGAAAAATCCCACCGGCAATTTTTTGAAAATCAAAATCCGGTTCCGGATCCGGCGTTTTCAAAACCGGATTTCCGGATTTTTCCTGATCCGGCTAATGATGGTAATTTGAAGAAAGATACTGAGATAAGAATTTTAGTGGGAAATTGCACCAAAATAAATTATTTTTTTGAAGTATTTATGGATTATTCGTGGCTTAGTTCTTTAGTTGGTTGACTCCTGTTCCAAAAAACAAAAAAATTTGATTTGGTTCGATACCACCAGAAAGCAATTCAATTCAAAACTTTAATAATTTTTGTTTGCGAACCAAATCACATACTCTTGGTATTATTCGAAAAATCTTGTCAATAAGCCTTTTTCTATTTTCTAAACAAAATTTAAACAAATGGGTTGATCTGGGAAAAATTATTTACTCGAAATTTTGTATTCCAAATAGCTTAAACCTTGACCAATTTTGGCGAAAATCCGTTAACTAATGGACTTTTAATTTTCAAAAATTTCGCCCGCCGGTGGCGCCTATCGGCACCACCCTCCCATTCGCGTAGATTTTTTATCTTAAAATTCCCTTAAAATTGGTCATTCTAAGTGCAAAGATTTTCACGAAAAAACACTAAGATTTTCGAAATCTTTTCCGGCGACGTCTATCAACATTAAAAATCTCCTAAATTGTCCATCTTTTGGTCAAAATCTGTTACTAAAGCACACCCAGATTTAAAAAAAATTTCCCGGCGGCGCCTATCGGCACCGCCGTAACCCATTTGCTTTATTTATTAGATTTTTCTTAAAATCGATCACAAAAAATTAGGCATTTTTTGCGCAAATTTTCTATCAAATTGGTCATTTTTCTGATTTTTTGCTCTTCAAATAATTTTTTTTTATGAATTAAGTGAAATTTTTTAAAAATCCGGAACCGGATCCGGATCCGGCTTTTTGAAAACCGGACTCCGGAAAACTTTTCAAAAAAACGTAATCCGGAAAAATCCCACCGGTAAATTTTAAAAAATGAAAATCCGGTTCCGGATCCGGCGAAAAATTTTTGCAGTTTGAAAATCCGGTTCCGGATCCGGGAAATCAAATTTTCCTAGCCCTAATAAAAAGGATTCACAGTGGTCTGGCCCGGAGGTGCTGCTCTAGGTTTCCATTTATTGCAATGAGGCGCTAATAACATTGAAAGATGACAAAAATTAATTGTGAGAAATTCATTTTATTTTGGTGCGTTTTTTGAAAAACTTCAAAATCGAGTCTTTAAATTTTATGACAAAATCTCACCCCGACAGAATCTCACCCCGACAAAATCTCACCTCAGCCAAAAACGACAAAATCTCACCCCGACAAAATCTCACCTCAGCCAAAAACGACAAAATCTCACCCCGACAAAATCTCACCTCAGCCAAAAACGACAAAATCTCACCCCGACAAAATCTCACCTCAGCCAAAAACGACAAAATCTCACCTCAGCCAAAAACGACAAAATCTCACCCCGACAAAATCTCACCTAAGCCAAAAACGACACAAAATCTCACCTAGGCCAAAAACCGAAACGGGTCATTTTGGCGTGGCCATTTTGGCGTGGCCACTTTGGCGTGGCCGTTTTGGCGTAGGCCATTTTGGCGTCGTAGGATATCTTTTCTCAAAGGGAACCAAATTAAATATTTTTAGTATCATTCGATAGCCCCAAGTGTTCTCTATAAGCCTACATATTTTTTAAAAAATTTGGCCCACCCAATAAAAAGTTATGTTTAAAAGTTAAAAAATTTCAAATTTCGGAAATTTTCTCGAATTTTTGAACGTTTTTGAACATAACTTTTTATTGGGTGGACCAAATTTTTTGAAATTATGCAGGCTTATAAAGCTTACCAAGAGCTATCGAATGGTAGTAATAATATTCAATTAGCTTTCTTTTGGACAAAGTTATGACCAACGACGCCAAAATGGCCACGCCAAAACGGCCACGCCAAAGTGGCCACGCCAAAATGGCCACGCCAAAATGGCCACGCCAAAATGACCCCGACCGGGAAATATGGACATAAATCGCGAAATATGGAAAAATATTGAAAATATGGATTTAAAAAACCAATAGAAGCTTCAAACCAAGCTAAAAACATGTTTTAGGTATATGCGTTTTAGGCCGTTCCGAGTTCAGGAAAAAAATATGGATTTCCATATAATTCGCAGCCCTATTTATGTGCATCAAATTTTTAAATTTCGATTTTTGGTCATGTTTACCTGGGTTTTATAATTTGGAATTTTTCTACAAGATTTTTTTTACAATTTTGTGGCGAGATTTTGTCCCGTCCCCCAAAATTTGCAGGGGGCCTTTTGGATCTTATACAGTTTATCCCCATGATTTTTTTTTTAAATTAAAAATGTCAATTAATAGGTTACTCGGGATCGCTGATCACGAATCCGGCATCCATTTCAACCAATTTCGAACCCCTAACCCGAATTCGAACAAAAGCTCGAAATTTTTTTCTTCAAATTAACATTTATTGCCCAAAATCGATTTTAACTTTTTTCCCAAGTGTCATTTGTCCTTGTGAACGTCTCCCATAAATGGTCATCGTTACGCATTTCGTGCATTTAAATCGTTTTTTGGGCAATAAATGTTAATTTGAAGGAGGAAAAAAATTTCGACCTTTTGTTCGAATTCGGGTTAGGGGTTCGAAATTGGTTAAAATGGGTGCCGGATTCGTGACCAGCGACTCCTAGAACCTATTAATAGGCATTTTTACTTTAAAATTCGAAAATTTTTTTTATTTAAAAATGTTAAAAAAAAATATGGCGGTTAAACTGTATAAGAGCCGGGGCGTTTTTTGTAGTTTTCCGCGCGGGAATTTTGTGCCGTACCCCCCGACCGGAGTCCGGTTCGGTTTCGCGAACTAATTATCAGTAAGTGCTCTAAACCTTATGACTATGGCTGTGTTGTGTACACAAGCATTAATTACATAAAGTGGTAGGATTATTTTCACATTCGAAAATAGAATCTGCGTCTTTTAGGCTACCATTAGCATTATTGGGAATGAATGTATGGGTAGCTCTCGTCTCTTTCTTCCCCCTCCGTTTATTAACTTTTATAGATAGCAGTTTTCAAAAATATTAACTCAAACATGTCAGGCATTAGCCCGGCCAACTCCGAAAAAATGTGCCTACCCTCAGGTACTCCAAAAAAAAGGAAGTAAAATTAGGGTATATTTGTAATTTGTTCTCATTTTTCAGACACAAATTGTGTCGTCTGTGGGGATATTGCAACAGGAAACCACTATTCAGTCTCCTCATGCAATGGGTAAAATGCAAACAACAAAAATTTTTGTTGTTATTTCATCCTTTAACACCTAATTGTGATTTAAAGAAAATTTTAGTTGTAAGACCTTTTTCCGTCGAGCCATTGTTGTAAGTTTCACCAGTGATTTTTTTTTTATTTGGTTTTCATTTGGGTATCATTCAGAATAATCGGTCGTTTATTTGCATGGGAAATGGCAATTGTCCAATTGACAAAGGCGTGCGCATTTTTATTTCAATTATGTTAAATAAAACCATAAATAAATTCAGGGGTTCGCTGTGCGTGCCGCGCCTGTCGTTTGGAAAAATGTTTGCAAGTCGGAATGGACCCGAATGGTATGTGAAGGAATTGGATCAATTTTAAACACATTAATTCTGTCTGGAAATGAGTCAATTAAAGCGATTCAATCCGAGAGGGACCGAATCGGTTACACGAAGAGAAAACGACGCGAAAAACTGACGGGATATGACGAAGGCATTTGCCACGAGAGGGGCGATATTTGCGGAGAGTAATGCGAAAGTTGGCAAATTATTTATGCTTTGTATTCTTTTCGAAGGTTTGCTTCAAATGACGCGGATTTGGAGGAATCTGACGATGATGACCTCCTTTTTCGCGATACCGACCCAATCGGCGGTTCGCCTTCCATAAACTTCGCACAGCGTTTGAAGGTGGGAACACACAATAAAGATAAGGTAAAACTGGGAAGAAATGGTTCCATAAATGCGAATTAACTCAAAATAAATAAAGTTTTAAATTCAATTTTTAGGCCAAATATCAATAAATAGCCACGAACAATTTTTAGGTGCTTTTTTTTCTAGGTTCCATATTTGTATTTGTCTAAAAAATTTTTCGAGTTCAGGGTTTAAAATTGGCTAAAATGGATTTTGTGATCAAAGACCCCGAACCCCCCTCCATTACATGTTTTTATTATATTTTGATTTATTTCAAAAAATTCGGAGGGGGGGGCAACTTTAATATTACCAATCTGTTGACTTCATTTTTTATTTTTTATTACAACTAAAAATTTTCGTGATTATATTTATTTATTATGATTATATTTTCCTCATTTCAGTCTCATCTTTACGAAGAGAGTAAGCTAAGGAGTTCTCTCCACCGTTTCCAATTATTGAGAGGTATTATCTTCCCTCTGATAAGTCCTTGAACGTCTCACTCAACTCGAGAACAATTTCACGTTGCTGTTGAGCCGAAGTGAAATTCAACCGTACGCGTCATTGGAAGAAGCGCTGAAAGGCATTCATTAATTTGGCAACCCTTAAATCGTGTAAAAATAATATGCGTTTTTAAGCACCAAGCCGTTTTTCTCAGCCTATTAATGTCAAGGTTTTATCACTTATTGAACTCATATTTTAATGAATGCATTATTAATTAACAGATAACCGACCCAATTGTCCAGCCGAAACCGGGCAAAGAGCAGAAGATGCCATTTTGGCGTTCCCGAATAATTGCCCTTTACATTGACTGGGCAAAGACATTTTCGACATTCCGGAAGCTCCCCTACTCGGACAGAGTTTTTTTTAAAAAATTTGAATTTATTTGGTTTTCTTCTTTTCGGTCGCATTGATAACGAATCACGCGAGCAGTTACATGATTATGTGCGAAGCATTTCGAACCTCCGAACTTATAAACGAAGATGAAATTGTCCACGGAATCGAAAAAATTGCTGAAAAATTGCCGCGAGATGGACAAAAGTGAAATTAAAAAAGCAACCAATTTAGGTTTTGTATTCCTTTTTTACTTCTTCAGAGATTCCCCCCAATCACTTGCGTTTCATTCGGACTTTTCGAAAAGAATGGTCGACCAACAAAAGCTGAACGAATGCCGAGAACAAATGAAAATGATTGGCAATTCCCCACCTATTTCTAGTTTTGGCAATGTTTTGTCCACGACAACGAATTCTGTCGTCGTTCCTTTGGCCAAAAATATTCATACGTCTCCGTTATCATATTACTAAGCTTTTTAAAAAATCCCTTTTAAAGTTTTTTCGATCCAAAATTGATCCGTGACGGAAGTGACTGTAACAGGACTGGGGTTCGATCGGTGGTCGACGTTCCGCCGGGGGTTCACTATCCGACGGTCGGCAATTTGAGCGGATTGACACCCGTAATGGCGGCGATGATCGATTGTGTGATGAGACCTTTCCGAAAGCTGAACATTTCTACGACAGGTTCTTCTTCGGGTTGGGAGGCGACAGAAGTCTTATTTCTTAAAGAATTTGCTGTCCTTCAAACGATCATGTTCTTCGACCCTGGTTGGTTGAGTGGGGGGGGGGAGTAGGTTATTTACGAATATTTTATAGTTGATTACAAATTTGGTTACTTTCCTGTATTGGGGCCTCAATTTCAAATTCTATAAAAGTCACTAAAGGCCACGTAAAAACAAAATTTCCTTTCCACATAAATATGGCTCATATTGTGGCATTTATGCCTCCAAAACAGCTGTTGCATGCTTTTTTTTATTATTTGCGAGGTCTTTCGTTGACTTTTTAAATTGGAAATTGAGGCCCCAGAACAGGAAAGAACCGAAATTTGTGGCTTATTTTGTCAAAAAAATGGAAAAATAATATAATGTGTAATTTTTAAGACACGGAGGGATTAGACGCAGCAAGCCAAAGGAATGTGTGCGCGGAACAGAAGAAGATGATTTGTGCGTTCTATAGCCACATTTGCCAATACCACGAGGCTAACGAAGCGGAAAAGCGATTTTCCGCAATTTTGCTCCGGATTCCGATGATACGCAAAGTCGCGGCCAAAAAGAATGAGTCCCTGCAAATTATCGGTTAATTCCCCCCCACCCCGACCATCGGTTTGAATTTATGTCAATTTTTTTCAGACCTTTTCAACCTTTTCAATCTGAACACCTTAGTCAAAGAGACGACACTCGGAATCAAAGGGGGAAATAGTGCACAAAATTCTGCAGTTTAAAACCTACGTATCCAATGTGTAATTAATTCAAAACGGATAATACCATAGCATTCTGGTTGTTTTGAATAATTTGTGATATTTGACAAAAATATGAATAAATTCCTTCTGATGTTTTTTTTTCTACCGTTTCATTTTATCTTTCCGATAAGCTCATTGCTAAAATAGTCGCTTAATTGCTTTTGCTTGTGTCTACCGTCAGGGCGAATTGATCGATAATTCATTGGCTGAGTGTTTTGCTTATGCCTTAAGAGGGGGAGGGGGGGCTCGGTGCTTGGAGTTGCGTACTTTTCATTCTAATCGGTCTGCCAAAACACCCAATTCACCTATTTTGCGTCCTTTTGTTTGCTTTTATTCTTCGTTTTTCTTGCACCATTCATTAGTTTGCTCAATCAGTTGCTATCATCCATCATTAATTTACAAATGGATATTATTTGTTGCCTTTGTTTGTATATGCATCATTAAACCCATGCAAAAAAAAAATTCTTTTGACCGTTTTCCTTTTTTGGCAATGGGCAAATGATGGTTTATAAAAAATGAAATGAGTCGGGGGTCTGTCAATTTCCAACTCTTCCTCTTTAATTTTGGATACTATTTTATAAGCTGACCCACTGCCATTATCCCATTATTATTCGCTTTGTCCCTTAAATCCGTAAGTGCTTTCTCTCTTCTCACTCCCCTTTCTTCTGCTGCTGTTTACATTCGCTTCCTTTCTTTGGAATTCGTCTTTCTTTTCACATTTCAGATCCCTTTATTAGTTGTCCACATAGGCACCGTTCTTTTTTTAATGATTGACTTAAAAGCATAAAAATGAAAGACCAAAGATAACCAGTGACTCATTACCATTATTAATCCATTTATTGTTGTCCAATTCTTGACATTTTTTGAAGATTTAATGTGAAAATCTTTTTTTTTTTTCAAAAATAAATATTTTAAGGTCACTTACTAATTATTGAACAATGAGCACTAAAAATGAACCAACGGACCGACACCAACAGCAGGAGGGTCCCAGTTCAAAGTTACTGCAGAGAAAGCGAAGCAAAAACGAATTGGACGACGATCGGCTGTCCACTGGTGACACGGACACGGGCCAAGGGTTGGCTCGATCATTGACTCTGATGAATGGAGTGTCGATGATTGTGGGGTGGGTAAACCCACCAATTAACTGACATTAATATGGACAACACTCAATTCTTTTTGCATATTAGTACTCCACTCTCCATACATAAGTCAAATTTCGGGGAAATAAAAAGATAGAAATTTTAAAAAATCTTAAAATTTTAAATAATTTTAAATCCAATTTAAAAAAAATCTCAAAATTTTAAATAATTTTAAATCCATTTAAAACAAAAAAAAAGTTTCTTATTCTCCTTTGTTATGCTATTTCAACGAAATAAGTTCGGTTAAAATACACATTTATTTTTCATTATGTAAATCTTTCATACAAAATTTCATTTTTCTTCACAAACATTTCCACGTTAAGGTGTATTATCGGCTCCGGCATCTTTTTGTCGCCAACGGGTGTTCAAAAAGGTGGACAATAATACTTTACAAATGCATAATTTATAAACATTGAATCCACAATATTACATTAGATGCTGGGAGTATCGGCCTCTCCTTGCTCATTTGGCTTTTTTGCGGTCTATTCGTTGGACTTGGCTCCTATTGTTATGCCGAACTTGGCACTCTCATTAAAAAGTCGGGCGGTGACTACGCCTATATAATGGAGGCATTTGGTCCTTTTTTGGCATTTGTGCGACTTTGGGTCGAAGCATTTGTTGTCAGGTGGACACTTCTATCTCATCAATTAAATGGTTCATTAATCTGTCATCATTTGACCGGTGTTATGCCATTGTTTCCTGATGCTGTTGCTCCAGTAAATTGCACAAATTTAGACCATGTACGTGCACAATTGTCGCTTTGACTTTTGCCAAATACACTTTGCACCCGTTCTTCTCTAATTGTAAAACGCCGGATGGTTCCGCACAAATCATAGCCGCTGCACTGATAAGTCGGCATTTAAATGAATCTGTAAGATGCCTTCCTTCTGTTTTCAGTTTTTTTGACTGCTCTAAACTGTCTCTCCGTCAGATTGGCCACTTTCATTCAGGACACTTTCACACTCGCTAAAATTTTTGCCCTCATTTTAATCATAGTCACCGGCTTTTATCTTCTTATCCAAGGTGTAATTGTATATGTTTTTTGTTCAATTTAACATTTTGCTTTCGAATTTTAAGGTGATCCGCAATATCGGGTTAATTTTCACAACCTTTTTGAAAATTCGGAGACAAACATTGGCAAAATTTCGATTGCGTTTTATTCCGGGCTCTTCGCTTACCAAGGCTGGAATTACCTCAATTTTATCGTGGAAGAATTGCAAAACCCAAAACGGTATGGGGACGGACATTCAATACGCTGTTATCTCAATCGTACGCTTTACAGAAATTTGCCGCTGGCCATTTTCATCTCCACCGTCTCAGTGACGGTCATTTATGTGCTCACCAACATCTCCCTTTACGTGGTCATCAGTCGCGAGGAAATGCTCAATTCGGAGGCAGTTGCCGTGGTCAGTCATTCTTCAACTCTCTCCCCTCTCTCTCTCTCCATTCTTCTATTTTTTGACAGGAATTTGCCAACAAAATGTATGGTCCGTTCGCCTTTACAATGCCCATTTTCGTCGCGTGTTCCACGCTTGGCTCAGCCAATGGAGTGTGAGGCCAAACATCCCCCCCCCCCCCCCCATTGTCTGTCTGAATTTGTCTTTTTTTTGTTTAGCATTTTCACTTCGTCCAGGTTGGTTTGTTTTTCAGACCCATGAATGCCAATATTTTTTCTCTTCATCGCCGTCTTTAGACTTTTTTATGTCGGTGCCTCGTGAAGAACAAATGCCCGTTGTCCTCACGATGATCAATCGTCAAACGCGAACCCCCGTCCCCGCCGTCGTTTTTTTGGTCTTTTTTTGCTGTCCACTCAAATTACCTTTCTTTTTCCCTTCCATTTAAGGGACTTTTGTCGCTGGTTTATCTCGCCTTTGGTGACAATGCCCTCACTCTGATCAATTACATTGCGATCAGTTATTGGCTTGCCATCGGCTTGGCCATTGCTTCGTTGTTCTATTTCCGTATGAAAATTCCGCACGCACCAAGGCCAATAAAAGTGAATTGCGAATTATTTACAGGGAATGGGAGGGACACCGTTTTGCTTACCATTTGTTTCCTTCCAATTTGCTGTAGGTCAATCTGATTTTCCCCGCCGTCTTTCTGCTCGGGTGCATCGCTTTGGTGATTATCCCAATTATTGGCAAGCCAAAAGACACCGGTCGGCCCATCCCTTTACCTCCTAAGACTTAAACACCACCCTTTAAGCAATTGGAATTGCGATAATGCTCACTTCGTTGCCCGTCTACCTCATTTTTATTTGCTGGAAGGAGAGGCCTGCTTTCTTCAACAAAGCATCTGGTCTTTTTTGTGTAGACAACAATTTTTGTTTATAAATCTACAAGTTTCAGCGTCCATTACCGTCTTTTGCCAGAAGCTTTTTCTAGTCTCAAATGAAGAAGAAAAATAGACTTACTAAAGTGACATTTTTGAATGGAATTGTTTGTAATTAGTGACCAAAACTTTTTGACTTTTAATTAGGAAAATTTTTAATGTAACATTAAAAACTCACTTTCAATAATACGAAATCAAAGCCGGGAAAATTGGTCAGAATTCGACATGTCCACTAATTTTAATTGTTGTTTTTGACATTGATTCCATATTTTCATTATATATCTTTTCACTTTGTTTTGTTTTTCTCCTTTAAATAAAATGACTTGTCCGTTGTCTTTGAAATGCGAATAATTGGGAAATGCCATTTTTACCATATTTTCAACAACTAATAAATAAATATGAATTGGAATGATGCTTGTTTAAGTAATTCCATTCAATTCAAATTTTCGGCTGTATTATTGGCACTGCCGGGTCCGGATATTTAATCTATTAAACTTAATATCAAAATCTGGAACCCCGGCGGCGCCTATTGGCACCGCCTGAAAGTTTTCAATTATTACTGTATAAAATATTATTTCAAATCGGAAAAAAACAAATGGAATACCCCTTCTTTTTCCTGTTGAATTATTTGTTCTGTTTCCAGTTAATTATTAGAAGAAAATAAAATTATAATTAAAGGAATAATAATTAAAATTGGAATTTTATTGCGCCGGAAGAAAAGTCAAACACAGACACTCGCGGCATTTGTTGACAATTGCGCTACTTTCTTTTTGTCACTCTCTCTTTGTGTTAGCCGTTTGACGACCCCTTTTTTTGTTGTCTGACACAACAAAAAGCCAACGGGAGAAAGCATTTCTGCTGCTGGAGAGAGGCAGACGACGAAAGGAGAGAAATACAATCGATGGGAAGGAATCCCCCTTCTCTCTCTCTCTCGCTTTGTCTGTCTGTCGGTTGTTAGGGAAAAGGGAAGGGAGAAGCCCGGGGGGTGGGGGGAGGAGGGACGACAGGCTGCAGAGCCGGGGGGGGGGGGGGTGGGGTCGGCTGGCTGTAAGCTGTAATAATGCGCCACGACAGAGACGAAGGCGGAATTTATGAATGAATCGGTTGGGCTTTTTCCTCCATTGACTCCCCCTCAAATTGCACTTAAATTTCGCTGTTTGTCATCCGCTGACTTCTTCTTTCTTCTCAATTTTCAAATATCCAATCGTCAATTTGCTCCATCTTTTTCTTTCTTTCTTTAGCATTTTTCATTTTGTAATTCGAATTCCACTGACTTTTGTGCCTTTGATCAGATCACTCTATCCTTCCCTTCTCTCTCTCCTTTCTTCTCTCTTATCCCCCCTCTCTCCCCTCCCTCCCCTTCTCTCTCTGTCCTTTCTTCTCTCTTATCCCCCCTCTCTCCCCTCCCTCCCCTTCTCTCTCTGTCCTTTCTTCTCTCTTATCCCTCCCTCTCTCTCTTTCTCTCTTTCCCCTCTCTCTCTCTCCCCCCTCTCTCTCTCACATTCACTTTTTCTCCTCTTTTTTTTCTAAAAATAATTTTTAAAATGTTGACTTCGGTTCAAAGGCCATTTCCCAAAATGTTTCTTTATTGGCTCCATCATTTGCAATTCCAAATTCGTTTGATATATCTTTCCTTTTGCTTTTTTTTCCAATAAATGTTTATTTATTCGTTTAATACTTTTCGCAATATTTCCTCTCCCCCCCCTCCCTCCCCATTCACTTTTTTTTTCATTTCCTCCCATCATTAAAAGCATTTTTCATTCCAAAGATCTGATAATGATAAATTTGCCTTCATCAAAATGCGTCAATCCGTCCATCATTTTTATTCATTCATCAGATTATTTCTTTTAAAATTGGCTCTTTCTATCTCTTCGGGCGCAGAAGGCACAAAATGTTTTAATTGCCAATTGCAAATATTTTATTTAATACTTTAAAATTAGTATAAATGGGCGGAGAAGTAAGAAGCACAAATGATCAAATCATCACGTGGATTAAGCACCGTCCCCCCCCCCCCTCCCCCGCCCCCTTAAAAATTGTCCCGTCCCATTTCCTTCCCTCCCCCCCCCCCCGCGCCCTCTGTCCATTCGTTTCATCTGCGCTTTGCCATTGCCATCGATCGACTTGGCAAATAAAACGTTAATGGAGAAGGAACCACCCACCCATCCGCCGCCGTTCGTTCTGCCCGCCCCTCCGTATATTTTGGGTTTTTGTTCGACTTGGTCTTCGAACTGTCATTTGTCCATCCAATCGCATCGATTCACTGACGGACATTCGTCAGCAATTGAACGAAAAAATGAATAATGAATGACTCATCAATTTCACAATTTCCAATATTTATTCTCTTTTCTTTTGTACTGATTTTGAACATTTGCCTATAGTATTACCCGTATACAGTACTTTGATTCGTTTTGATTTTTAGTTCCACAGACCATTTGCCTACAGTATCATCCACCTACCGTACCGTTCTGATCAGTCAAACCATCCCCTCATTTTTTTGTTTGTCTTTGTCCACATTTTTTTTTCCATCATTTTCGCATTGCACTTTCCAATTGATGGCACAAAATGATCAAATGCCCACTGAAGGGGACGACCATTCGGCAAATGCCAATTCGAAAAGCGCAATAAAGTGTAAGTGACAGTTAACAACTGTAATAATTGGTTTTTGTCTTTTGGAACAGCAGCAGAAATTGCCAATGTTCCGCTTGTAACGGTCGCTGAAGAAAGTCACTCATCGACGCCAAAGAGTCCGATGAGGGCACACACAACTTCAGAGGCATCTGCAGAAGCTGATCATTCGCCAAACAGTGCGTTTGGGGAAGGGGGGAGGGAAGTGCCGACACAAAAAAGGAGGGCACAAATAATGGAGCGACTGATCAGAAAGAGGAGGAGATAGGGGAAGGACAACAAAGAGATGACAGAGGGAAATAGGGGGCGATAGATGAAAGTGAAGGGACTGATCAGGGACAAAGTGATGACAGAGGGAAATAGGACGGCGATAGATGAAAGTGAAGGGACTGATCAGGGACAAAGTGATGACAGAGGGAAATAGCGGGCGATAGATGAAAGTGAAGGGACTGATCAGGGATAGGAGGCAATCATTTAGTCGGAGTGATGGTGCTTACAAAAGCTTTCAAAGGGAAATCGTTGCTCGGGTGCAACAGATACAACGAGGACTCCTGTTCGGAATTCTGCATTGACGAGACCAACCTTTTGCCGGACAACAACAGCGAATTCCAAAGCAACTATTCCATCAATGACCTTCCGGGTGATTTCCCCTCCTCCGTCCATTTTCCTTCGCCTTTTGCATTTTCTTAATTAAGGCTATCACCTGAAGGGCGGTGACCTCATCATCAACCATTTGCCAACTCCCCCCGACGGTGCTTTCCATCCCGTCCGTTTTCCCCAATCTTCGCCCTTCCCCCTCAGGTGGGTTCGGCTGGGTCATTGTCGGTGCTGCGTTCGTCTGCAACTTCGTCGTGGACGGCATTTCCAATTCGTTCGGCCCCTTCATGAGTGCCTATCAGTCGGCGTTTCATTCCACAAAGGCCGCCACTTCTGTCATCGGCTCTTTGCTCATCGGAGTGTATTTACTCGCGGGTTTCTCCTCTTTGCCCTTCCATTCGCTGCTCACTTTGCCCCGCTTCTTCCGTTAAGGTCCAATCTCTGGTGCTCTTCTGAACACTTTCGAGGCGCGGAAAGTGGTCATCGCCGGCACTATTCTGTCCTCCATGGCATTCGCTTTGTCCGCCTTTTCACCAAACATTTTCGTCCATTATTTGCTTTACGGCATTTTTGGGGGTGCCTTTTCCAATTATTTGCCGAACAAATAATGTTGTCCCTTCCCTCCTTTTGCAGGCATCGGGTTCAGCTTCATTTACCTGCCAGCAATTGTCATCGTCAGCCAATATTTCGAGTCCAAACGGGCACTTGCCACCGGCGTTTCCGTGGCGGGCAGCGGTTTCGGCACTTTTCTGATTCCACTCATTTTGAAGTTTTTCCTCGAAGGTGCCATTTGTTTTTTCCATTTTGCTTTTCACAGAAAACGCCTCCTTTGTTAAGCGTTTGGTTGGAGGACAGCCCTTTTAATCACCGCCCTTCTCACTCTTTCCTGTGCCTTTTGCGGCATTCTCTTCCGTCCTTTGCCAATGCCCGCGTTTGACTTGGAGAAACAGAACCTATTGAATGAGGAGTTAAAGCAGCAAGCACTGCTGGCCGCTTTGCAGCAAGTTGAGGTGAATTGTTTTGGACATTGGCCTGGCACAATAATTCCTTCACACTTCATCCATTGTCATTGTCAAAGCCTCCGCGTTTAGTCTGAGTCGAATGTATCGGAGGAGGAGGAGGAACCGAACAATGGAGGCATTTCGCCGCCCCATCGGTCAGGCGCCACTCGGACGAGTTCAGAGTGTACAGACGGACAACCGCTTTTAATGGCAAATGGAGTCGAAATTGGCACGGGCGGGGAGCATGCCGAGGAGGGCAATGAGGTGGACTCGTCGCCGATAACTCCGCACAGTCGTCCCCCGCTGTCGCCCATTTTGGAGGTAGTGACGCGTCCGACTAAGCAAAAAGAGGGGCGGCTCACAGCACCAAAACGCGCAACAACAACATCAACAAACGCAGCATGGTGCCACCGATGCAGCGCCCGCTGCGTTGTGCCGACAACCGACGGGCGTTTCGATCCGAACTCGGAAACCGACTTTGGCCAGGTGCTTTTGTCAACCCATTCCTTAAGGCTTTTTGACTTACCGTTCAGCGTGAACAGCGAGTCCGTGTGGATGGGCAGCAGCACACAGTTGCGCCAAAGTCGGCTCAACCTGTGCAGCCAACTGTCGCGTGTCTCGGCCCGGTCCTACGCCCAGTCGCTCAGTCGGATCAGTCAGGCGCCGACTCAGTCTATCAAAGCGGGCGATTCCGTCCTTTCAATCGCTCTGAGCGGCGCCGAACCTAAGGAATTTGCCCGTCCGTTGTCGAGAAATGACATCTTTTTGCAAGGAAGCATCAAAAACCTGAAGGAGTTTGAGAACGAAGGTGCGGCACTCTCTTTTCCCTGCAGTACATTCACTTTCCTTATCGCTCTTTCTGAGTTCGGTTCGAATAGAAATATTACCGTAGTCGAAATTACGCATTGTTTTTGTCTGTTTTGGTACTGTAATCCATTCTTTAAATGCTTTTGCTCTTTCCCAAGGAAGTAATTACCATCGCTACCGCGGCTCGCAAATTTCCATCCCTTTGACTGTCGCGGCACAGAATTTGTCGTCCGCACTGTCCCAAGTTGGTGCTGGGGAAATGGTTGAATCGACCAGTTGCCGCTTCGGGGGCAGCCAATACAGCCGAATCACTGGCGGTGCCTTTGGGGTTGAGGAGGACGAAGCGGGCATAGCCAATGACAGGCAATTTGGGCCGAGTCCGTTCTTTCTCAGAGGGAATATTCAGCAATTGGCACTGCATTCCCTTCCCAATTCGCCACGCCATCACCCAAATGATTGACTTGTCGCTGCTCTTCGATCCGGTCATGTTCATCATTTGCGTGTCCAACATTCTGGCGATGCTCGGCTTTTATGTGCCGTTTGTCTTTCTGACCGATTTCGCCGCCTCCAAAGGCATTTCCGACGCTGAGGCCACTTTCCTTTTGCCGTTCATTGGAATTGCGAATACTTTGGGTGAGCAGTAGTGATATGTGGGATTCCCGGTTCCCGACTCGGGAAATTTCCCGGGTTTTTCGTATCCCGGTCCCCTAGTCCCGGTTCCCGGGTGCAGTTCCCGTCCCGTTTCCCGGTAAAAATCATTTTCCGCACATCCCTATTGAGCAGCCAAACCAACAAACCATTCATTGGCTTATCCCTTGCCGGGTCCCTTTCAGGGCGCGTTTTCTTTGGTTGGATGGCCGACCGTCGCTGGGTGACCGCCCTGTCCATCACCAACTTCTCTTTGGTGCTTTGCGGCCTGCTCACCGCACTCTGTCCCCTGTTGCCCTCCTTCTGGTCCCTTTCCCTCTACGCCGCTTTGTTCGGCTTCATCGTCGGTCGATGCATTCGTTCATTCCCTTTGGCCATTTGCCTCTCATTATGCCATTTTCAGCCGCCTACGTTTGTCTCACTTCCATCGTTTTGGCCGATCTGTTGGGCGTCGAGCGGCTGACCAATTCGTTTGGCCTCGTCGTTGTCGCGCGCGGCTTCGCCTCTTTGATCGGCACTCCGATCGCCGGCATTGTGTACGATCTGAGCGATTCGTACGGCGCCTCTTTCATTTACGCCGGCTTTCTCATCTTTTTGTCCGGCTTGGTCAGCTGTTTAATCCCCACGGTGCACAGGCACCAGCGAAGTCAGCTGAAGAACGAAGGTCCGTGTGTTCACCTGTCGACAAACAGTCAAAAAGGGTCACTAATTTTGTCCTTGTCAGGTGATTACGAGGACAATTTGAAGAAACCCGTCACGACGATCGTTGAGCAACAGCAGGACACACAAAGTGGCAAATTGTCAGTCCTAACGGAACACAGTGAGGAAAATCTGACGGAATACCAACGGACTATCCAATCGATCAATCAACAGCGTACGAACCAATGAATGAATGGAGGCAACTCCTTTTATGGATTTTTTAAATCTCTTTTAGGTGCCCTTATGTACGAGTTGGACGAGTACAGAAAGAGAAGTCAGCGATTGGACGAAGACGAAGCGGAGGAGCAGCAGACGGAGGGCGAAGGAGAAGCACAACGCCGGCGGGAGGGAGAGACGGACGCAAATGCGGAGAAAACAGAGCAAAAGGACGCGGAAGGGAGGGACGTAAATGCGGAGAAAACAGGGCAAAAGGACGCGGAAGGGAGGGACGCAAATGCGGAGAAAACGGAGCAAAAGGACGCGGAAGGGAGGGACGCAAATGCGGAGAAAACGGAGCAAAAGGACGCGGAAGGGAGGGACGCAAATGCGGAGAAAAAGGAGCAAAAGGACGCGGAAGGGAGGGACGCAAATGCGGAGAAAACGGAGCAAAAGGACGCGGAAGGGAGGGACGCAAATGCGGAGAAAACAAACGCGGCAAGTAATTCGGAACGAGGCAACGCAAACGTGCATAAAACGGACGAAAGAGGAGACAAGAAAGTGGGCGAAGTGGTGGGGAAGGATAAGGACGAGCAGCGGGAGCAGCAAAACGGCGAGAAATCCGAGGCAAACATTTCACTGACGGGGGGAATCATCGGAGGTAATGCCATGCCACTCCAAGTGCTCAATTGATAGACGAAGCGACTGATAAAGCAGCGAAGGGACCGGCGGGAAGAGGGACACTTTTCGCTTCGGGGAACTATTTATAAATGTGATGAATGTATCCTTTGCTGTCCTTCCCCAATTCGGCACTTTTGCTGTCTTTTCCCAATTCGGCACTTTTGCTGTCTTTTCCCAATTCGGCACTTTTTCAGCCCCCCCCCCTCTCCTATTTTTGAACTGATCGGTCACTGTTCTGTAGCACTGGTACCTTCTTACTTCTTACCCTGAAGCACTTTGCACTCACTCACATTGTCCCTTTTCTTCACTTTTCCCTCAGATCTCTCCTCCCTTTTGTCCCAATAATTATTTATTGTTATGGCATTTTGTTTTAATGGCTTCGTTAATTTTCTTTTCATATTTTTGCACTATACGTACAATTGCAATTATTATTTTTCCCTTATTTTTGTTAATTAATCATCCAATTGTTTTGTACTTTTTAGAATTTTTATTTTTGTATTCTTTTAGTGTTTGGCCAATAAATAAATTCGCTTTGATAAATTTATTTTTTAATTTTTGTGTCCGAATTTTGGGTTAAAAGAAAGCATTGGAAATGTGAAAAGGAAAATGAGTGAAATACAATGGAAAAGCGAGGACAAATACACAACGACAGCAGCACAAAAGTGACCACCGCCAGCAGCGAAAAAGGAAACGGAGGGAGTGAAAGGCGAAGGGACGCGTTGACGGACGGAGCCCAAGGGTAATCGTTGCAGAGATTGCCAAGGCACCGGCACAACTCCACCTGAAGAAAGTCATGGGAAGGGGAGAAAGTGAATTGGGGACAGAGAAAGAAGGGAAGAGAGAGAGGAGGGAGGAAAAGGAAGAGAAGAAAGGGAGAGAGAGAGGAGGGAAGAGAGGAAGAGAAGGAAGGGAGAGGAGGAAGGGAAGAGAGAGGAGGGAAGACAAATGGAGGGAGGAAAAGGAAGAGAAGGAAGGGAAGAGAGAGGAGGGAAGGGAGAAGAGAAAGGGAGGGAGGAAAAGGAAGAGAAGGAAGGGAGAGGAGGGAGGAAGGCACGCACCGTTCGATTGGACGATTTCAGAGCCAAATGACGCGGGAGCAAAGTGCGCATTGGGAAGGTGGAACAGCTCGTATCTGTGGGGGATTAGAGGGAAATGGGGTGGGTGGCAGGATGTTCCGGGTGTCCCGAATCCCGAAACCCGACCCGCTTTTTTTGGCCGTTCCGACCCGACATTTTTCTCGTCCCGGAACAACCCTGGTGGGTGGGGCAACAGTCAATTGTCGCTTGATATTTTGGTATTTTATTTGCCCATAATGCATTAAAGTAGGGTTGGTCGGGACCGGGGCTTTTGGCAAAAACCGGGACTGGGGCTTTTTTTAGGTTGAAAAACCGGGGCTTTTTGGCTGGGAAAAGCGGGAAAAAACCGGGGCGGGACCGGGACCCGGTCAAAACCGGGACTAGGTACTCATTTCTACGTGTTTTTTTCAGTACCAGTCCCGGTCCCGACCAACCCTACATTAAAGGACAACCAAATTTTTGCTAATATTTTTGATTAAAGTCAAAAAATTTCTTCGTCAAAATCTGGAAAGCAATCCCTTTACCTCTTTTTTTGTGCACGGATTCAAATTGGGAACATTCATTCGAATTTCACGATCCCCTCGAGGGACATTCCCGGGCCAATTAGGCAAACGAAGTCCTTCTCTCCCCCCCCCCCCTCCCGCGCTGCAATTTCGTGCTTCACTAGTTGCGGACAATGTCGGGGACACATCTGTCACACTTTCCACAAATTTATTGGCACCCGACAGCGGCGGATTGGGCCAAAAATTTGAAAATTCACTTTAGAGAGAAAAGAGCTCAAGAAAAAAGGAAGAGAGGGGGAGTAAAATGTACTAAGAGAGCCATCAGAGAAAGAATGGAATTGGGGGGGGGGGGGGCGGGGGGACGTCACTGCCACCCGTCCCATGGCCACCACCACCCGCGGCAATCCTTTGTCAAATTAATGAAAAACAATGCCTTGGGAGGTCCACCACTCACCGACGAGCTGATCAGTGGGCGCTTCGCCATATTTGAACACGGAGGAGAAGCAGCCCCGGATGACATTGTTGCCCAAATATTGGCCTAATTAGTTGTGCCTTGTATGCTTTTCGTCTTTTTTGCGCGCTTTCACTCACCGGCCAACATCCGCGGCTCAATTACCGTCACACACACCGAATGGGCACACGGCGTCCGTCCGATCAGAGCACCGGACGGAATGGCATGGCATTGGTCCGTGAAATTCATCGGCCGATAGTAAATCTGAAGGGGACAGACGAACTTGGAAAAGTGAATTTTAAGGCTTTAAGACTAATCAAAGAGTTTCTTTTGAATTTTGCCCCATTTTTCTTATATTTTCTCCTCCCATTTTGCCGCTTTTCTCCCCTCCCCCATTTGTTCTTTCTTCTTTCTCCCCATCAGCTGTTCCCTGGTGAATTTGTCTCTTCTGCTTTTCTTTCGTTTGCACATAAACAAAAGCAAAATGCCGTGGGGTGACAAAATGCCAATTCAGCCTCAAAATATGTTCATTAGTTATCCCGTGGGGATAATCACAATTAATTGTCATGCAAACAAATTCTGCTCCTTTGGTATGTACGATGATGACATGGCAATTGTTGGGGATGCCCTTCCAGCGTCTCTCTTTCTCTCTCCTTTCTCTCTCTCTCTTAGTCTCTGCCTCCTTTCCCGTCCTCTCATTTTTGACTCTTCTTTCTCCCCCCCCCCCCACTCTATCGCCCACTCTCTCTCTCTCTTCACACCCCCGTTTCTCTCGCCTCTTCTCCCGACCTCATGAATTTCTTGTAAGAAAATTGAAGAATATGTTGACATCCCATGCCGAAGATGACATTGAGAAGAATTTGCCCTCATGGGAGAAACAAACGAAGTTTGGAGGGAGGAGAAGGGAGGGAGAGAGCGGAGGAAGAAAGATAGAGCGAGGGAGGGAAGAGAAGGGAGGGAGAGAGCGGAGGGAGAGAGATAGGGCGAGGGAGGGAGGAGAAGGGAGGGAGAGAGATAGGGCGAGGGATGGAGGGCCTTTGGGCGGGGGGGTGGGAGGTCAAAAGAAGGGGCAAGCGGAAGAAATTCAATCCCTCCTCCCTCAACTTTCACTATGGCATCCGAGCTTTTCAAATTGTTAACTTTTTGAAATGGGATGCGAAGGGAAGAGGGATTTTGAATGTCGTGAATTACCCTCCCTCGAGGGGTTAATTAGCCCTGCCGGACGTGCATTTCCGCCGAGTTCGAGCATCCCACCCAAATCTCCTTCTCCTCCACCAATACAAATGCATAATATTGCTTCAAAGCATGAGATGCTTTTCATGGCATTTCCTTCCCAAAATTTATGGCAATTCGCCCGCCCTTCGCTATGCCAAATTGAATTTTTAGTCGGCAAAAAATATTCTCCCACGAAGCAATGTTTGTGCACTGTTGGGAAAGAAAGATAAATTGGGTGGTGAAAAATTGGTGGAAGAAAAGGCATTCCATTCGATTGGATTGAAAGAGATTCGAAAGAGGGGGGGGGAGAGAGAGGGGAAGGGGGGGGGGGAGGGAGGGGGGGGGGAGGAGGGCAATTATGGCAAAAATGGGGGGGGGAGAGATGAGGGGAGGAGGGAAGAAAGGTGATTGTTGCCCTTTGCCAATGTAACAATGGAGAAGTCGGCGTCGGACGAATGTGTGGCACTAAACTCCCAACTGAACTGCCTCCTCACCCCCTCTCCCTTTACCCCCTCCCCCCTTTGCCCCCATTTGCCTTTCCCCCAAATTTACCTCATCCAAATACGACCAATGCGATTCGAATTCTTTGGACATGCAGGAGAAGCAGTAGCGAGGGGAATTACTTAACATTTGATAAAACATACAAAAAAAAAGGACAATGAGGACTGACCTGCCGAACAGATAGTCGGGGGAAAAGTCTTGAAAATTGGCCAAAGTTCGGAGAGGAAATGAGAAGAAAAAGAGAAGGAAAAAGGAATGATGAGAAAAAGGAGGGAAAGGATATTTGAGAAAATGAATGAGTAAAATTGGGAGGGGACGGAGCAGTGATTGGACAGTGAAGCAGAGGACGGTGTTGGCGACTGAAAGTTCGGTCCGTTGCGTTGCCTCTGTTGTTTTGGAGGGACAAAGCATCCAATAAACTCAGCAACATCCGTCTCGACGAACACTGATCACCACGTGCCGACCAAAAATCACATCCTTAGGGCGACAAAAAGAAATTGGCAAAAAAGAAAACGCCTCTTCTGAGAATGTTTTAAAGAGGTGTAAAGGAACAGGCGCAAATGGACTTTTTCAGTTGAGAATGGGAATTATGAAAAGATAAAGTGAAAATGGAAAAGGGACTGAAATGGAAGACTCAATTGGGGGGGGGGCGTCGAAAATGAATTGGACGGGGGGGGACAACAGCAGCAGAAAAGTTTCTTCGGACGAATGACTTCGACAGGCGGTGGGTGGCGAAGTTGCGCGGGCGGAAAGTGTTGGGGAATTATTTATGGCCTTTTTTGGCGGTCCATCAATGCCGCCGGGTCTGTGGGTGGATTAAATCTTCCTTGCTGCTGGGATGAGGGGATTAGCCCGACCCTTCTCACGCCAGCACTTCATCCCCCAGGCAATGCTTCTCTGTCCACGTCCGTTGGGCGGCCAAGCACAATTGCTCCTCCCCTTGGGCCAAGTGGGGGGGGGGCAGAAGCACCGCCCCCAAGTGCGAAAGGGGGAGGGGACGGGGGAGCGGCATTTGGGAAAGGGAAAGAAACAATATGAAAAAGGGGAGACATTGGGGAGAAGGGCGGTGGAGGGGGAGGGACATGGAAAAAAGGGAGGGGGAAGGGAAGAGAGGGAGAGGGGAGAGAGGGGGGGGGGAGAGAAGAGGGGATAAGAGGGGAGTGGGAGGGGGGACGAAGCGGGGGAAAGAAACGGAGGGACGAAGCGGGGGAAAGAACGGAGGGACGAAGCGGATGGAATTGACCATAATAAAGAGGAAGGGGGAGGGGGGGAGCGGAAAAGGGGACAAAGACAATAAGAAATAAATAATAAGGCACGGAAGAGAATTGCCGAACAGCGAAGGGAAACGGCAGCAAATATTTGGTCGATTGATAAACCAAACACAAGAGTGAATTATATTTGGGAGGAGAAGGGACTGTTAAATTAAAACTTATTCCCACAACAATTTTGAAACATTTTTTTCTTAAATTTCTAATTTCCCCCTAAAATTCGCTTTTTAATGACTTTTTTTTGTACAAAAGCATTTGCGTTTATTTTTCAAAATCTGTTAATATGACAATGGAAGATCATCTGCTTGTTTTGTTGGCAAGTAAAGCATATTCTGGGAATGGACAAAATAAAAACAAAAAAAAAATGAAATAAAATAAAAAAGTGACGGAAAAAGGAAAAGGAAAAAAGACAGCTGAAGCTCAAGGAAGGGAATTTGAGGCGATTATTCGATTGATCGGAACAAAAATGACTCATTCATTCAGTGGGGGGGGGGGGGAGAGAAAGAGAGGCAACTGATCGGACTCATTCATTCATTCGGCAGAGGCAAAATTCAATTGTTACATTGCGGAGAAGAGCAGCGGCAGGGACAGTGCTAGGATTTTGGTCTGGCAGCCCTACTTTCTGAAGGGGGGGGGGGCAAAAATGAGAAAAATTCAATTTTTCGAGTTTTGGCATTCTCCCCACCGTATGTATATGTACCAGGGATGTTGAGCAATTTATATATTTGCTTTTTATTTCCGAGTTTGCATTTTTCATATTTCACGTACACTTGTGACAGTTGCAACATCCCTGCTAATGTAAGTGCTGCTTTGCCCCGTCCCCTTTTCCTCCGGCTGAGGACGGTTTAGGAAAACAGAAAAAACAAAACTTTGAAGAACTCGGGTCTAGCAAATCGAATAGATAAAATCATCCAGTTCGAACAATTCTGTAAGAAGACAGACAATTCAGTCGAAATTATCATTTCCCTTTGGACCCCTTAAAATGACCCTTACAAAGTTAAGGAAGAAATTGGCAGCTCATAACCAACTGATATAAGAGAAGATTCTCCACTTACCTTTTAGTAAGTTTTTTGTCTGCCCCACAATGATTGTTCGTACCGTAATTTATGATCAATGATTAACTTTTGAATTCTGATTCCCTACTCTAATCCGATCATTGGCTTTGACTGACCAGTGGTCTTTGATCATTGGTCTGTCTCTTTTTTGATCAATTGCCCTCCCCGTCTCGCTTCGGCTGCGTCTTTCCTCCGTCCGTCCCTCTCCGTCTTCGTGTGCCGTCTTCTTCCTCTTCTGTGTGTCCCTCTTCCGCCCTCATCCGCCGGCACTTCTCCACAAAGTGCCGTTTCTGTCCGAATCGCGTTGCTCTTTCTGCCACTTCGTCTCCCCATTCCATCACCACCGCGTGCCGGTCAAAAATAATTGCGGGCGATTGTTTCATCGACGGTTTTTCGCCTTTCCCGCCAAATTCAATGCCCAATTCTTTTGCTATGCTTTTGGCATCGGATTTAAATGAGCCATGACGAGCTGAATTTGGCAAAGTAAGAAAGAAAGAGCAAGGGACAGAAAAGGTCGGATGAATGCCAAAAGGGCAACGGAAGAAAATACCGAAAAAGAAAGAAAGGCTAACATAAGAAAGGACAAGCATTCCTTGACGGATTTTCATTGGCACTTTCCTTTTTTCTTTTATTTTTTCCGTTTGGCTTTCCTTCTCCCAAAAGCGACTACCCATCAGCAGGTATTTGCGGCCGACTTTCAGCCGTGGGCATTTGCAAATCAAATTTCGGTTGGGCAGCCAAAGGCTCAATTCGGCGCCGCGGCCCATCTCCGCGCCGCGCAACATTCCCAGCTGATCTTTGAGCGGCTCGTCGATGAGTTGGGCTCGAAACTTGGCCCATCCCTCGACCAATTCACGGCTTATGAGTTGTAACTTTAGGGCTGAATTTTTGGCAAAAAATAAATTTTTATCCATAAATAAATAAAAATAAATGCGTGAAAAGACACCGTAACAAAACTGAAGCATACCGTAATCGCGTCGACAGAACTTTTTGTGGGTGAGACGATTGGGAGACGCACGACACTTCTCACATTCATCTGCTGAAGGGGTAGAGCTGATTAGGTCGGAAACAAGCAGAAAGTGTTTAAATTAAACCAAATTTTGCATTTATTACCCTTTGGGTCGTTCGATTTAGCGAATGAATTGGGTGACGGAGGAGGAGAAGGGCCTGAAAAAGGAAGTGCTGAACTGGCAAAGCAATGCGACGTACGAATGCAAGGGGTGTCCGGCGACAGAGACTGCTGGAAGCCTTTGGCACAACGGTTGCAAGTCGGGCCTTTGGCAAAATGGGATTGGCCCAATTCATTTGCTTTTGGCCTTTTGTCCTCAAATTACCGTCAACTCCGGGCTTGCAAATGCATTGTCCGCTTGTTTGGTTGCAATTGCGCGACAATGAGCCAATCGGATGGCACAGGCAAGCTGAAAAGGAAAGGCAATCATCATCAATCACGGTGCCATTATTGGCGATCATTTCCATTTTTGGCACCCTTTTTCTTACGTTTGCACGCCTTTCGATGAGTGATCGGCTTGCTCTGATCGCGGTAATAACCAAAGCGGCAGTACTGTAGGAGAGAAGCGAGAGGGAAAAGGGAATGCCAAAGGTTTGAATTCAAATTAACAATTTGCCAACATGGCAATTCCTTCCAGCGGTGTTATGGCGACAGTTCAAACAAACGCCGCCGCTTTGGTACCCGCTGAGCCGGTAAAGTTCGGCGTTGAAGCGGCACTTGCGCGAGTGCAAGTTACAATTGCACGCTGAAAGGGTAGACAATAGAGCGATAATTGATTGGCTCGGTGATTGTCTGATTTTTGTACATAATCAGATGATTCTCTTTAACTGATCCGAACTGACAAAGCTGATCAGTCAATTACTGATCGATCAATAACTCTGATCATTGCTTTCTTATACCTTATGTCATTGATTGGTCAGCCCCCAATCATTTGCTGATGGATTAATTCCGTCTGTTATGCCGAAGATTACGCTTAATCATTATTTTCATGAATGCTTTGAATGCCATCACTTTTCTTCATTTTGCATAATTTCCTGCCCCCCCCCCCTTTTTATTTGTGAAGGTATTTTTGCCGTGAGAACAATCAGCAGAATGCCACGGATGAGTGCGCGGCGCGGGAAAAGGAAAAAAGGGGGGGGGGGGGAATTTGGGCTGGGAAAACGGTGGGGAAATGCGCAATCCTCAGCCCCCTGCTGCGGTTCGTCCGTCCGTCTGTCATTTCATTTATGGCATTGTTTGATTTGCCTTTTCACGCACCGATTATTATCAGTTTTTTTTTCTATTTTCCCCTAAAGGGAAAATTATGCGCATTTTCGCTTGGAATACTGTAAAGCCTCATTTTGCAGTATCTTTTCTTCAATTACAATTTTTTTTTGTGGGTTCCTTTACGCGTGGTTTTCCTGACATCCACAATTTTTTGTTATCTTTATTTTCCAGTCAATTTATTGTCATTTGCAAAACAATTTTGGGGGTGATCGTGAAGACAAACAATGCTAGCCAAACCGTGGGGATGGCCCATTCTTTACCTCCCCCGGAGGGGAGAGGGTTCTGTTGTGCGTTATTTGGTGGGTGGTCCTCCTCCTCCCCCCCGCCCCCCCCCCGTCCTCCTCCGTCCGTTCCCTCGTATTTCATTTTTTATTATTATTTTACAAATGCATTTGCCCCGAATTGTTTGTTCCTTCCATCTGCGCAATTTGCATTCGCTGCCCACGGGACCCATCCATCCATTCTCAGTTTTATCCCTCGGGGAAAAACGCTAAAAGGCGAAGGGAAAACGGGGGGAAAGAAAGAGGGGGAAAAGGAAGAGAGAGAGAGTGAAAGAGAACGGAGAAAGAGAGGGAAAGGGAGAAAGAGAGAAAGAGGGATGGGGTTGAATTTGGCGGAGGGTGGGGAGGAGGCGGGTAAAGGGAAAGAGAGAGGGGAGGGGGAGGGGGGGGGGGGGCGATAAGTTGGGGTGTCAAGTGGCAAAGGAAATATAATTAATTCATCAGCAAAAGAAAGGAACAATCCTCGCAGGCATTAATACCCTCGAAATGGGATGCGCAGATGGGAAAAAGGGAAAAGCGGTGAAAGCAGCCCATTTTTGAAGAGATAACGGACCAAAGGGACCACAAAAGAGAGCATCAAAAAGGGAAGACAAATTATGATTGGCATGGGAAAGAAGACAAAATGCCCGGCGGGAGAGATTGGCATTTGACAGAATGGCAAATAAAGGCACTGACCAACGCAGGCATTCGCATCCTCTGCGGTGGCACGTGCCCACGGGCGATCGAAGTGAAAAGGACGGCATTTCTCGCAGTCCAATCCCGTGGTGGCGTGCTTACAGTCACAGGCGTATCTGAACCACCTCAACAATCATTAGGCAACGAATGTTCGTCCCTTTCGGCGTATCTCCTTTCTGTTAGATATTAAATTGACTTAATTATATTTTGGCATTATGTTTTGTTCCTTTTTGTTCCTTTAAATTTGTTTGTATTAATTATCTTCTCCGTTTGTGGACTTGGTCTTTTCTGATTTTGTCTTAAATAAAATATATTCTTTATTTGGTACTTTCTTCTGACTGTTCTTTGTGCTTAAATTTGAGTGTACGTCAAAGAGGGGATAGAGGAAAAGTAATATTTTTCGTTCCTCCTCTGGTCGTTCATTGCGCCCATCTCCCCCTATTTAGCCCTAATTCCTCTCCCCCCTTTTTGGCCCTATCCCCCCTTTCTCTCCCCTTTTTTTCCCTAATTTGTCTGTCTTCTTTTCCCTCACCGTCCCATTCGGTCGATCACACATCTGCTGGCATGTCCATTGCATTTGCAACGTCCGCCCACCGCCAACTCGGCCATTGCATAAAAATACCTCTCCCGTGTTCGGTCCGTCTCCGTCAGTTCCAACACCGTCCCGTTGTCCCGTCGGATGCGTTCGGCCAATCTGTCCGACTCGGCCAACCCGTACAATTCGGCCTAACATTTATAATTCATTTTCATTGTTCCGCGACCTGCGACTTGCCTGATCCGTGCTCAATCTGTTGAACACCACTCGAATGTCAGTGGCCGTAACCCAATCCTTAAAAAAAAGGAAATTCCATCAAAAAGAGTGAAGTTTTGCCTGAAGGACGGGCGATTGTTCAAATTCCATCGCCGACGGACGCCCTTCGAGCGTAGCGAAAGCAATGCGATTGGAAAGGGGCGACAAAATGTGCGAGTCAGTGCAGCGGGCGACCTCAATTTGGGTGGGATTGTTGTTGCTTCTCATCATTGCATTTGAATCAGTCATTAATGATCAAATAGATATTTTGATCACTTATCGATTGATCAGATTGGTCGTTGTTTTCCATTAGCTCAGTCATTAGTCATCTATCCTGCCTCACCTGCTCATTCTCTTTGCTTATGGGCACTTCTTTCGTTCGCTGATATACTTTTTCGCATTCGGTCGAATAAAATTGCAACGGTGTCCAAGTTCGGCCGCGATTTGCCGATTTATAAATGGCCAATGAGTCGGCCAAACGACCGCAAAAAGTGCAATGACACATAAGTGATCTGAACGACGGCTTTGATCAAAAGAATAGCGTCAAAAAGAAATCACTTCGAATTTTTTGCCCAATGACAAAGTCAGCGTCACATTTTCGGGGAAAGCGGCGGTGGTCGGCTCGCTGACCCAACAGGTCAAATTGTTGGCATTGCTCAGATCGGTGAGAAGCGCCGCCGGGTGGGCCAATTGGGGCACGGAGGGGTCGCACAAATCACACCTTTCCTGGAGAAGACCATCGGCCGAGTTTGACAACAGACAGAAGCTAAACAAAAGCGAGGGATGGTGAAAAGAGGGGAAGAGGAAAAGAAGATAAAAGGAGAACTGAATGGAAATGGAAGGGAAGAGAAAAAAAAGGGAAGAGAGTGATGAGAAGAAAAGGAAGGGAAGAGAAGGAAAGGAGGGGAAAGATGAGAAGAGAGGAAATGGCATGGAAACGGAAGGGAAGAGAAAGAAGGGAAGAGAATGATGAGAAGAGTGAAAAGAGAAGGAAAGGGAAGGGAAGTGAAAAATGAAAAGAGAAGGAATGGCATGGAAACGGAAGGGGAGGGAGTGATCAGATAGACGGAATGGTCATCAGCCCAATAGAAAATGAAACGTAAATGGCAAACGATGCCTATAAAAAGGCTGCGCATTGGCATTGTTTACGGATTAGGCATAATAATAAGGCAAATATGCCAAAAATGAGAGGAAAGATTTTTGGACTTGGGTTGGAAAAAGGAGAGCAATTTGAGAAAAGGAAGTGGGAGGGGGGGCGGAAGTGGCACGGTTGGTTTATTGGGGAGAAAAGAGTAGCAAGAAAGGAGAGGTGGAAGGGGAGAGGTGGGGGGAGAGAGAAGAGAGGAAAGAGGAATGGGAAAGGAGAGAGGAAAGGGGAAGAGAGGGAGAGGGGAGAGAGAGGGGGAGAGGAGAGGGGAGATACAGGGGAGAGGAGACGGCAGATGAGAGGGGAGAGGAGAGAGAGAAAGGAGAAGAGAGAGGCAGAGGGGAGAAAGGGAATGGGAGAGAGAATGGGAGAGGAGAGGGGAGACAAAGCAGAGCAGCAGCTTCTTCTTCCTCTTTTGCCTGCTGTTGGTCATCTCCATCATCCCCATCGTATTTTCGTCCTATTTACTCCCCCGCCCCCCCTCCCTCCGTTTGTCCCTGTCTTTTCATTTGACCCGACTTTTGTCGCGCCGATGGATGACATTCACTCATTTCATTTTGCCACTTTCTCTCGCTTTTCCCTTCCGACCTTTTCTTTTTCCAACGGCCGATAAACCTTAAATGATCACCAAATGCCATTCCATCCCTTTTTCCTCCCCCCCCCCCCCCCCCAATTGCATTAATTCGTTCATTTATTTTCCCCTATTCCCTACGAATAATCTGTTCTTTCTTCCGCGTCACAGCCGTAAATAGTCGAAATTAGTTGAAATGAACGAGCGGTGCGATTGGAAAGGAAAAGAATTGGAAGAGGGAGGGGGGGGGGGGGGGGGAGGATAAATGGGGGAGGTACCGGTTCCGACCAACCGACCCACCGACAGTCCCACCGATTACTCCCAAATTCGGTTAAATAATTTATGATTTCTTGTATTAACGGAAGACAAAAAAAATGCACAAAGATTTGATGCTAACACATTCGAAAATAACCAGGCCAGAGAGTATCCGACGGACGCCTCTTGTTCAGGCGCGCTTTTTGAAGCTACGGCTAAATGGTCAAAAAATGGCTATTCTCTTTTACAGTGATTTATGTGCTACATATACTGTACATGACTAGGCCAGAGAGTATCCGACTGACGCCTCTTGTTAGGCGCTTTTTTGAAGCTCACGGCTAATGGTCAAAAAATGGCTATCTCTTTTACAGTGATTTATGTGCTACATATACGTACATGACTAGGCCAGAGAGTATCCGACTGACGCTCTTGTTCAGGCGCGCTTTTTTGAAGCTCACGGCTAAATGGTCAAAAAATGGCTATCTCTTTTACAGTGATTTATGTGCTACATATACTGTAACATGAGAGGCCAGAGAGTATCCGACTGACGCCTCTTGTCAGGCGCGCTTTTTGAGCACGCAACCGGTAAGAGTAAAAGGCTATCTCTTTTACAGTGATTTTATGTCTACATAACGTACATGAGTAGGCCAGAGAGTATCCGACTGACGCCTCTTGTTCAGGCGCGCTTTTTTGAAGCTCACGGCTAAATGGTCAAAAATGGCTATCTCTTTTTACAGTGATTTTATGTGTACTATACTGTACATGAGATGGCCAGAGAGTATCCGACTGACGCCTCTTGTTCAGGCGCGCTTTTTTGAAGCTCACGGCTAAATGGTCAAAAAAGGCTATCTCTTTTACAGTGATTTTATGTGCTACATATACTGTACATGAGTAGGCCAGAGAGTATCCGACTGACGCCTCTTGTTAGGCGCGCTTTTTTGAAGCTCACGGCTAAATGGTCAAAAAATGGCTATCTCTTTTTACAGTGATTTTATGTGCTACATATACTGTACATGACTAGGCCAGAGAGTATCCGACTGACGCCTCTTGTTTAGGCGCGCTTTTTTGAAGCTCACGGCTAAATGGTCAAAAAATGGCTATCTCTTTTTACAGTGATTTTATTGTGCTACATATACTGTACATGACTAGGCAGAGAGTATCCGACTGACGCCTCTGTTTCAGGCGCGCTTTTTTGAAGCTCACGGCTAAATGGTCAAAAAATGGCTATCTCTTTTTACAGTGATTTTATGTGCTACATATACTGTACATGATAGGCAGAGAGTATCCGACTGACGCCTCTTGTTTAGGCGCGCTTTTTGAAGCTCACGGCTAAATGGTCAAAAAATGGCTTCTCTTTTTACAGTGATTTTATGTGCTACATATACTGTACATGAGTAGGCCAGAGAGTATCCGACTGACGCCTCTTGTTCAGGCGCGCTTTTTTGAAGCTCACGGCTAAATGGTCAAAAAATGGCTATCTCTTTTTACAGTGATTTTATGTGCTACATATACTGTACATGAGTAGGCCAGAGAGTATCCGACTGACGCCTCTTGTTCAGGCGCGCTTTTTTGAAGCTCACGGCTAAATGGTCAAAAAATGGCTATCTCTTTTTACAGTGATTTTATGTGCTACATATACTGTACATGAGTAGGCCAGAGAGTATCCGACTGACGCTCTTGTTCAGGCGCGCTTTTTTGAAGCCACGGCTAAATGGTCAAAAATGGCTATCTCTTTTACAGTGATTTTATGTGCTACATATCATGTACATGCGTAGGCCGAGAAGTATCCGACTGACGCCTCTTGTTCAGGCGCGCTTTTTTGAAGCTCACGGCTAAATGGTCAAAAAATGGCTATCTCTTTTTACAGTGATTTTATGTGCTACATATACTGTACATGACTAGGCCAGAGAGATTCCGACTGACGCTCTTGTTCAGGCGCGCTTTTTTGAAGCTCACGGCTAAATGGTCAAAAAATGGCTATCTCTTTTTACAGTGATTTTATGTGCTACATATACTGTACATGAGTAGGCCAGAGAGTATCCGACTGACGCCTCTTGTAGGCGCGCTTTTTGAAGCTCACGGCTAAATGGTCAAAAAATGGCTATCTCTTTTTACAGTGATTTTATGTGCTACATATACTGTACATGAGTAGGCCAGAGAGTATCCGACTGACGCCTCTTGTTCAGGCGCGCTTTTTTGAAGCTCACGGCTAAATGGTCAAAAAATGGCTATCTCTTTTTACAGTGATTTTATGTGTACATATACTGTACATGAGTAGGCCAGAGAGTATCCGACTGACGCCTCTTGTTCAGGCGCGCTTTTTTGAAGCTCACGCTAAATGGTCAAAAAATGGCTATCTCTTTTTACAGTGATTTTATGTGCTACATATACTGTACATGAGTAGGCCAGAGAGTATCCGACTGACGCCTCTTGTTCAGGCGCGCTTTTTGAAGCTCACGGCTAAATGGTCAAAAATGGCTATCTCTTTTTACAGGATTTTATGTGCTACATATACTGTACATGAGAGGCCAGAGAGTATCCGACTGAGCGCCCTTGTTCAGGCGCGCTTTTTTGAAGCTCACGGCTAATGGTCAAAAAATGGCTATCTTTTTTTACAGTGATTTATGTGCTACTATACTGTACATGATAGGCCAGAGAGTATCCGACTGACGCCTCTTGTTCAGGCGCGCTTTTTGAAGCTCACGGCAAATGGTCAAAAAATGGCTATCTCTTTTTACAGTGATTTTATGTGCTACATATACTGTACATGAGTAGGCCAGAGAGTATCCGACTGACGCCTCTTGTCAGGCGCGCTTTTTTGAAGCTCACGGCTAAATGGTCAAAAAATGGCTATCTCTTTTTACAGTGATTTTATGTGCTACATATACTGTACATGAGTAGCCAGAGAGTATCCGACTGACGCCTCTTGTTCAGGCGCGTTTTTTGAAGCTCACGGCTAAATGGTCAAAAAATGGCTATTCTTTTTACAGTGATTTATGTGCTACATATACTGTACATGACTGGCCAGAGAGTATCCGACTGACGCCTCTTGTTCAGGCGCGCTTTTTTGAAGTCACGGCTAAATGGTCAAAATGGCTATCTCTTTTTACAGTGATTTTATGTGCTACATATACTGTACATGATAGGCCAGAGGTATCCGACTGACGCCTCTTGTTCAGGCGCGCTTTTTTGAAGACTCGGCTAAATGGTCAAAAAGGCTATCTTTTTTACAGTGATTTTATGTGCTACATATACTGTACTGATAGGCAGAGAGTTATCCGACTGACGCCTCTGTTTAGGCGCGCTTTTTTGAAGCTCACGGCAAATGGTCAAAAAAGGCTATCTCTTTTACAGTGATTTTATGTGTACATTACTGTACATGAGTAGGCCAGAGAGTATCCGACTGACGCCTCTTGTTTAGGCGCGCTTTTTGAGCTCACGGCTAAATGGTCAAAAATGGCTATCTCTTTTTACAGTGATTTTATGTGCTACATATACTGTACATGAGTAGGCCAGAGAGTATCCGACTGACGCCTCTTGTTCAGGCGCGCTTTTTTGAAGCTCACGGCTAAATGGTCAAAAAATGGCTATCTCTTTTTACAGTGATTTTATGTGCTACATATACTGTACATGAGTAGGCCAGAGAGTATCCGACTGACGCCTCTTGTAGGCGCGCTTTTTTGAAGCTCACGGCTAAATGGTCAAAAATGGCTATCTCTTTTTACAGTGATTTTATGTGCTACATATACTGTACATGACTAGGCCAGAGAGTATCGACTGACGCCTCTTGTCAGGCGCGCTTTTTTGAAGCTCACGGCTAAATGGTCAAAAAGGCTATCCTTTTACAGTGTTTTATGTGCTACATATACTGTACATGAGTAGGCCAGAGAGTATCCGACTGACGCCTCTTGTTCAGGCGCGCTTTTTTGAAGCTCAAGGCAAATGGTCAAAAAAAGGCTATTCTTTTTACAGTGATTTTATGTGCTACATATAATGTACATGAGTAGGCCAGAGAGTATCCGACTGACGCCTCTTGTTAGGCGCGCTTTTTTGAAGCTCACGGCTAAGGTCAAAAAATGGCTATCTCTTTTTTACAGTGATTTTATGTGCTACATATACTGTACATGAGTAGGCCAGAGAGTATCCGACTGACGCCTCTTGTTAGGCGCGCTTTTTTGAAGCTCACGGCTAAATGGTCAAAAAATGGCTATCTCTTTTTACAGTGATTTTATGTGCTACATATACTGTACATGAGTAGGCCAGAGAGTATCCGACTGACGCCTCTGTTCAGGCGCGCTTTTTGAAGCTCACGGCTAAATGGTCAAAAAATGGCTATCTCTTTACAGTGATTTATGTGCAATATACTGTACATGAGTAGGCCAGAGAGTATCCGACTGCCGCTCTTGTTCAGGCGCGCTTTTTGAAGCTCAGCCTAAATGGTCAAAAAATGGCTATCTCTTTTTACAGTGATTTTATGTGCTACATATACTGTACATGAGTAGGCCAGAGGTATCCGACTGACGCCTCTTGTTCAGGCGCGCTTTTTTGAAGCTCACGGCTAAATGGTCAAAAAATGGCTATCTCTTTTTACAGTGATTTTATGTGCTACATATACTGTACATGAGTAGGCCAGAGAGTATCCGACTGACGCCTCTTGTTCAGGCGCGCTTTTTTGAAGCTCACGGCTAATGGTCAAAAAATGGCTATCTCTTTTTACAGTGATTTTAGTGCTACATATACTGTAACTGAGTAGGCCAGAGAGGATCCGACTGATGAGCCTCTTGTTCAGGCGCGCTTTTTTGAAGTCACGGCTAAATGGTCAAAAAATGGCTATCTCTTTTTACAGTGATTTTATGTGCTACATATACTGTACATGACTAGGCCAGAGAGTACCGACTGACGCCTCTTGTTCAGGCGCGCTTTTTTGAAGCTCACGGCTAAATGGTCAAAAAATGGTATCTCTTTTTACAGTGATTTTATGTGTACATATACTGTACATGACTAGGCCAGAGAGTATCCGACTGACGCCTCTTGTTCAGGCGCGCTTTTTTGAAGCTCACGGCTAAATGGTCAAAAAATGGCTATCTCTTTTACAGTGATTTTATGTGCTACAATTACTGTACATGATGGCCAGAGAGTATCCGACTGACGCCTTGTTCAGGCGCGCTTTTTTGAAGCCACGGCTAAATGGTCAAAAAATGGCTATCTCTTTTTACAGTGATTTTATGTGCATATATACTGTACATGATAGGCAGAGAGTATCCGACTGACGCCTCTTGTTCAGGCGCGCTTTTTTGAAGCTCACGGCTAAATGGTCAAAAAATGGCTATCTCTTTTACAGTGATTTTATGTGTACATATACTGTACATGAGTAGGCCAGGAGTATCCGACTGACGCCTTTGTTCAGGCGCGCTTTTTTGAAGCTCACGGCTAAATGGTCAAAAAGGCTATCTCTTTACAGTGATTTTATGTGCTACATATACTGTACATGACTAGGCCAGAGGTATCCGATGACGCCTCTTGTTCAGGCGCGCTTTTTTGAAGCTCACGGCTAAATGGTCAAAAAATGGCTATCTCTTTTTACAGTGATTTTATGTGCTACATATACTGACATGACTAGGCCAGAGAGTATCCGACTGACGCTCTTGGTCAGGCGCGCTTTTTTGAAGCTCACGGCTAAATGGTCAAAAAATGGCTATCTCTTTTTACAGTGATTTTATGTGATAATATACTGGACATGACTAGGCCAGAGAGTATCCGACTGACGCCTCTTGTTCAGGCGCGCTTTTTTGAAGCTCACGGCTAAATGGTCAAAAAAAAAGGCTACTTCTTTTTACAGTGATTTTATGTGCTACATATACTGTACATGAGTAGGCCAGAGAGTATCCGACGACGCCTCTTGTTCAGGCGCGCTTTTTTGAAGCTCACGGCTAAATGGTCAAAAAATGGCTATCTCTTTTACAGTGATTTATGTGCTACATATAACTGTACATGAGTAGGCCAGAGAGTATCCGACTGACGCCTCTTGTTCAGGCGCGCTTTTTGAAGCTCACGGCTAAATGGTCAAAAAATGGCTATCTCTTTTTACAGTGATTTTATGTGCTACATATACTGTACATGAATAGGCCAGAGAGTATCCGACTGACGCCTCTTGTTCAGGCGCGCTTTTTTGAAGCTCACGGCTAAATGGTCAAAAAATGGCTATCTTTTTACAGTGATTTATGTGCTACTATACTGTACATGACTAGGCCAGAGAGTATCCGACTGACGCCTCTTGTTCAGGCGCGCTTTTTTGAAGCTCACGGCTAAATGGTCAAAAAATGGCTATCTCTTTTTACAGTGATTTTATGTGCTATTATAATGTACATGACTAGGCCAGAGAGTATCCGACTGACGCTCTTGTTCAGGCGCGCTTTTTGAAGCTCACGGCTAAATGGTCAAAAAATGGCTATCTTTTTTACAGTGATTTTATGTGCTACATATACTGTACATGGTAGGCCAGAGAGTATCCGACTGACGCCTCTTGTTCAGGCGCGCTTTTTGAAGCTCACGGCTAAATGTCAAAAAAATGGCTATCTCTTTTACAGTGATTTTATGTGCTACAATACTGTACATGAGTAGGCCAGAGAGTATCCGACTGACGCCTCTTGTTCAGGCGCGCTTTTTTGAAGCTCACGGCTAAATGGTCAAAAAATGGCTATCTCTTTTACAGTGATTTTATGTGCTACATATACTGTACATGACTAGGCCAGAGAGTATCCGACTGACGCCTCTTGTCAGGCGCGCTTTTTGAAGCTCACGCTAAATGGTCAAAAAATGGCTATCTCTTTTACAGTGATTTATGTGCTACATATACTGTACATGACTAGGCCAGAGAGTATCCGACTGACGCCTCTTGTTTAGGCGCGCTTTTTTGAGCTCACGGCTAAATGGTCAAAAAATGGCTATCTCTTTTTACAGTGATTATGGCTACTATACTGTACATGACTAGGCCAGAGAGTATCCGACTGACGCCTCTTGTTCAGGCGCGCTTTTTTAAATCTCTCACTTTGCGCTAGCCTCTTGACCTCCGGCCCTACACGTTCTATCACCTTTCCTCTCGCTATCAATTTTGGCATTTTTTTGAAAAAATGGCTCAGCAGAAACAAAGGCTTAAAACACGGTTGTTGTCTTATATCTCGGAAACCTAAGAGTTAAAGTCTCGGGGT